>OZ012741.1:714396670-714897533 GCA_963859935.3 Lathyrus sativus
CAGCTCAGTTTAATGGATGAGAAGAGATTGGCTTCTCTAGCATATGGTCGGTTGTATCAAAGCCGGATGAAGAAAGCTTATGATAAAAAGGTGTGCCCTCGAAGCTTTCAGACGGGCGATCTTGTGCTGAAAAAGATTCTCCCACCACAATCAGATCACAGGGGCAAAGGGACTCCCAACTATGAAGGTCCATATGTCGTTAGAAAGGTTTTCTCTGGAGGAGCCTTATTGTTATCCACCATGGACGGTGAGGATTTTACATCCCCTGTGAACTCGGACGCAGTTAAAAAATACTTTGCTTAAAGAGACCCACTGGAAAGAAAAAGAATATCCAGGCAAAAATGGGGCATCCCGGCGAACCATAAAAAAGGAAATAAAGGGTTCGGGCAAAAGTTAGGGATAAAATTGAAAAAGTGTACACCCGCGAAGTTGAAAACCTGAAAAGGGCGACTTCGGCAAAAAAGGGTATCTCGGTGAATTGAAAAACCGCACAGGGCGGTTCACGCAAAAGTTAGGGATTTGAAAAAGTAAATGACTGCGGTCCGAGTTTGATACTGCGTTGCTTAGTGGTTTGGGAGTACCTGAGGATCGTATATCCAAAACAATCTCTTCCGAAGATCGAGTATCGGGAAAGCGTCAGAGTCAGGCGAGTCATAGGAGGATCAACTCATGGTGTTCGTCTGTACCACGTTGCCGACATGTATACAAATTTTCTTTGTACTTCTGTAATATTTTGCTTGTGCGTAACTTCCTCTTTTCAGGAGTTGCATCCAGTGTACAAAATTTTGCCTATTTACAGGCCCGTTGTCAATAAAGCATGTTATTCAGTACTTGATGCTTGTTCTTTACTGTTTTGTTTGTGAAAAACGCTGATGTTTTTGATGAACTTGCATGTACATAAACTTGTTGGCCCTTGCCAATAATTGCTAAAACTTTGAATTGATTGAACGAATGTCACGGATATTAACCGGGATAGATTTTGTTGTGTAGATTTGTTCTGTCTCGTTTGTGTTTTGCAGGGTTCTCACCTTTGAAGCAAACAGTCAGGGAATTTGTGTTTCCCCAGCCAGAGTCCCGTGACAAAGTGATTGTATCACTCCTCAGCAGATGGAAGTCACATTTTATCCCAGAGAGAGAGTTGAGATGGTACTTATCCCTACTGGAGGTGGGGTTTGTCTTCCCCAAAAGAGTATCCCCAGGAAAGCTGCCAAGAGAGTATCCTCAGTGGATCTAGATGTCCCCAACAGAAGGTGCATTCTCAGCAATGAGTATGTACACAATCAATCCCCAGCATGGGTAACTCCCTTAGAATATAACCAAGTCGTCTTTGGTTCAGAAGGATTATCCTCGCGCAAAACTGTTTTTCCTTCTCCCCAGCGGGTTGTTTTTCCTCCGACAGGATGAACATCATCAGCAGAGCTCGTAATGTCAAGCTTGTGAGCCATTCCCCAACAGGATGGTTATCCCCAGCGGAGTTGGTTTCATATGTCCAGCATTTATTTTGCTGGAATATTGTTTGCGGTACCTGGTTATCCCCAGCAGATTTGGCCTTGTCTTCAGCATTTATTTTGCTGAAGCACCTCTTGACATCTTTGCATTGTGCATATATCATCATATTTGCATCTACCCAAACGCGTAGCATTTCCATGCCGTATGGAGCATTACGCCATTGTCAAATATATGCATTTTGAAACATAAGCCAGGTTGGTTACCTCTTTGTTTTCAGGTGTTATTCCATGTAGAGGAGTGAGATTCTTGCTCAGAAGGATTTCTAGATACTCAAATTCTCGGCATGAGATAGGTGATGATAACGTTCTTCCCATCGCATGTTCCCCTAACGGAGTTGCTTGGTTAAGTTTCTCTTCTTCCCCAGCGGAATTCTTCTCAGATTGCTGTTACGTCAGCGTTAAAAGATTTCATGGTTTAAACTTTTGGAGTTATCACTAGTGATTTCCCCAGTAGAGTTTTCCCCACAGAGTTGTTTGGTTAGGTTTCTCGTATTCCCCAGCAAAACATTCTTCAGACTGTCGTACAACAGTTTTGAAAATCTTAAAATTGTTACCCGTGTTGATGGAGATGTTACCTGTGGTGGACAGAGTCGTTACCCGTGTTGACAAAGTCGTTACCCGTGATTGACGGAGTTTTTACCTGTGTTGACAGTGATTATTACCCGTGTTGACGGAGTCATTACCCGTGATTGACGGAGTTGTTACCTGTGTTGACAGAGATTGTTATCCGTGTTGACGGAATTGTACCTGTGTTGACAGTGATTGTTACCCGTGTTGACGGAGTCGTTACCCGTGATTGACGGAGTTGTCCCCAGTGAAGTCGCCAGTGATTATTATCCGTGTTGACGGAGTCATTACCTGTGATTGACAAAGATTGTTATTCCAGTTATGGACGGAGTTGTACCCGTGTTGACGGAGTCTCTCCTCGTGTTGACGAATTTGTCTAGTTGTGGACGGGGTTGTTTCTTGCAAAGTCAATTCGATGCCTGTGGCGTTACACAGGGGGTTGATGTTGAAATCCAAAGTTTTATCAGATGATTGATCAGTTGTTGCCGTAACAACTGGGCTCAGTGTAATGGATGTTGTCCCCCGAAGCAGTTTTCGCAGCTTATTTCTGTGGTTGGCAAATTTCTGGGTTTCTTGGTATTCAACCATCTTCTACCTTGATTGATTGAAGGCCGTTCGCTCTTCACCCAATCGGGTCCAAGCTGTTTGAATAGGGGCAGCTGTTGCACCCCAAAATTTGCCCAACCTCTTTTCTTACTTGGTTTATGTTTCATTGCATTAACATTTGCATAGTCATATCATTTGCATATCATGATATCATTCATATAGAAGGGGATCAAATGTGATTCTTATTAAGAGAAGCCTAGCAAGAGGTCTTATTTAAGATTGAGAAGTTATCAAAGTCATCAGGAGGTAATTTGAGTGCCTAAGAGTTTAGATGCTTGCATGAAGATTTTCTCCTAACTTGAGGATCAATTGAAGACCATCAGAGGGATGTGTAGTGTTGAATACGAGAAGAGGATGTGTATGGAGCTCATAGAAATCCTAGAGGGCCATGGGAGAGCTCAATCAAGTCATTGAGTCAAATGCAAGAGTCATAGTTGAAGTGCAAGCAATTAGGGTTTCATCTGGGTCAATCCTAGGTCAACTGTGCAATTGAAGGGTATCAAAGCCTACTTTTAGGTCATAGAGTTCATGAAATGATATCTTGAGACCTTTGTGGTGTTGTGCCAAGATCAAGTTAAGAAGAGTCAAGAGTGTGGGAAGTTGCTAAATTAGGGTTTCAGTGTAAAATCCCTTGTTTAGTGCCTAACTTCAAGACCACATAAGTCAAGTTGCAAGTTTCAAATGGATATTTGGCCAACATGAAACTTGTATAGCATCTCAATACCTTTAATTTGAGTACTAGAAGTCCTCAAGGGGATTTATAGAACTCAAGTTATGGTCCAGACAAGTTACAAGTCCTCAGATGTCTCTGAAATTTTGTGAAAATCATCTGACTTCAAATCTATTTTTGACCTAGAAGGAGGTTTCACCTGAACTTTTGGCCAACATGAAAGGTGTTCCTCATGATCTTAGATTTCTAAATTGTACTAGAAGTCTTCCATCTGATTTGTAGAGCTCAAGTTATGAGGTTTACAAGTTAGGGGTATTTTGGGAAAGTGAGATTATAGGCCATTTTCAATCATAGGTCAAAATCTCCAACTTGCACTTGTCAAATGGATTTTTTTTCAACATGAAACTTGTTCAAAATGTGGTTTTTAGGCTAATCAAGAAGTCATGATGAATTGATTGTATTCATATCAAGATTTGGTTTGAAATGGCTTAAAAAGGGAGATTTTCAAAGGATTCAAAGTTGAAAAATCCAAATTAATAGTTATGTGACCAAAACATGTTAAGTAAGTACTCATTTTGATTGGGAATTTCATTTCAAACACAATGACATTGGTAGATTTTTGAGTTGAGGCAGATTTTCATGAGTTACAAGGTTGTTTCTTCATATGCAAGTTACATGACCAAATCACTCACCAAGGCATTTCAAGTGTTCCTTTTGGTCTCATTGCATTCACAAGACATTTTGCAATTAAAAGGGAAGCTTATAGAACAATTTCCATGGCCAATTTGTGACTGTCATGTGCAATTTTGAAGAGAAAAACAGAAAATTGAAATGGTTGGATTGGGCTCCAATTGGACTCAAAAAGCCCATAGACATGCCCTATATAAGTTATGTGATGATTTCAGAATCATTTTGGTGCATTTTTCGTGGCTGAAGCAGAGATAGCAAGTTCATTTTCAAGCAAGCAAGTGCAGATCGGGTTTTGAGTTCCAAGCCAATTCAGTTCAAATTGAAGGTTTCAACATCTTTCTCTTGCATCCTTGAGTGATTCTAGAGAGTTTTGAAGGCTGAATTGTGCTCTAACTACATCTGTGCATAGATCTACACCAGGTATGTAACCTTCAAATTTCTCACAATTCTAGGGAGATGTAGTTCATGTTGTGCATGTGGTTAGGATCTAATAGAGACATAGATCGTTTCTGGATCAAAATTGAAGCAATTAGAGACAATTTAGGTTGAAGTGCAATTTCTGTTTGGACACGATTTAGCTTGATCTTAAGGTTTCAATGTGATTTGGATAGATCAGGTTAATCTAGGAAGCATGAGGATCATTTTTATGGTTTTAGATTTTGATATGGTGATGATCAATTTGGATGTGATTTCTGAAACTTGGATCGTGTTTTAAAACCTAGCCTGGTCTAGAGAATTTGGATAGGATATCTGAGATCCTTGTGAGATTCTGAGCATTTTGATGTAAGGTTTGATGTTACCTGGCTACCTGAGACCACCTGCTCACCGGAGAAGGCGACCGGAGGTCTTCTCCGGCTACCAGAATAGTTCTCCCTCCATCTGAGGAGTTGAATGAGGACGATGATGCACTGTTGTTGGATTAGTTTATTGGGAAGACTTAGTAGGATCATCTGATGGTCATGATTTGAACTGAGTATTTGGCTCCAAACCAAAAATGTTGCGTTTCATTAATCCCAGTCAGCGTGCGACTGGGATGCTTGCGCGGACGCGCTCACTAACCTTGGATATGCATACCTTGTCAATTCATCCAACGCTCATGTTATTTTCTTAGTTTTTAATTTGTTTTATTTCATTTTTGTATTATTTTAAATGCATATTGATTCCAAAATTCACAATAAATCCATTTTTAATCAGAAAAATATTTTAAAAATATCTCCATGCTCCTGATTAAGTTTGTGATTTTTTGGGATCAATAAATTGCATTTTCATGCATTTTTAAATTTAATTTTCATTTTCTCTTTTTATGTTGTTTCTTTAATTTTGCATAATTACACATCTACCTTGTTGATTTTGGTTTGAGCATTTGGTTTGGTTTCTGAATTTGATTTTTGAGTATGTTGTAGGTTAGATGTGCATGCTCCCTTAGGATTTTTATTAGATTTTTTTAACAATTGTAGGTTCTGTTTTAGGTGAGATGTTTAGAGCCTTCCCAACTTATGGTTTATCTTGACACAATTCAAATTAGGATTTATTTAGTGGGCCTAGAAGTTGATTTAGGCTTTGATATTTGAACCCTAGAATGTTAAAACATGCATGTTCTCTTAGAAAATTTATTAGATTTTTAAAACTTAGTTTTCTATTTTAGATACAATTTGCAAGTAGGGGTTGTTTTTGGTGTTCCTTCTTTGGTGCCTTGCTTTGTGTGATCTTGTTGGTGGCTTTGGAGCTTGAAGAGCTTGGTTTCCTTTTTGGAGGAGATATTGGACATCTTGTAGCTGCTGTGGATTGGCTTGTGGAGCTTAATTTGGAGTTTTCTTTCTCTTTTAGGAGCTTTTTAGAAGCTTATAGGATTAGGGTTTTAGGAAGAGCCATTAGAACTAGTTCTTTTCTTTTCCTCAAAAATAGAATGCATTGTTTGCTTCTATCCTCATCCCATGATGCAAAGTCCTCTTAAGGAAGCTCCATCTCTCCTTTGGAGGGATGGTTGGCATGCCTTAATGAGTAGAACTTTTAAGGATGCACTTTCTTTCATGTTGGTTCCTGATGAATTCCTTTGGTTTTCATCAGGTTTCCTAGCATTGTAACTTGATCTCATTGATGATTTCTCTTCTTGTGGAGCTTGCTAGAGTGTGAAGATGAAGATATGAGCTAGCTTGAAGATGAAGATTCTTTGCTGTCAATTCAACTTTGCTGACAAGAGCTGTTGTTGAAGGTTGAAGTTGTTGTCTGTAGAAGATTGTTGCTGCTGCTTGGGCTGCTTCCCCTGTTTTTCTTTTGTTGTATTGTCTGTTTGCTTGTGTTGCTTACCTTTAGGTTTGAGGTGGAGCTTGTCTCCCCTTTCCTTTCCTGTTATTTTCTTAGGTTTGAGATTGAGTCGGACTCCCTTGCCTCGCTTGTACTGTTGCATAGCATGCATTTTACTGTTTATTGTTTACTGTTTACTGCTTGCTTTCTTTTGCTATTTTCCCCTAGGATCTCTGATTTCCTCTGTGCAAGAGGGAATTATGACAGACATTAGGTTTTTAAACCATGCATGATAACAGTAGGTAGAATCCCTTTCAACCGTAGTTTTAGGGCGTCTTTCTCTTCTCATATCAAAACAATTCAAAAATACAGTAATAAGGTTAATTAAAGTCGTACGTTACGAGCCTTAAGCTATCTGGGAAAAGGTTGGTGGAGGGTCTCTCTCCAGTAATCTGGATGTTTAGTGTGGTACCCTTTGGGTGACATACGAAGCGTTCACTCCTGGGTCATAGTCTCTAGTGCGACGGAGATTGCGAACATCCTAAAGAAACAGTTCTTTCGTAAAAGACTCAAATAAACATTCAAACTCTGTTTTTGTCCTCTTTGACCCTTAATCTAGAAAACCCTTTCATAAGGAGATAAAAAACTGTCAGACAAACTTGTGTCTTCTGTAGCCCGAACTACGTTTGCTCTGATCTTTCATGTCGTATGAAAGTACGTAGGCACAAGATGCGATATCTTGGCGAGCAACCTTCCCCCATAACCCGTAGTTAGGCGAACTACGTTGACTCTAATTTCTCGTTCCAGACGGGAATACGTAGGCATAAAGTGTGATACTTTTCCGAGTCATTTTCTTTTCTTTTTAGATCAGACCTTTAGAGTAGATAGATAAACACACCCTTAGATAGAAAACAAGCGTGGATCCCGTCAAGTACGACGGACGTGAGGGGTGCTAATACCTTCCCCTTGCGTAACCGACTCCCGAATCCAGGATTTGGTTGCGATGACCATTCCTTTCCCTCTTTGCGTTAGGTTTACTCTGAGCGTTTCCTTTCCCTCTTTTGGGATAAATAACGCATGGTGGCGACTCTTCTGTCATAGCCGACGCCGATTTTCGCAGTAGCGACACAACGCAACAAAAGAAGCAAATTACAAATTCAACGGCGAATATCACAAATTAAGACGAAAAGGAAGGTTCAAAACTTCCCAAAATTGAAGCCAGCATGTCATCGACAAAATCAAGCGAACAAGGAAAGAATTGAAGTTGTTCCCCAAATTCACCAAGCTGTCTCGACAAGATCAGACAAATAAGGAAACTCTTAAAAGCAATTTTGTTGGAGGCCCATCATCCTCATCTATAAAAGCAGCAAAGGGAACCCACAAAAGAGATGAGAGGAAGAATCACCGAAGGAGAGGAAGCATACACGCTCAGAGCTTGATCGAGAAAGCCCTTCACCGCCGTGAAGCTCAGACTACCCGCAAAAACTCATCATTTTCGATCGAGGGAGAGAACAAGATCATGGATTGCATCACCATTTCCCCGCTACCGTCAACGCGTCGCCGATTCCTCTTCTTGGATAAAGAACTTTTTTTCAGATCACTCTTGCATGTTTGATTTCTGATGGTGTGCAGGTTAATAACGAAATCGGACAACCGTGGAGATGAACGATGAGTTTACAAGTTAAAGACGAAAATGGCGGATTGTGCGAAGAAGAAGGTGGAGGATCGTACAAAGGAGAAGATGGGGGGCGATTTGGGGTTTAGGGTTATTTTGTTTATTTTTGTGTTATTTTGTTTTGTTGTAATGATTGTATGTATGAGCACCCACACACCTACCATGCACCCGCACACACGACCCTCGGATCTCCAACAGATCCCATCACGCGGCTGATACTGCGCTCGCCCACCATAACCCGTAAGTCTGCGCCACACCAAATCAAACGCCCCACTAATTATTTCCCTTATCTGCAATTTAATCCACTAATCATCCCTTTTTTTACTAATTAACTTAGTTAACATTTTTATTTAATCAACTTTAATTAAAGCCAAATATAACTTTCTCTTAATTAACTTTTCTCAACTTTTTTTATTTAATAAATTCAAAGGTATTGATTTATTTATCAAATTCAATAATTTTATTTAATAAAATATTTTGTTTATATTCTAAATAATAAAAGATCCATTTCATAATAACTTTTAAATAGATAATAATAATCAACCCTTGTTATAATTTTAATTAATTCAAACCTTTCATAATAACTAAGGAAGCCTTTATTCAACAAACCTTTAATAACTAGAATTTTTGTTAAAAATCTTTTCCTCAAGTGAGCCAACTCATTAACCTAATTAATGTATAACCTAATCTAAAACATGAAAACTAAATGAATCAATCAACTTTCTTATAAAATCAACTCATCTAATCTAATATAATTCCACCAAAATTATAATTTTTCTTCAAATCAATTCGACTAAAATTAATCAACGTCGCATAAAATCCAATCGCGCACGCTTCCATCTCGTAACCTAGATCGAGTATTCACAATTCACTCACTTGTATGCTTTAGCACTTTTATTTATTTGTTGCTTTTATTTTCCGCAATTTATTCTTACCGTATTGCATAAGTGTCCAAAGGAAGAATATGCGCGTAACGTAAAACTTGCGCGTATGCATATCATTTGCATCATACTCCCCATTGATCCTTGATCACATTCAAGTCAATCTTCTTAAGTTAGATCCTACCCCATAAGGAGGACCTTCGTCTTTTATTTTTATAACTTAGGTTAAAACAATTCAACTCAGTCAAACTATTCAAACCATTAGAGAATAAGACATGAGTCATCTTGACAGTCGAGATATAAATCTTCTGCCTCCATAACAATACAATCAATATGTAGGGACTTTTCCGCCTTGAGGGAGATAGTGGTGTACTTGTCAATAATTCCGAGTACTTGAGCCCTTCTCTCAAGACGATGCAAAGGCTATTTTCCTACAAGTTAGGGTGGCTAAGTCAAGTCGTCTCCTTCGAGATGACAACTCGTCTTTTCTCCTAGACCCAATCAATCAACTACCCTTATCCCTTTAGGAACTTTGACCACAGTCAAAGAACTCCTCAAACCCTTTAGGGGGAACTACAAATACTCTGATTCCATTCCCGTCAGGATATGTAGGCACAAGATGCGACGTCTTGTCGAGTATACTTAGAAACAAACCATTAGGTCTTTCATCCTTAAGCAGATAAACCTTAGCAATAAAAAACATAAAACAAGAGGTTCCTGTAGAGTACTATAGAAACTTAGGATGCTAGCACCTTCCCTAAGTTTAACCAACCCCCGAACCTAAAACTCTCTAGCTTTTGCATTGTGGGTAATTCGATCTTTTTCCCTTCCTTTGGACAAATTAAAGACCGGTTGTAATGAATTTAGATTCAAGCTCATCAATAGCTTGGTATCCAATTTTCACCGCGATAGGTGTGTGTAAGGTTTACAGCTTACACCAGTTTGGATTGATGGCAACTGTTGTCATGAGGTTTGTTTAAAACTGTTGGAACACAAACTTCACATTAACACCAATTTAGTTCCCAACAGAACCTTCTTTGATTCTTTTTGGCTGATGCATGATGTTTGGGGGCTATCCAGTTTTGGGTTATTACATTTAAGTGTGAACCTATCCTTTAGTTGATGATTGTCAATTTGTTTTCAAGCCTGCAAATGTGTTGTGTATGCCCTGGCCTTGTATGCATCATTGCTTTATAAATCATGTTGGATCCTGCCATGAACCACTTGATAGCATCTTAAGGTCTTATTATTTTAAATGTTCATGCCAACTTATCTTTTTTGTTGAAAAACCAACTGTCATAACTTGACAGCCTCACCCTAGATTTTAGGATTTTTGCTAAACTGATTGTTTTAGAGATCCTTAGGCATGTTTGCCTTTGAACCTGTCCAAATATATTGTTGTTTCTATTTTTCAAACAAAACACTCTTGTGTGACTTGCTTTTATCTTATTTTTGTAACTTGATATTGAAGCCATGTCAGTTGATTGAAACACCAAGAATTGGTTGTCAAACTCTGCCTTGAATTTTGTCAAGCTTCAGTTTAGGTTGTTGCCTTTTATGTGTGTTGAAATCTTAACCTGCTACAATTTAGGTTGGTTAAAAGTTGTTGTCATGCAGTTGTTGTTTGGATACAAAACTTGTTATAACTATCTCCATAGTATGCAATTTGATGTTCACTTTTAGAGTTGTTAAGAAACTGAGCCTTTTCTTTGAAGTTAATCCATGAGCAGCATATTTCAAGCATGATCAGTCCTTAATTGCATCAGTTTGGAGCCCATAAACTCCACAAATGCATTTCAAGGCTTTCTTTTGCGTATTCATTTGTATTCCATTTTGTGTGCATCTTTTGAAAATATGGTTGGTACCATCATGATCCTCATGAAAAAACAAGCACGATGGACTTTTATTTTGTCAAAATTGGTTAAGAATTGGTGAAGTTGGATTGAAACCGTTTTTGAAGTTGTCACTTGATTTTTGCCATGAGGCTTGCCCAAAATCACGTGCCCTTTGATTTTCGCCACCCCAGTGGTTATTGCCTGGCCTTTAAGAACTTTTCCATGCCTTGTAACCCGTGTTCGATCCTCAGCGAGGGCTTTTTTTGTGTGCAATTTTATGATTTTTCATGTTTTTACTATTTCTTCTTCTTTTTCCATTTCAATTTCACACGCGTTTAGTGGTTGAGTTGGTGTTGCTTTGGGTCTATGACCCCAAGGTCTTGGGTTCAAGCCTTGGGTGAGACATTTCCTTATTTTTGGTCATTAGTTTATTTAATTTTATTTAATTTCATTTAATTTTCAATTTACCATAACTTCTTCATTTTTAATCATTTTTAAATGATTATTTTTGCATAAATCTTATTTTATTGCATACTTTCATAAAATGTTTAAAGAATTCTAAAATCCCATTTTTAGAAACACATTACATTAAAGAAAGTTGTAATTCATTTTAGGGTTTTTACCCTCCTATCTCTCATTTCTTCATTTCAAAACTGTGACTTTATTCCTCTTTGAGTTTTATTTGAAGATGACATGAACTTGGATTGTTAGCTTCCTTATGCATTTAAGTTTGAATTTTAATTTTCCTTGTATGCATTTAAGTGGTTCATCTTTAAAAAACTTTTGAACCTTTTTGCTTACAATGTTGTGACATTGTTGGGTTATGTGTGATATCCTTTACCTACCCTTTATCCTAGCCTTAGGATCTGAGTCGCTGTACTCATGTTTAGCGTCCCGCCGTGGACAATTCTGTACCATAACAATCTCAACATAGATTCAGTAGTCGTTGCACTCCATGTAAGCACTTCCCTATGAATGCCTACACACCTTTGGAACCTTGACCACAGTCAAGAGTTCCTCACCCCTAGTTAGGGAAACTACGGTTGCTCTGATTCTATTCCCGTCAGGATACGTAGGCACGAGATGCAATTTCTTGGCGAGCATACTTTATATCTTTACCCTTAGCACTTTCCCTTTAGCAAGCAACTTTAGCATAACACAAATACTAACAAGAGGTTCCTGTAGAGTACTACAAATGTTTAGGATGTGAAATACCTACCCTAGGCATAACCAACCCCCGAACCTTTAGATCTCTTAGCTTCGTTGTTACGTAGGGCAAAAGGTTTTTCTTTCTTTAAACCTTTCCTTTGGATAAATTAAAGTCCAGTTGTGAATTTAAGAATTAAGATTCAAGTTAGTCAATAGCTTGGTATCACGATTCTCACTGCAACACTCTCAAACCAAGTTTTTTTTAAAAACAAATCCACATAGATTCATGGCACATAATTGCAATATAGGCAATAACTAGACATGTGATAACATAAATTAAAGCAAGCACCCAACGAAAATTGAGAAGAACACGAGTTACCAAAATCGAAGTGTCGCAACGACACAAGCTTGTTACATGGAGCAGAGTCAGATCTGAGTGCAAAAGAGGCATCGGCTGGTGTGTGTTGGCGGAGTCTTGATGGAGTGTAGCGTCAAAGTGGTTGCAATCGATTCTCGGCGGTGATTACGTGGATGACTCCGAAAGCAGTGCGACGATGGAGCTCATGATTCTAACTTCCTTTTATTTTTCCTGTTTTCTTTGAATCCAAACTCTTGTTATTTTGAACTTTGTTTGTGTATCCTTTGCTTTTTGTAATATATATATATATATATATATATATATATATATATATATATATATATATATATATATATATATATATATATATATATATATATATATATATATATATATATATATATATATATATATATATATATATGACTAGAAAATAGACAAGAATAATAATAACAATTAACACAATGTTTTTTTGTTTATTTATAATAAGACAAGAATAAAAGGAATTAAAAATCATATTTTTGTGTTTTTTATGATAAGACAAGAATAAAAGGGATTAAAAATCATATTTTTTTGTTTTTTATAATAAGACAAGAATAAAAAGAATTAAAAGTCATGTTTTTGTGTTTTTTATAATAAGACAAGAATTAAAAGAATTAAAAATCACGTTTTTTTGTTTTTTATGATAAGACAAGAATAAAACGAATTAAAAATTATATTTTTGTATTTTTTAAAAAGAGAATACTAATAAACAAATTAAAAATAAAATTAATAAATAAAAATAAAAATTTCCATTAAATATCTAATTAAATATAAATAAATTAAATGATTATTTAAATAAAAATGATTAAAAAACAAAATAAAAAGTCGGGCAGAAAAGTGCTCGAAAAAATAAAATGAGCACATCAAAATAATCAGCACGAAATAAACATATTAGAAAAATACAGCATTTGGTCAGATTTTGAAATAAATTTAGACCGGTTTGTTTGTAAATCCATCAAATTTATTATGACTGATATTTCGGACATTATGCAAGATAAAGTGCATGTTATGTTATGCAGATGATGCAAAACATAATCTTAGGGTCAAAAATTAGGGAATGACAACATCCTTTTGATTATTTTTTATACGAAATTTTTCATCAAACTACATTGTTTTGCCATTATCAAAAATGGGGAGATTGCTAGAACAAGATTTGGTTCTGCTCATTATCTTTATATTTTGATAATAACAAAGTAGTATTTGTGTAAGAACAATTTTGGTACTCTAACGTTTGTTTTTTTGAAGGATTAACAAACAGGTTCTGACTCTGATAGAAGCCATATACAATGAAAATATGGTTAGACCAAAAGTCATTTATGCGTCAAAGAAGCAAGTCTGCTTCTGATCTACTCACATTCAGAAAGATTCTAAGAAGACAATATGTTGTTGCTGCAATGTTCTCTTGGATTCTGCCTCTGAGCGTGACTCTAATGTTTTACTTCTAAAGGCTTTCTAGCTTTTAAAGTCGTTATCTTCTGAAGACTAAGTGTTGAAGACTCTGAAGACAAGGTTCTGATGAACGAAGTTCTGAAGACTCTAAAGACTTAAGTTTCTGAAGACCAAGGATTCTGAAGATTGAGTGCTTAAAGTTCTAAAGACAAGGTTCTGGTGAACAAGTTCTAAAGACTCAAGACTCTGAAAACCCAATGATCAACTCTTGTATGAATGCTTTAATCATCTCTATTCAGAAGCCTCTGATGTACAGAAGATAAGATTAAAAGTTTACAAGGGAATAGTACAAAGTATGTACCAAAACATTTCATTCCACTACCATTCCACAACCCTGATTTGGTGGTACAAAGGACAACTTTTGTGTACAATTTTCATCCCTGCGTAACGACATTCCTTCAAGCAGCCAACTCATTCAAGGATATTCCTTATGTGCCCTCCAACAGATCTTTTACTAGCTTTATAAGGAATTGACCACTTAATAAAAAACTTTCAGCAGGGAAATATACAAGAACAGTAGTGAAGAAATACAATACAAAGCAAGAATAATATTCATACTGTCAATATTTCTTTAAGTAATTTGTGATATTCATAGTGTTTATATCTGCTTGTGTAGAAGCAAATTCATTGTAAGCATTTAATTTTTCAAACAGTTTTTTGTAATTCCTTAAAGGACCAGTTAGGTCAGAATCCTTAAGAAGAGACATTTAGTTTGTGTTGTTAGTCACTAGCAGTTGCTAGTGCGAATTGTAATCAGTTGATTATAGTGGATTAAGTCCTTGTGTATAAGGCAAACTCACCTTGGCGAGTGGACTGGATTAGCTTGATATATTTCAAGTGAACCAGGGTATATCATGTGTCGTTCTCTCTTGTTAAGTTTCTTTGTGATCTTTGTTTAAGTTTCACAAAAAGCTTTCATTTTTGAAAATCTAATTCAAACCCCCTTTCTTGTGTTTTCTCACACCTTCACTTTTTCCTCGTACTGGATGTAAGCCTGAGCTTTGAGGAGGATGGCGTCTAGTGATGTGAGTGTTTGAATGCCACGGGCTTTGGCAAACTCACTACAAGGGCACAACCCTCGCTCGAGCAGGTACTTCTTCATGTCGTCAGTCCAGCAAACCTGGACAGCTTTGCGGTTGAAACTCTTAATGTAGGATCAGAGGGGCTCATCCTTCCTCTGTATGATCTACTCGAGCGTCGCCTCAGACTTTGGATGGCGACGGGAGGCAATGAAGTGCCTTGAGAAATGCCTTTCCATGTCCTTCTAGGAGGTGATGGACTCTTCAGCGATGCCTTTGTACCATGTCATGGCACCTTTGCTCAAGGTTGTGGGAAATAGTCTGCTGATCAGTGCATCTTCATGCATATTGTTCCATTATTATACTTAGGCATTCCTACAGTTTATTTGAGTATTTTTACTATTTTAATGTGTTTTCATATTTAAGTTTGTTTCTAGCTTTATTTTATTTTCGCAACTTATTTTTCATCCTTAACGTTTATTTGGTACATGTTCATTGTGCATACCATAACTTGAGCTACGAGATTTCATTTTATGTGTTCTAACACGCGTTGGAAAGTTGAGACAAAGAGATACAAGTTTTGCATTGAGGCCAAGAGCTGATTCGAAGTGAAACAGTGTCGAATAATTCGTTGAAGTTTCAAACTTCAAAAATGTTTTGTTTTGGGCCGAATTTTTTATGTTTTTCGACCCAGTTGGGTTAGAAACCGGATTTGATGCTTCCCTATACCTAGTAGCAGCCGTTCTACTGTTCATGGCCTTCTTTTCACTATTCATGAATTTAATTTTTGCTTTTTACGAATTTCATGGAGAACTAAACCTCTCAAGTTGATCTGATGTAATCAGGTTCAATTACCTTGAGATTTATATAACTTTACAATTCAATTACTATTCATATCAATCCTGTTTTATGATTATCGTTTGCTTAATTTGATTTCTCATAGAGTAGTTTTGTTGATTCGATTGATTTATATTTCCTAAATTTAATTGGGTGTTATCGTTTGCTTAATTCGTCAATTAGCGTATTTCCTAACCGTTTGCTTAATTCGGCGAATAGGAAACATAACTCTTATAATGTCATTCTCGCTTGTTGATTGATATTATAATCAAATATGAATAGAATCCGCTTAGGGCAGTGAAGTTATAATAATCAATGATAGGTAAGAACAGAAACAGCAGATTAACTTATTTTCATAATCACTTATTTTGATCATTTTTTCTCCTTATTTTTGTAATCAAACTGAAACCTAAACAACCGCATAATCATTATTAGTCAGTTAATAATCATACAAGAGTCCTTGTGATACGACATCCGAGTGTCGCTTCCCGTTACTACTTTTAGAAACTCGTTTTTGACCCGTGTGCAACAGCGGATCAAATTGGTACTGTTGTCGGGGATTCTTATTGATTTTAGCCAATTTTAGAATTTTAGTTTACAGTTTTGTTAGATTTTTTTGTTTTTCTTTTTGCTCGTTGATTTTCAGGGTTGCAGTATAGTGGAAAGCATTCCAACTAGGGCTGGCAATGAACCAAACCAACTCGAAGATAGTTCAGAATTCGATTCGACAATTAAATCGTTGAACTAGGTTCATGAACCAAATGAGTTGAGTATGAGTGAAAAATTAAGTTCGTTAACTAAATGAGCTGAACTTGAACTATACATAGTTCGACTCGTTAGGTTCATGAGTCAACTCGATTACATATGAGAAGAATTATACTGTCTTTAAGATTAGGTTTAAATATTTACTCCAAATCTTAGACAAATTTAATCTTCAATTTAGTAGTTTTTGAATTAGACTCTCAAATGTATCTCTTGAAAGTTGTGTAGGTTTTGAATTAGTAGATTTCGAAGATAAAGTTAAATTTCAATATGATAACTTTTATTTTATTTTAATATTTTATTTTAAAAATATATATTTATTTAAAATGTCAAATATACTAAAAAATATATATATTTAAAAAAATAATTTTTAAGTCCGTGAATCATGTGAGCTGAACCTAATGAGATGAACCTAACGAGTTGAACTGAATTGTTCGTGAACTTATAACGAGTCGAGTTTGAGCTTAAAAAAAAGTTCGTGTTGAACTCGAACTCGAACAATTCTTAACGAGTCGAGTCGAGCCGAGGTGAGTTTGACTCGACTCGACTCATTTCCAGCCCTAATTCCAACCCATCAGGTAAGTTTGGAAGCTACTGTTTTGATTTGCTCTAGAAAATCAGGAAAAAAATCAACGAACAGTACTCATTTAAAACAAAATTCAAAAAAACTTTGACCTTGAAAATCGCAAATTCCTTATTTTCCTATTTTATTTATTTTCATATTTTCAAAAAAAAAAAACCAAAATTTTTTGTAGAGACTTATTCTGATTTGATTTGATTTTTAGTCATATTTTTATAATTTTTAGATTTTATTTAAATCGCTTTCCTATTTTCCGTTCTTTTTCTCAATAGGTACATTATTAACATTTTTGTATTTGTTGCATTGCTGAATTAGTTCTGTGTTTTCTCATTCTTGGTTATTTTTTTCCCTTTTGATAACATGGATGAACAAAGAACATTAAGAGAGCTTGATGCTCCTGATGTTCATTACAATGGCTTATGTATTGAATATACTGATGTTATTGTTCCTTTCTAATTGAAATCTGGTCTAATACACTTGTTGTCAATGTTTAATGGTCTTGCAGGTGAGGATCCGAATAAGCATATGAAAGAATTCAAGATTGTGTGTTCTACACCTTTTGAACCTTCACTAGAGGACCTTGTCAAGCAAGTTGCTATAAATAATCTTCAGTTTCATCAACAAACAAATTCTAGTATTCAAGTTTTACAGACACAGATTAAACAGTTTGCCACTTTAATGAATGTCATGTTGCAAGCTCAAGAATCAAACCTACTACCTGTCCAAACAGTAGTGAATCCAAAAGAGTTGTTTTCTGAAATTGTTGATGAAGCTTATTCTGATTTGTTTTCAGTTGATTTTTCATTATTGTCTTATTTTGATGATAGTTGCTCATGTGATGACTATATTGACACTAACCTTTGTTTTGTTTGTGTTGAGATTGAGGTTGCTTTGTAGGTTGACATTTTTCCTATAGATGGAGTTGTATATGAAGTTGTTTATGCAGCTGAAGCTCTTGACATCACGGTTGCCCCAACCTCACCATCCATTGAGCAACCTCCTTCCTTAGAGATTAAACCACTTCCTGATAATATGAAATACGCCTATTTAGAGAAGGATGAAAAGCTTTCCGTTATAATTTCTTCTAACCTTGATTTTGATCAAAAAAATAAGCTTTTACAGGTTTTGAAGAATCATAAGAAGGGAATTGGATGGACCTCAATTGGAGATGGAACAAAATTAGTGAGGCAACTTTTTAATCCTTTAATTCTTGATGTTGTGAAAAAAGAGATCACATTCACGTGCCCATTCGAAACTTTTACTTATCGAAGATTCTTCTTTGGTCCTGGAATAAAAGGTGAAGGCACTAATAAAAATTTCAAGGTCAATGAATGCTACCCAAAGTTACTCCCCGCTTTGGAAAAGGAGACTGTAGAAGATCTCTCTTTGAGAAAGGCTGCTTATGCAATCTCCTATCCACTTTGACTACACGGGTGTGTTCTTTCCTATTTCTTCTCACTCTTATTTTATATTTTTGTTCTTTCATTAAGGGCAATGTATGTTTTAAGTGTGGAGGAGGGAACCAATTATTGTTGTTTTCTTTCTTTTTTTTGTTTTATTTAAGTTTTCTTTGTGTATGAGTGTTTCCTTAAATAAAAATAAATAAATAAATAAATTTAGACTTAGAAACACAATGCATCTTTTGAAATGTTTAAGCTATAGATTAATTTGAGGTAAGATTGTGGAGACTTGGAAAAAATTCATAAGATCGGTATCGTTTTAACACCTTAAGTCTCCCGAATATGGAAATCGATTTAAATACTTGTTATGACATAGTCTTGAGTTCTCATTCTTTAATAGCTCTTAAGTAGTTTATCTAGCAGTCAACGCCATCTAGAAATCAAACACTAACTAATTAAGCTGATGCAAATAAGTGAATGATCTCGTGTTTAATAAGAAATCAGAATAGAAATCCGCCTTTTAAGTTAGGTGACCCTCACCCGGCCACTTAGCCTAACGGTTGTGAAACCTTCAAGAAAAAATTGTTGTTGCTAAAGTGGTTAATTTTAAATTGTTGACAAGATATGGATCATAGTCACTAACAGGCTTATTTACCATGTGTGTGAAAAGATAACGGGCTTAATGTGATTGCATTAGAATGAAAGAGAGCAAAAGGGAGGATGAGTAAGTTAGGCTTAGGCATAATTTCATGATTTGGATTGACTTGTATATGAGGGAGGCTTATGACCGTACAATTGTGGATTTGTGTTGTTAAGATATTCTTAGTGTGAAAGATTAGTACCTATCGATGCAATCTTAACCGAAGAAGAGTTTGTAGCCTAGAATGAATATCTGAATGCTATTGTTTTTCATGAGTCTTGATACTATTTTGCTCGGAGTGCAAAAGATTAAGTGTAGGGGAGTTTGATCAGTGCATCTTCATGCACATTATTCCATTATTATACTTAGGCATTTCTACTGTTTATTTGATTATTTTTACTATTTTAACGTGTTTCCATATTTAAGTTTTTTTCTAGCTTTATTTTATTTTCGCAACTTATTTACAACATTAATGTTTATTTGGTACATGTTTACTGTGCAGACCATAACTTGAGCTATGAGATTTTACTTTGTGCTTTCTAACATGTGTTGGAAAGCTGAGATAAAGTGCTACAAGTTTTGTGTTGAAACCGAGAGTTGATTCGGAGTGAAATAGTGTCGAATAATTCGTTGAAGTTTTAGACTTTAAAAATATTTTGTTTTGGGCCGGTTTTTTTTATGTTTTTCGACCCAATTGGGTTAGAAATAGGATTTGATGCTTCCCTATACCTTTTTGCACTATTGTTCATGACCTTTTTTCACGAATTTTATTTTTTCTTTTTACGAATTTCATGAAGAACTAAACCTCTCAGGTTGATCTGCTGTAATTAGGTCCAATTACCTTGAGATTTATATAACTTTACAATTCAATTACTATTCATATCAATCATGTTTTATGACTATCGTTTGCTTAATCCGATTTGTCATAGTGTAGTTTTTTTGATTTGATTTATTTATATTTCCTAAATTTAATTGTGTGTTATCGTTTGCTTAATTCGTTAATTCACTTATTTCTTAACTGTTTGCTTAATTCGGCGAATAGGAAACATAACTCTTATAATGTCATTCTCGCTTGTTGATTGATATTGTGATCGAATATGAATAGAATCCACTTAGGGCGGTGAAGTTATAATAATTGATGATAGGTAAGAACCGAAATAACATATTAACTTATTTTAATCATTTTTTCTCCTTATTTTGGTAATCAAACTGAAACATAAACAACCCCCCTAATCATTATTGTCAATTAATAATTATACAAGAGTCCTTGCGATACGACATCCGAGTGTCGCTTCCCGTTACTACTTTTAAAAACTCGTTTTTGACCCGTGTGCTACAGCGGACCACCTGCACTTGATGGTGCCTCTAACGCCGCAGTAGTCGAGCAGTGTATTGATGTTCTCAAGGTGCTCGTCGGGATTTTTCATTCCATCATATGTTCCCAAATTCGAGGGTTTCTCTAGCCCGACGAGAAATAAAGTGTTCATGATCGCTCGAGATAGTTGACTGTGGGGGTCATCTTCGTCGCTCCTGAGTGGTGAGCGCGACGGGGAGTAGTTGTGCTTTTCTGGCCGGGGATTATCATCATGGCGCAGCAGCGAGTTCTTTGGTTGGCTTTTAAGTTTCCACGGGGAAGACTGGCGGTTTCCTGGTCGTCCACTAGCCTTATTCTTCTTGGAAACTGGGGAGAGGTGGTCTGCATGGGAAGGAGTGCGATTACGCTTCAGGGGTTATGGCCTCTTCATTTGTGGTCAACGGCCTTGTCGTTGTGGCAACGGGCTGCGAGATTCGTACTGTTGGTGTCTCTTCGAGGGAGAGCATGGACGACAGTCTCTTTCTAATGCTTAGATCCTTTCGTTTTGTTGATAGATCAGTATGTTGGTCTGATTGATGGTCACGACCATGATACCATTGTCGGGTCGGCATTGGCCGGCACTGAGATTGGTTGGAACCTCTCCAACGTCTTCTCCAGGGCCTTCTGGGTTTTCCTGATCTCAATATAATGGACATCATCGTCGGCCGCTTCGTCGAAAAAGGGGGAAGTGGTTTATCCGTCTCTCTTTGTTGGAGTGATGTCTTCCAGAAATGGCATATCATTGTCATTATCAGCGTCATGGAGGGGAGTGAAGGAGGTTTAGTGACCATTGTTGTTGTGTTGATCAGCCATGATTGGTAGGTTCTAAGAAACTTGCTTTGATCTTTGGTTTCAAAGAAAGAAAGATGGGGGAGCAAACCTTCCCACAGACGGCGCCATTGATCTTACCAATGAATCGATGGCTGCAACACGTCGTGGGCTCCAACGTCAAGTGAGGAAAACAGAGTGGGTATACTTGCAAGACACTCTGATGCTAAAGTTAGTTCAGAGTGAAAGAAGGCAAGTACAGAAGTTAAGAAGTGAATTGAATATATAACCCTTCTTCAAAGAGGGTATTTATAAAAATCCCTTAGTGTTGGGCCAATGGTCTCCATTATGGGCTAGGTGATCAGGCCAATAATAGATGACTGTCAGGATTTCTACGTGAAAGTATGGATGGGCAGCTCGTGTTCATCATCTTGTATCAACTGCCATGCATTCCCCGAAGTGGAAGACTTGACCGTTACGGAGGGCAGAATGTTTTTGCAGGGTGAGCGGGATCAGTTGGCCACATGTCCTCGAGTGAGGAGCACGTGAGGAATGTGCTCTCTGACGGCTACCATGAATTGAGTCTTTGTGTTAGGCCTTCTTCAATGCTGAGCTGGACTGGACTGTGCTTGACAGTGGGTCATTCATGGGCCCAGTCCGAGACAGGTGGTCTCTTGAGAAAGTGAAGATAGGTTATCCATGAGAGAGGTGATGTTTGGTTAAGGTTTGAAGAAGGTAAGTTGGTGGAATATTTGTAGTGTTAAACGTGTTTAGTTTGAAGTTCAAACAGTGGTTTTTGGTGGCTTCCAGAGAGTTTGGGGAAGAAGGTTATGGTGGATTCAAAGTGGAAGATAGAGTAGTAATGGTGATGATAAAAAGGAAATATATGGAGGTTATATAAAGTGGAAGCAGGAAAAAAATAGATGGATGAGGTTATGAAGTTAAAGATGAAACAGTTGGGTATCGAAGTACCCAAAAAAATAAAATGAATGCACCAAAATGATCAGCGTGAAATAAATGACTCGGAAAAATACAATGTTTGGTCAAATTTTGAAATAAATTTTCCCCGTTTAAAAGGCTCAGACGGATCAAAATGCAACTGAAAAGCAGTCGAAAAATTAAAATGAGCACGTCAGACTAAACTACGTGGAACATAAATTAATATAACTTACGACTGCAAGTTCAATTTTGAAACTTTTCGTCCATTGATTGTACGCACAATTGACATTCAGTTTGACTGATTCTTCTGTAAATCCAACAGTTTATTCTGGCTAATAATTTGACCGTTATGCATGACGAAAGACGTGATAAGCTATGCAGATGATGCAAAAAGGTGAGATCTTAGGGTTAAAAATTAGGGTATGATAGGTGTGAGTGATTTAAGTAAAAAAGCTTACTCAATGAGGCTAATAAAAATTGTAGGATCAGGAAGTAAAACATCAAAATTGTAATGCAAGGTTTGATCAAGTTTCATGGGAGTGGAGGCTAGTTTAGATACTGATAGATCATAGTCTTAGAGAAGATCCAAATTGTATTTCTTTTGACATAAATATATACCTTGATATGACCTTACAATCTCAAATCTAAGAAAATACTTAAGATTTCCTAAGTCTTTGATTATAAAATTGTTGTTTAGAAAGACTTTGATGTTGTTAATTTCAAAAAAGTCATTTTCTCTAAGAATAATATCATCAACATATACTAAAATAATGAAAGTGAAAGAAGAGCTATTATGTTTAGTAAACAATGAATAATAAAATTTAGATTGGATAAAGCCAAGGTTAAGAAACTAGGTGGTTAATTTATGATTCCACTGCTTATTGGCCTGCTTGAGTTACAAACAAGATTCTTAGGTGAGACTTTTAGTCCACAAGGGAATTTCATATAAAATTCCTAATTTAAATTGCCATGAAGAAAAGTTGTATTGATACTTAGTTGAATGTAGGGTTGGAATCAGTGGTGGGTTAAACGACGACATGATTGGGAAGAAGATTAGAGGAAGAAATGAGAGAGATATTTTCATAGGCTGAGAGAAGAGAGGGAAAGAAAACTGAAAAAATGAAGTTGGTTATTTGATTGAATTCTGATAAGAATGAAAGGATAATAATAATATGGGTAGCCACTGAGATAAATCCGCACATGAATTTTGTGGCAGAAGATAAAGAAGCTTTATTTGAAATATAATAGAAGTCTAACGATAATCTGGATGGTGTGATGACAGAAAGACATGAGTGTGATGTTGTAGAGAACAAATTGGTAAAAGAAAAATTTGGTGATAAATTAAAAAAGATAGAGTAGATAAGGATCCGTTTTTGATACCATATTAACTAATTGCTATTGAGAGATTTGATTTTATCAAAAAGAATGTATTTGTTGAAGCTTTAATTGCTATTGAGAGGGGGAATTAGAAGAAATAATCATTTAAGAACACACTTAACATATACTCAACAACATCGATGAAGGTTTCGTCAGTAGAGGCGAGTCGAGTTTCTCACGCAAGAGATATTCTGACCATGTCATGTGTGTCGTAGATTCACCCTCAAATTCTCACTCCTACTCTGCATCTGAGGTCACTTCCTCACATAGAGCTATTTTTGGGATTGTGCTTCATGAATACAACCCCATGGTCATTAGTGTATAGATGTTCAATTTGGATGTCCACGAGTACTCATAAACCTTGAGAGTTTCAGTGATGTCCTCTACTATGATACCTTTGAAATAATACAACTTGATTCAGAGCATTTACATCTTTTCAAAGTCTCCTTGGTGGGTTTCTTCGGTGAGCAGATACAAGTCAAGGGATATATCTCGATTAGAATCACCTTCTAAATGGGTGAACACTCCAAGAGTATAAAAGTCAGATACATGGTTGTAAATGCTCTTCTATCTTACTACATAAACATTAACCACCCTACATTCATTGTCTTAGAAGTAGTATTGTCCATGATCTATCTGACCATGGAATACCCTTTAGATAATGGGATGGGAAGCGTCATAAAGGGAGTTCAAAAAGTAGCTAGGAAATGTTACTAAGACAACTTCATGATAAAGAGGGTGAAAATAGCTACTAGTTTGCCACCAAGGATCAACGCTCATAACAATCAACTTTGTAAACTTGGACTCAAGAGAGGACTACTTGGAATATATATTAGTTTTTACGATAGACTTGAAAGAAGTTTATATCGGCCCTTAGAATTTCCAAACTACAAAATTGGGCAGATCACTAACAGAAACGAAGAAGATGAGATAACCCACTTGCTCCACAAGAACCTAAATTTATTTTTCTGGAGCCCTTTAGATATGCCTGAGATATATGTTGATATCGTCCCCACCCCCCTCCGTCTTTCCCTTAACGTCACCATCAATCCAGTTGATGGCAGTTTGTCACACTATATTTTTAGTATTTTTACTCTTAATGCATTTCCATTTTGTAGGTTTTTAATAAAGACCAAATCAAGTCAAAAACATTCTAACCAGACGAGTTTCATAGTATTTTATTGTGAAAACAATTTTTAGGGGAAGAAATGAGCAACAAAAGAAAATTAGAGAAAAATCATAAGAAATTGACAATAGTGGCAACACCTTCAAGCGGAATGCTCAAAACAATTTTCCAGTATTCTAAACCAATCAAATCTTCCAATCACAGTGTGGTAAAGTGTAAGTGTGACGTGATCCTGCAATTTCACAAATCTTTCTATCAATTAAAAAATGTATTTAATTATTAGGGTTCCGAATTTTATTGAGTCTAAGACATAGATTTGTACCAAGCATTGATAGTCAAAATTAGTTATTTATTTTATTCACGTCATCAATAAATCCCTAGTCTTATGGATTTCCCTATTTTCTAGGATTAGTTGCTTTTGAATTTCCTTATAACTTGCCATAAAAATTGGTCTTTCTGTTTTGCTTCCGTGCGTGTAAAAGGCTATAAAATGCCTTAGGTTTATTTCAATAAACAGACAATTAAGTTCCCTTCCAATTTTAAGTGTTATTTCACTTTTGTCTCTACATTTGGTATCAGAGCTCCGCAAGGGGCATGATTGGGAGTGAAAAGTGTGTGTGAGTCTACAAACAAAATGTCAGAAAAGTTCGTGCAACCAGCTATTCCAAAATTTGACGGTCATTATGATCATTGGTCAATGATGATGGAAAATTTTCTGAGAAGCAAAGAGATGTGGAGTCTTGTAGACAAAGGAATACCGGCGCCGACGATTGGAACCTCAACAACGAGTGAAGCACAGAGAAAAAGTGTGGAGGAAGCCAAGCTCAAGGATTTGAAGGTTAAGAATTTTTTATTCCAGGCTATTGATAGAGAAATTCTGGAAACTATTCTTGACAAAGGGACATCAAAGGCAATCTGGGTGTCGATGCGGCAAAAGTACCAAGGTTCCACAAAGGTAAAGAGGGCACAACTTCAGGCTCTGAGAAGAGAGTTTGAGTTGCTTGATATGAAAAAAGGAGAGAAGGTGGACAACTTTCTAGAAAGAACCCTCAGTGTGGTGAACAAGATGAAATCAAATGGTGAAGACATGGGGCAAAGCACGGTGGTCAGTAAGATACTTAGATCATTGACTTCTAAATTCAATTATGTCGTATGTTCGATAGAGGAGTCAAATGATTTAAGCATCTTAACCATTGATGAACTCCATGGAAGTCTTCTTGTTCATGAACAAAGGATGCAGGAACATCAAGTGGAGGAACAGGTGTTGAAAGTTGCTCATGATGACAAATTTGGAAGAGGAAGAGGAGGAAGAGACTTTTTTAGAGGTGGAAGAGGAAGAGGACGTGAAAGACGGGCCCTAAACAAATCAATTATTGAATGCTTCAAGTGTCATAAGCTTGGTCATTTTCAATATGAATGTCCAGAATGGGAGAAAAGGGCAAACTATGCAGAGATGGAAGAAGAAGAGGATCTCTTGCTGATGTCACACATGGATCTGCACCAAACAAGGCAAGAGGAGGTATGGTTCTTGGATTCAGGATGTAGCAACCACATGACAGGAAACAAAGGTTGGTTCTCTAATTTAGAAGAAGGTATTTCTCAAACTGTGAAATTGGGGAATGACATGACAATGGATGTGATAGCAAAAGGAAATGTAAGAATGCAAGTTAATGGTGTCACTCAAGTAATCTCAGATGTCTACTTTGTTCCTGAGCTTAAGAATAATCTGCTTAGCTTAGGACAGCTTCAAGAAAAAGGGCTGGCAATATTGATTCAAAATGGAATATGTAAAGTATTTCACTCTAGGAAGGGTTTAATCATGCAAAGTAATATGAGTAGAAATAGAATGTTTCATGTAGCAGCCACTGCAGCACCAAAGGAGACCATGTATCTACAAACAGAGCTAGAGACAGAAAAAGAAGTTCACCTGTGGCACTGCAGGTTTGGGCACCTTAATCACAAGGGTCTCAATACATTATCACAAAAACACTTGGTAGCTGGCTTACCAAATCTGAAGATCCCAAAGAAGACCTGCATCACCTGCTTAATTGGAAAACAACACAGAAGATCAATTCCAAAGAAAAGCATGTGGAGAGCCTCAAGGAAACTACAACTCGTACATGCCGACATATGCGGTCCTCTCAAGCCTTCGTCAAACAACAACAAGAGGTATATTTTAAGCTTTATAGATGATTTCTCACGTAAAACTTGGGTTTATTTCTTACATGAGAAATCCGAAGCATTCCAAAACTTCAAGAACTACAAAATTAGTGTTGAAAAAGAAGTTGGTGAACACATTGCTTGCTTGAGAACAGATAGAGGTGGTGAATTCACCTCACATGAATTTGACGAATTCTGCAAAACTCAAGGCATTAGAAGGCAATTAACAGCGGCTTATACTCCTCAGCAAAACGGAGTCGCTGAGAGGAAAAATAGGATGATCATGAATGGTGTGAGGGTTGTATTGAACGAAAGGCAAGTTCCGAAGGTATTTTGGCCAGAAGCTGTGAGATGGTGTGTGCACGTACAAAATCGAAGTCCAACTTCAGCAATAGAAAATACAACTCCCGAAGAAGCATGGAGCAATGTGAGGCCTACGGTGGCATATTTTCGAGTCTTCGGGTGTGTGGCTCATGTTCATATACCAGATCAAAGAAGAACCAAGCTTGAGGATAAAAGTAAGAGGTGTGTTTTCTTAGGAATCAGTGATGGATCAAAAGCTTACAAATTATTTGATCCTGTTTCCAAGAAAATCATTGTAAGCAAAGATGTGGTGTTTGAAGAAGAGAAAAGCTGGGATTGGGGCAGAACCGATGAAGAAAGGAAAGCTGATGTGTTAGTATGTGAAGATGAAGATGGCAATCTTGAAGATGAAGAAGTTGAGCAAGAAGAAGAAGTTGAGCAAGAAGAAGTTGAACAAGAAGAAAATGAAGATGGTGGTGGCAACTCAAGTGAAATCATATCACCTGCAAGTGAGGACAGCAACACTGCTCCAAAAAATCTAGTTCAAGGGAGGGACATAAGAGCTAGAAGAAAACCAATATGGATGACAGACTATGTGACAGGAGCTGATTTGGCTGAAGAAGAAGAAAATCTCATGATGTTGATCGCCGAAAGCAAAAATGATCCATGCTCATTCGAAGAAGCACATCGATGCATAAAGTGGCAAGAGGCAATGAAAGTTGAGATGGAGGCTATAGAGAAGAACAACACATGGGAGCTAACCGATCTACCGACGGGAATCAAGCCAATTGGAGTCAAGTGGGTTTTCAAAACCAAACTCAACGAAAGTGGAGAAGTAGAAAAGCACAAAGCAAGATTGGTGGCAAAAGGATATGCACAACGATATGGAATCGATTACATGGAAGTTTTTGCACCAGTAGCCAGACTTGATACGGTACGTCTAATTCTTGCACTTGCAGCTCAATATGAATGGGAAATATTTCAACTTGATGTGAAGAGTGCATTCCTTCATGGAAAACTTGAAGAAGAGGTTTTCGTTGAACAGCCAGAAGGGTTTATCAAAAAGGGGAGAGAAGACCAGGTTTACAGATTGAAGAAGGCGTTGTACGGCCTTAAATAGGCGCCAAGGGCTTGGTACAGCAAAATAGAAGCTTTTTTTATACGTGAAGGGTTTGAAAAATGTTCCAGCGAGCACACCTTATTTACCAAGAAAGAAGGAGGTAACATGTTTATTATTAGTCTTTATGTAGATGATCTCATCTTTACTGGAGGCAATAAGAGTATGTGTGATAAATTCAAAAGCTTAATGATGAGAGAATTTGATATGTCTGACTTAGGAATGATGAGATATTTTCTGGGAATTGAAGTGATACAGAATGAAGCTGGAATATTTATCTGCCAGAGAAGATATGCTCGAGAAATTCTTGAAAGATTCGGCATGGGGAGCAGCAATTCCATGAAGAATCCCATCATTCCGGGAACACGATTATCAAAAGATGAGGCTGGAGATGGAATAGATACTACCATGTTTAAACAAGCAGTTGGAAGCCTCATGTACCTCACAGCCACTCGACCAGATCTAATGTATGGAGTAAGCTTGATTAGTAGGTTCATGGCAAATCCAAAGTCATCTCATTGGCTTGCAGCAAAAAGGATTTTAAGGTATGTAAAAGGAACCACTGAATTTGGCATACTCTACAAAAGAGGCAGAAGAAATGCAGGTCTCACATCTTATACAGATAGAAATTATGCTGGAGATTTGGATGACCGGAAGAGCACATCAGGTTTTGCTTTCATTATGGGGTCTGGAGCAATTTCATGGGTTTCGAAAAAGCAGCATGTAGTGAGCCTATCAACTACAGAAGCTGAATACATTGCTGCTGCACTTTGTGCTTGTCAATGTATTTGGCTTAGGAGATTATTGGAGCAACTTGGAGCTGAAGAAAGAGGAAGCACGGAAATTTATTGTGACAACAGCTCTACAATTCAGCTGTCCAAAAATTCTGTTTTTCATGGACGAAGCAAGCATATTGGAGTAAGATTTCATTTTCTCCGAGACTTGGTAAATGATGGAGTTGTGAAGTTGAGTTTTTGTAGCTCTGAAGAACAGATTGTCGACATAATGACAAAGCCTCTCAAATTGGAGCAATTTGTGAAGCTCCGTGGAATGCTTGGAGTAATTGATGCAGTTGAAGCTTAAGCTCAATGCAGATGCATTAGCTTAAAGGAGGGAATGATAGTCAAAATTAGTTATTTATTTTATTCACGTCATCAATAAATCCCTAGTCTTATGGATTTCCCTATTTTCTAGGATTAGTTGCTTTTGAATTTCCTTATAACTTGCCATAAAAATTGGTCTTTCTGTTTTGCTTCCGTACGTGTAAAAGGCTATAAAATGCCTTAGGTTTATTTCAATAAACAGACAATTAAGTTCCCTTCCAATTTTAAGTGTTATTTCACTTTTGTCTCTACAAGCATGGGGGAAAACAAAGACTACCATTAGGGAACCATGAAAAGAAATTTGTTGACATCATTGTTGGATCATGAAGAGAGCTCGAAGGAAGATCTATATTGGGCTAAAAGAAAATACACAAGTAAGTTGGACTTCACATCTTAACTCAAAATTTAAGTCATTGAATTTAAAATTATTTTCATTTATCAGATTTTTAATCTTCACTTTTTACGTAATAAGGAACTTATAACTCACATTTATCAAAACTCACAATATCAAGAAACCATGTTTTTACCCAAAATTTTAAGACTTTGAATATAAGAATCACCTTTGTTATATATTATTAACTTTCAGTACATTCTTATATGAGACAAAGTTCAATGTAATGAATCATTGTGAGTCTTAATTATTTATTTTTCAAATGCAAAAACCATGAATTCATTAAGGTTGAATGGTTAATTTCCTTGTATTAAGTTCCTTTCAGATGATTTTATCTTGGACATGTGACTTATATTATTTTCTTTGGCTGGTTCTATAACAAATCTCTTTTTTTTACAATTATATAGTTTTATTTGTGTTTAATGCTTTCGCTCGTCTATAGAATTAGGAGAATTGATTTAGATGGCAATTGAGACTTAGAGCATCTTTAGTTGGAGTAAACTAAATGGGTAAATTAAGATATTTTTTGTGGGTCCAAAGTGATTTGTAGGATTTAAAAAATTTATAGTTGATTTGAATAGTTTTTACTTTAATGGTGGTTGTCTATAAGAAACCAAGACTTGATCCCACATTTTATATTTTTTATTCAAGTTACCATTAATTTAATTATTTTATTTAAAATGCATATATTTTTTTAAAAAAAAATTTACCTTAAAAACTTAAAAATAATATTAAATATATTTTATTATAAAATTAAAAATGATACAAAATTCACAATAATAATAATATAAAAAATTACATTTTCATAGGAATATAATTATAATAAGGATTTGATTGGTTGTCATCCATTTTATAAATAAATAAGATTGAAAATTGAAAGAAAAAAATTTAGAAATAAAACTGTATGTAAAAAAAATTAAAGTTTCTATAGAAGGTAAAAAATGGTAATATGACCGTTACTATTTAAAATAAAATATTTGGAATATTTTATTAATATTAAATAATATTATAATAGATTTCACAAGAATAGTTAACGTTAACTATATAGATAATGGGAACTAAATTTTAGTTCATTTGGATGTCATGTCAGCTCTACTATAATACAAATTCTTTATTACTAATGTAAACTATAAGGAATTTTGGTTTAACAACCCTGCGTTAAAGTTGCACTTAATGGTGAATTACTTATTTTATTAGTCAAACTATGAGATTGTAATGATAATTCCCGTTGTGACAAGAATAGCCACAACCATAAGTCTAGTTTTACGTGTTATAAAACCTTTGTCATTGAAATTGAAAACTCCCAATAGAGGATTACTTTGACGAAACATGTAGCCTTACAATTGAGGAATCCTAGTAGTTCGAAGTTGCGAGGTCATTATTTCGTGCTTTTTAAAACTATCTTTCTAGTTTACATTCCATAAAAAAATTGTCATTGAGATTGAAAACTCCTACTAGCTGAGGGATTGCAAATTATAATTTGGTGTTTTGTAAAAGGTCATAATAGAGATAGAGTAGTTATAGGAATAATCATGTTAATTCCCATATTTAGGAGTAGATGATTCAAAAGGTGAACTTAATCGCTTTTATAATTATATTTGTCAACTGGTAGTTAGCATTCTATTTTTAAAACTTCTTTAAAGTTTATAATCAAATTTGTTAAATATATTAAAATTTGTAATAAAATATCCAAAGTCAATAATAACTTGATACCATCATATTCCACTTTCATTATGTTTCACTTAACTTATTTTATAAGTAAATATTAAAGTTGATCATTAAAATTATAGGCTGTCTTAACTTAATCTACATATTATCAACATTTTTAAATAGTCACTAAGAATATAAAGTGTTATCAGATGCATTTATGAACACTATTTTAGAATATAAAAATATGTGAGGAACTGTTTTGAGTTACAACTAAAAAGTTTTAGTGAAGTTCCTTGTCCTGTGAAAACATTGAACAGATTCTCCATGTCCTGGAAAAATCAGAGAGACAAAGCATTAGCTGATGTAATTTTTAGGTTCAGACAGTGATTTCTGATACGATTAGAGATACCATGAACATCATCAAGTCAAGAAAATTAACTATAGTCAATTTGAGATACCTCTGAAACATGAGTTTAGTACTCAAGAAGAATGTAAAAGCTTTATGACGTCCTTCTGCAAGAAGAAACAAACATGTAATCGCGGCACAGATGATTAAATCTTGAAGGACTATGACTCTAACCTCGATTTTATGAGGATTAATGGTATGAGCATATCTCTTCACGACCTTCCCTTGTTTGTTTACTAAGAATTTGGTGAAGTTCCAATCGATGGCTCTAAATATCCCACCTTTCTCATTCTTTAAATACTTGTAAAGGGGGTCTGCATTCTTTCCATTCACTTCAATCTACAATAATTTCGTTATTTCAGAATGATTTCCATATCTTTTAATATTGCGCCGAATGCTTCTAGAATTCATTTCAAAAGAAAAATTGCATGCAGAATTTGGCTCGGGAAATATACGGTGCACCAAATCCAAATAGAATAGTACAACAACAATCAAGTCTTATCTCACTAAGTAGAGCCGGTTACATAGACCAAACTACGCCATAATGTTCTATCAAAAATCATGTTTATATCCCAGTCACTATTCTAGAGATCTTTCTTAATAGGGGCTTGGCCTTGTGGCACTTGGATACAATCTTGCTGTAAACTTTCCCTTTCAATCAAACAATACAAATCTTGTTTACAATTATTTTCTTGTTTTGCATATTACAATTCCTAGCTCCTATCAAATTGGGCTAACCTACCAGATACAAAGAAGGGATCGGAAGGGATCGGTGACCAAGGTAAACTGCTCCGTGAACTCCGGAAAGTAGGTTGACCTCCTCTTTCGGAGGTGGGCAGTTGGTGGATGACGTGTCCCTGCGGAGGGGAGCACGTGGAGAACGCGTGAAGGACACGTTTGTTCTGCTCGATAGGGGGAGAAGGTCCTGCCCGCGGAGGGTATTCTTTACCCGACGACGTTCATCGGAATAAGCATTTGTCCCCAGGGCATTCATCGGAATAAGCATCTGTCCCCGGGGACATTCATCGGAATAAGCATCTGTCCCCGGGATATTCATCAGAATAAGCATCTGCCCCCGGGGGGTTCATCGGAATAGGCGTTTATCCTCGGGGCGCTCATTCAAAAACCCTAGAAAGCTCTGCCTATAGCGGCGGAGACCCATATCCCTCGAGAAAAACAAAAGAAAGGAGAAGAAAAACTTACTATATTGCGATCTACGGCGGAATACGCGGCGGCTGTCACGACGGAGATATCAGACGGAAGCAGAGCGGCAGATCCTAGTGGTTGGAAGCAAGAAGGCGAAAAGTGGAGAATGGGCGGGGGCTCGCCTACTTATACCCCAGCACGGGACTCGAAGTGTCACTAGGCACTCGAGTACCCTAGGGTAGCCGCCGTAGCAGCCACCCAGCGCATGACACGTGGCGAAGGCTGAAAGTCGCGTCCCTTCACATCTACCCGCCAACACGCACCTATTATCCCCGAGCACCCGATGACGAGGAAGGACTCGCTTACACGCGTCCCCGCTCACCGCAAGCCGAGGGATTCTCTCCTCCCCGGCACAACGTTTTCAAGTCCTCGCTCCCTCCCTTGGAGCTACGACTTGGGGGGCTCCTGTTCTGGCCTGGGTCTCGGCTTGACCGAGTAGGCCCAGCCCAGTAATGTGCAGTAGGCCCAATCTGGCTTGAGCTACTGCCGTCGAGCATAAGGTCCCCGTCGGGCAAAGAATACCCTCCGCGGGCAGGACCTTCTCCCCCTGTCGAGCAGAACAAACGTGTCCTTCACGCGTTCTCCACGTGCTCCCCTCCGCGGGGACACGTCATCCACCAACTACCCACCTCCGAAAGAGCAGGTCAACCCACTTTCCGGAGTTCACGGAGCAGTTGAACTAGGGCGAAGACCACGTTCTGGTCTTCACTACGCCACGTAAGCCCTAGCAGTCACTTGGGTTGGGCCTGGCCATCTAGCTCAACTCAAATGACCGTTGGCCCTGCACTGGGGTCTCTCTATAAATACCCTCTTCTCCAAGAGGGTCAGGTATCCTCTTCTTACCCTTTTCTGTACTTGTGATCACTCTGTCTAACTTCTCACTTTGGCATCGGAGTGTCTTGCAGGTACACCCCCCATCTCCTTCTATACACCGTTGAACAGGCATAAATCCAGCAGGGCGCGGTCAGTCAGTGATCCCCTTCTGGTCAGGTCAGATCACTACCTAAGTCTAGTTTTCACCATCCTTTCTACTGTAGGTGTTACCTAAACACTCTCTAATATTATCATTTATAATCTTATCTTGTCTAATCTTACCACACATCTAATGCAACATCCTCATCTCTATTACACTTACATTATTTTCATGTTGGTTCTCTACAGTCCAACATTTTGTCACGTACAACATCACTAGTCTTTCAACTGTCTTACAAAAATAATTCTTCAGTTTGAACAGTACTTTCGTGTCACGTACGCACATAAGACCCTCCTCCATTTCCACCACGCAACTTGATTTCAATGGTTTACGTCACCTTCTATTTCTCCATCGTTTTGTACTACGTATAGATCCAAAATATTTAAATCATATAACTTGTGTTATGATCTGATCTTCAACTTTCACCTCTAAGACAGAAACGTTTCACCATTTGCTAAACTTACATTTCATATATCCCGTCTTGCTTCTCCGGAGGACATGCGCTTCTAAGACTTGTCTTATCTCCAACCTCTCATTTCATTCCTCCCTCGACTCTCCACATAGAATAGTACGATAAAATAAAATAAAAAGTGAGCAAATTAGAGAGCTCGAATAAAAAATCACAGCAATCACCTTCTGAAAGATTCGAAATTCAGCTTTAAACCTTGCGCAGGCAAATTTATGAATTTCTTCACTGGATCCTGGTTCCTGTGCAAGAAACTGATTGCATGGAAATGCCAATATTTCAAATCCTACAGACAAATCACAAACACTAGTATCAGTACAAGAGAATTCACACTCATAAAGTATAATTGACATAATTTTTAGTTATTGTCCATGGCTAAAGTGAAATGCCTTGATTCTTGTGCTTCACATACAACTCGCTCAACTCTTTGTAATTTACTTCCGTAAAAGCACTGCAGCAATGAATTAGAGTATCGCAATTATAGTTATAGACAAAGTAAAATGGAGACGAATATATTCCAATAATCATCTCATCCAATAACAGAAAAAGAATTTCAAAACAATCATGATAAATAAACATCGTGTATGAAACTTATCGCAGTCAACGGAAAATGCACACAAATCTTTAACAGCAGTTTCTGTTAATAAGAAATTAAAAGCTTGTTTAGCCCTACAATCTATTTGACATCATCCACCAGAGAAGTCATTGCTTTAGCTTAGCCCTACAATCTAAGGCTTTTCAATTCAATGTCTTTAGAGATTAATTTGCATTGAACTCACCTGTGAAAATTACAATTAAATTTCTGAATGAACATCCGTGTTCTTTTATTTGCAATCTGAGTTAGATAAAATATTTGTCAAAAAGTGGAAAAAAAGATCAACTAATAAAATTGTCAGAAATCCAAAAACCATACACATATTCTTTTTGTTTCATACTTCTATAGAATAATTTAATGACATTTATGGAACATCAAACTCAGCATATGGACAAGAGTCAAAACAACAACTAGGTCTTATCCTATCAAGTGGAGTCAGCTGCATGAATCAACTTTCGCCATAATATTCTATCCAGAACCATGTTTCTATCCAAATTAATAATCTTGAGATCTTTCTTAATAACATAACTTCTCTGATAGTCTTTCTAGGTCTTCCCCTTCCTCTAATTGTTTGTTTTCTCTCCATCATATCTACTTTCCTTACTACAGAATCTACCAGTCTTCTCTCTACATGTACAAACCACTTAATTCTATTTTCCATCACTCTCTCTACTATACGCGCTACCCTGACACTTTAATATTTTCATTTCTAAAAAAGGCTGAAATGAACACAACATAGTGATACGTAAAAGAAATGAATGAATGAAGTAAGGTTACCAATATGAAGCAACATTGACAATCAGTAGAACCTTCCCACTATACAGACTCAGACTCACATCATTTCTACGAATATCCTGCAATCATAATTCATATCACAATCAAAAAGTAGAAACAATTTCCTTAAAAATTAACATGCAAACAAATATACATTTCAATTTCCATCAATTTGATAATTTTGATTGACCCATTAAGAAATTTGACTGCAGCAACAATTGGGTATAATCAAGACACAATATTTTCAAGTAATTAGAACCAAAAACAAACAAAAACACAAATGGGTATAATCATGCAACAAATTATAATCAGAATTAAAAACAAAAAATAGAACCTTGACAGTGAAATCATAGATGGTTTTGGAGGATTTGAAGCATCCGAATGAGAAATCCATTTAACTTCAACAACAGCGCAAGAAAAAACATCTCCAAATTGACAGGAAAGAAGACTATCCAACGTTTCTATGGGTGAAAATGGCGAACTGCGACGTTTGATATACAGGGAGAGAGGGTAGCTCCACTACGTGTGACAATATTAAATTGATAATTCATCTAATCTATTTAATAAAAAATTTATTCAATCCATTCACAATATTTTAATTCATTCAATTTAAAATTGGGATTTGAGATATGTTTAAATTTTAATAGATCAAGAATTAAAAAAAAAATCTTAAAATATATCCCGATATGGAAGTAAATTTCATTAGAGATGATGGATTCACATTCTTTTGTGGTGGTTTATAATTTTTTATGTGGTAAAAAAATTATTAATGTGTAAAGTTACTATTTTAACGTTTAAATCAATAAGAGAGTTAAAAATATAATTTGAATGAGAAAGTATTTGAATATATTTGAAGTGACACACTTTCCTTTTCAAATAAGGGAGACATTTGACAATTGCACGCGTGTGAAACGACGTGAGAAGAAGGATTTAATTGTTGGATTGATATGAACTATTAACATGATGTTCTCGTGAGAGGTTACATGTGACTCGAAGGAAAAAGGTATACATATTCTGTGTTTAGTAGTTTGTTATTTCGTAATTAGGTATTTGCCTTTTAGGCCTTGTGAACGGTCTGAAACTATTGTCTTTAAGCCTTTTTCTCTACTTCGTAGAGTGAGGGTTTGTGACATGCATCATTACTCGGACACGAGATCCGTGGACGTGGAATTCCTATATGGGATGTTGTCGTTCTCGAGAATGGACGCATCAAATTCTTTTTTTTTGGAAGTCGTAATGTAATGCAAAGAGTGACTAACATGCATGTATTCCCTAGCTAGCAATGATGTTTCTCCTTCTTTATAGTACTCAAGTGCTTTCGAGCCACTTTTTAGAAGATCTCAATGGTCAGCAGAGTTCAAAACAATTACAATTATGCAAACAATTATGGTATACTTTTCGTGAGGCAACATATGAAGTATTTTGAGGCTTACTCTACCAGCATGAAGCATTTCGAAGTCGCTTTTACCTAATTGCTCCTCTGGTCGAGGAGGCGCGCACGAAGATCTAAATCTTAGAACCTGGTTCCTCCTCTACTGGCTCGGACATCTTTCACAAGTATTAGACTCAAAGTCATTACTTGATTGGGGGTGGGCTCATATGTTTACAAGGAAGGATATGTGTTCTTTGAAGAGTTGTACTTGAAGAATCAGTTTGTGGTCTTCTATATGGAGCTTGGTTGTATCGGCAAAGTTATCCCATCTAGCAGGGCATTGGGAAACATGTCAAAAAAACGCATTAAGACTCGTTGGCTGGTTAAAACAAAATACAAAAGGAAGATAATTTTTGGTAAGTGTCGTCAAGTTTTTGTCTTCCTTGTTCTCAGATCTCTCTTTTCTTGTCCTCAATTTTACTCAGGGTTATTTTGTCATCATCTTCCCTTTGTAACCTTCTTCTTTAAATGTCATCATAAGGTCAGTGGAATTGAGACCTTAATTTTCATGTCTGACTAGAAATGCACATTTCTAAAAACATGTATGCCTATTGATATTGAAAACTTACTTTTATATCCATTCAAGCATTATGCATCCAACACCTTGATCTTTTGATTGTAGTACTTCTTAAGCTTTTTCTTATTGGATGGGATGATTACCTTTTTCATACAAAAAACAAAAGTAAAGGGAATCCATTTATTTAATTTTTTTTGTCTCTAGTACTGTGAATCAGAGTCACCTGCATATTTTAGGTCATTAGTGTGTGTGCTCTATTTCATATACTTGATTAGACCTCATACGGACCTCCCTAGTTTTTAGATTATTTACATGAGGTTGCATTATTATGCCTAATGTTGGGCCTCCAAATAAATATATAACTGACATTGAGTTTCTTTTGTCATACTTTTTGTTTATGTAATTTTCATTCTCTATTTCATAATGGATTCGTCCAATACAACCCAATATCGACACTTTTTCAAAAGGTTAAATACTTCTCATTGTAGCTCTTAATTACCCTTTAATGAAAAGGGATGAGAAGTTCTACATCTTAGTACACATATTTCAAGAGAGATGGCAACCTCATACTCAAGTGAGAGGAAATAGACTCCAAAAGATGTGAGGTGATACAATATTCGCAAAGAACGTGTGACAGATAAAAACTCAAGTTTCTGTTTCCTTAATTGTATTTTGATTTGCCACACATTATTTAGGTTTATCTTACCATCTCATAGTCTTTAACAAATGAGGTCATATTTCCTCTCACTTGTGTGAGGTGGTACAATACGCTTTAATTTGTGCAATAGGGATTGAGAATAGTCATTACGGTGTGGATCCTGGCTTTTAACAAATGAAATGGTTATCTCCTTTAGGCAAGTAATTATATATGATAATGAGGGTTCAGGTTTTCTATTTCGATCAACAAAAGTTCGCATTGTTTGTTCTCACCACGAGCCAAATGTTCGCCTTGTTCTATAATCACTTAGGACAGGTTTTGGACAGCCGCTAACAGGCCACGAATGAGGAATGAGTTTTTGGTCTAATGAGTGTTGTTGAATTGTGGAATTTGTTGGACCTCTATATTTCAAGAGAAATTTCTCTATTCTGAGAAAGGATTTCTTGATTCTAATGTTGATTCAGGATAACTCTAGAGACAATGACAATGATGTAGTGTCTTCAACTTGATGTGGATCTTAAACCAAAAGAGTTATGAAAATAAAATAAAAAGTGGTCACATATGATCCGACTTGTGGCCTAATTGTTAATTAAACTATAAAATGGGTGATGGTTGATTGGTTTCTCCACATAAGAGTGATATACCTTACAAGCACTCTAACGATCAAGTATGGCATGGATAATTCATATACATTATGTCTTATAATTTTGAATTGAGATGTGTTGTCAATGACTGGATGTGAATGACATACACTTGTAGAAGAGGTTATTTGATTCAAGTGTGATTAATTAAGTCCAACATCAAACTAGAAATAGAGATGTTAGATATATAAGAGATGTGACTCGTATACGTAAGGACTTAAAATTTTTGGATGAAATAACTAGCCATATGAAATAAAGTAACATGCATTCTGATACATGGTTTTGTTATTTTGCTAATATAGTAACACTACCAATTTGTTCTTATTGCATAGTCCAGACACACAAACTTAATAAGTATTTTTCAGGCCATAACTTAACTAGGGATAAATAGCAAAGGCTTTAGTGAAGTTCCTTGTCCTATGAAAGCATTGAACAGATTCTCCATGTCCTGTAAAAAAACATAAGGACAAAGAATTGAACAAAATTTGTTTGAGTTACAAAAAGTATTGATCATCGAGAAGATAGGGAAAAGGTGAAAATAATTGACTGCAAAAACTAACCTCTGAAACATACAAGTGCAGTACTCAAGACTTTAAAAGTTTCGCGATGTCCTTCTGCAAGAAGTAACGAGAAAAATATAGCTTATTAACATGTAATCGCGGCACAGATGACAAAGGGGTTTGATTATAATTAAATGTTGAAGAATAGTACATAGAAACCTTGCTAAAAATGAATCTAACCTCAATTTTGAGAGGAGAAGTGGTAGGAGCATATCTCTCGACAACCTTCCCTTCTTTGTTTACCAAGAATTTGGTGAAGTTCCACTTAATGCCATCTCCAAATATTCCACCTTTCTGATCCTTCAAAAACTTGTAAAGAGGGTCTGCATTCTTTCCATTAACTTCAACCTACAATATAATGACTATTTCAGAGTGATTTCCATATAAACCAGCACATCTTTTAATACCGAACCGAACGCTTCCACAATTCATTGAAATAAAATAAAAAAGCAAGCAAATTAGAGAGCTTGAATAAAAAATCAACGTAATCACCTTTTCGAAAATTGGAAATTCAGCTTTGAACTTTGTGCAGACAACATTCTGAATTTCTTCACTGGATCCTGGTTCCTGTGAACGAAACTGGTTGCACGGAAATGCCAAGATTTCAAAGCCTACAGACAAATCACAATCAGTAGTATCAGTGTAACTCATTCAACTCTTTCATTTTTGTCCATGGCATAAGTGTCATACCGTTATTCTTGTGCTTCTCATATAACTCATTCAACTCTTTGTAATTTGTTTGTGTCAAACCACTGCAGCAACGAATTAGAATATTAGAATTTTAACACTTATCGTGATAGATAAACATCGATCGTGACACTTATCGCGATCAACAAAAAGATGCACACAAAATATTACTAATGTTATATACCGAGCTATCTTTTGCAGTAGTTTCTGTTAATAAGAAACTAAAAATTTGCTTAGCATCATCCAACACATAAGTCATTGATTTAATCCTACAAACTATAGCTTTTCGGTGGCTTTAGAATTTATAGATTATCGTACTAAAAGATCCGTGTTCTTTTATATGAACTAAATAAATTCCAGTACCAAAGAATAACATCAAGCATCAAACACTCAATTAGATAAACCATAAGAAATAAATAATTTGAATAGAAATTCAAAAATAACACAAAAATAGTTCATGAGTATGAATGAACTATAAAGTTACCATTGTGAAGCAACATTGACAACAAGTAGAACCTTCCCACTGTATTCACTCAGACTCACATCATTTCCACTGATATTCTGCAATTATAAAACAAACATCAAATCAAATTCAACCAATTTGAAAATTCCATTGACCCATTAAGAAATTCAAGTACAACAACAATTGGGCAAACCAAGATACAATCTTTTCAATCAATTAGATTAAAAAACACACAAAAACACAACTGGGCATAATCAGACAACAATTTAAAATCAAAATTCAAAAAAACAAAAAAGGAAATAAAAAACGAACCTTGACAGTGAAATCATATATGGATTTGGAGGATTTTTCGGCCATGCTAGATCTGCGAAGAAAGAAGAAGTAGAACGCGAAGAGAAGAACAAGGAGAGGTAACAAATTCCACACAATCACCTGCGTATCCATTGACTTATTTATCGAAAATATTATTCTTGATTGTGATATTTTACCATTTATATATTATTCTTCATTTCATTGGGAATCGAAAGTTTTATTCTTTTTCCTAACAATAATAAACTTTAATTAACTAATTTACTTTTTGGAAATTGTTACACAAGGATACACAGTACCTTAATTTATTTAAATCAATTTTCTTCTAAAAATAATAGGATTGTGAAGTAATTTAATAAATAAAATTAAAAAATGGAAAATTTAAAATGATGTAAATAGCATTAATTTAAAAAAAAACAGTTAAAAATTAAAATTAAAATCGTATCGAAAACTATTTAAAACATTACTATAATAAAAGATTAAAATGAGTTATATTTTCCAAGACATTGTAATTTCTGGAAAATTGGACGGTGTAACAATTTACAATACTCTACGGTGTAAATTGAGTATGATATTAATTGATTTAGTGTGTGAGAAATAATGCTTAATGCTTAAGTATCTCACATAACCATTTTGAACGAGGGCAAATTTATTTAAATTTTCAAGTATAAGATTTTTATTAGAAATCTATTTATCTATAAAATCAAACAATGTGTCATTCAAAATTATTTTAAAACTATTTTGTACTTGTTGGGTGTAATATTTGCTAACTCTGTATGTGTTAGAGCACTCATAGTTGCAATATATATCTTGTATTTGTTGGGTATAATATTCAATAACTTTAGGTGGGGTGGTTGTAAGCAGATTATTTATCTGAGAGCGCCTACGTATGGTTTGAAAGCGATTATTTATAGTTTTTGTATTTGAAATGTATTAGCTATCAATTGGATGTGTCGAGAGTCGGCATGTTCTGTTTGGTCCATATTTATGTTCTCCTAAGTGCGGGTAAAGATTCGATTAAATTTTTGGACATGTACGCAATTTTTTGAGCATTGAGACCTATAAGGGTGAGATGCTTAATAAGAGGAACTATGTATGCATATAATTTATTGGAATAAAATTGGTTAATATTTTATCCATTAGATTTTAATGATAACAAAGTATTTAAAAAACAATTGAGTATTCTAGCATATGTTTAAGTTTGCAAGAGTATAATCATCAAGAACAATTGGGTATTCTAACATATGTTAGAGCACTCATATTTGAGAGGAACCATTTTTTAGCGAGTGTGCAGGTCGGCCCGGTGGGCCACGGTCCGTTTTACCACCCCCTACATAAGAGTATAGGTACCAAATAATGAGATTATTTTTGCTGCAAATGTGCTGAAAGGAAAGAACAGAGCAATAGTCTCAGTTCCAAGAGAGTGGCTAACTATAACATACAACAAAAGAAAAACATATGTCCTAGATCCTAACACAGAAGGAGGAAGAAAATGTGGAATCTGGAAGAAACCAGTTGGGAGAGATCACTGGTACTGGGAGGAATAAATTTGATTAATCAGAAGTTGGTGTTTCAAATGCTTGACCTATCTCTAAAGTTCATCTAGCTAATATGGTCTCAGAAATGGCTCATGATGTTTTTCAAAAGAGCATTGTTGGAACAAAGTTATTCCTCAAAGAACAATCTCATTAATAGATCAGAAGATGCACAAAGTTGTATAACTCTGAAATCAGGATGGTTGAAGAGTCTATACTTACCATATTTGATGATAAAGAGCTTGGCAGAAAAATGTCAGAACTAGTTGAAAACTTTTTAGTAGTTCATATCAAAAGTCTCTCTAAAAGATGGTAGATCAGAAGTCATAATTCCTTCTGAAGCTGAATGTTTAGAAGCTAGAGGATCAGAAGCCAAATGTTCAGAAGCTGATAGTATAGAACCAAGCTCAACTTCTGAAACACAACTAGAGGAAGCAAGTTCGAAAGAAGCTCTTTGTGATTCTCAAGAAGCTACACAATCCATAAAATCCTTCAAATACAAGTCTTCTCATCCAAAAGAGTTAATCATTGGAAACAAAGATAGTCCTCTGAAAACAAGATTTGCATTCAGAATAGAGCACTCAATGTTAGAACTTATCTCCATGATATAAATAACTTATGTTGAAGAAGCCTTATCAGACGATTAATGGATTATAGCAACGCAAGAATAATTAAACCAACTTCAAAGAAATGGTATGTGGGATTTGGTTCCCATACATCATCAGAAGAACATCATTGGAACAAAATGGATGTTTAGAAACAAGTTGAATAAGCAAAGAGAGGTGGTAAGAAATAAAGTTAAACTGGTAGCTCAAGGCTACAATCAGCAAGAAAAATTTTCTGAAACTATGTATACTTAATTTGAGATGAGCATGATGGAGGAATTGAAGTTATTCCTTGGATTTTATATCAATCAAAGCAAAGAAGGAGTCTATTTTTATCAATCTAAATACATTAAAGAGCTTTTGAAGAAGTTCAAGCTTGAAGACTACAAAGTTATGAATACTTATATGCCTCCAACATGCAACCTGAACAAAGAAGCAGAAAACTATAAAGCCTGTCAGAAGTTGTATATAGGTATGATTGGTTTCTTACTAATAACTTCTAGGCCAAATATTTTGTTCAGTGTGTGTATGTGTGCAAGATTCCAATCAGATCCTATAGAGACTCACTTAACTGTTGTAATAAAGGATCTTTACGTATCTAAAGGGAACAACTAATATAGGTCTGCCTTATAAAAAAATCCATAGATTACAAGCTAGTTAGATTTTGTGATACTAAATATGTTAGGGATAGAATTGAAAGGAAATTCACTGGTGAAAATTGTCAATTCATATGTGAAAACCTAATATCAAGGGCTAGTAAAAAACAAGCAACTATTGCTTTGTCCACAATAGAAGTATAATACATCCCAATTGCTAAGTGATGCGCACAGCTCATCTCGATGAAATATCAGTTGGAAGATTATCATATTTGTGAAAACAGTATTCTCATCTTCTGTGATAATACTGCTTCCAGTTATTTAACTAAAAAATAGTTTAACATTCTAGAATCAATTCAAAGTCTCATCTCATTTACATTCAAAGTCTTCAGCAGGTTCCTTTTTCCTTGTGGGGTTCTTCCTTGTTTTCTCCATAGTTCTCCCTATCTTGGAGGCCCCGACAGATGTGCTTGTACCTTCGGTTTATATGGCTTTCTGAGCTTTCGCATCCTCAACAAATTTGATTTTCTCTTCCCTCTTTTTCTTCTTCATAAGCTTGCTAATCTCCTTAGCAAAATCTCTTCTCAAATTCTTATACTGCTTTGGCTTGCCATGCTGCTTAAAAAGAGGAGTTTGGAAGAAGAGAAATGTGATCTTGTTGATAATGCCTAATCATTTTTGATATTTGGGCCCAATGGATGCAGGAAAGAGAAGCTGGTCTTGATCTTCAGGCACGTCTTCCTAGTTTTATTCCCTATTTTTCTATGCTCAGTTGGCAGAACCGAGATTTGACCATCTTGAAAATCAAAGATGTTTTTATCAACCATACTAGCCCAATATTTTTCAAAAGTTTCTTTAACTAGAGGGAAGTAAAGACTGATTTTAACTCATTTTTATTCAAAACTATTATCCTATACATTATTTTTCTTCATTATCTTTTTTTCCCCTTATTTTATGTCTTTTGTTTATGACAAAAAGGAGAGAGATAAAGAGTATTTAAGCACCTAAATTTGCTGATCATTATTACTGTGCTTAAATTTTGAAGATGAATGTTATTGTGCTATTAATGGAATTTAATTAGCCTGGATAGAACTTAGGGGAGCTTACAAACCTCACCCTATAGACTATCAGATTCAGAGGGAGCTTAAAAACGTCAGACCTTGAACTCAACATGTTAATTAAATTAACAACCATAATTCTTAAATACTTGTATTTGTCATCATCAAAAGGGGGAGATTGTTGGAACAAAATTGGTTAATACCATTTCCCTTAGGTTTTTGTGATAATAAAGTATTTTTCAAAAATTGGGTATTCTAACATTTGTTTAAGTTTGTAGGAATATAATCATTAAGAATAAATGAAGATATGCTTGAGGAATCTGCATCTGAAGATCAGACTCTAGCTCTAAAGATCACTTTTGAAGACTCGGGCTCTGACAGAAGATCCAGACTCTGTAGAAGTCAACTTAAAAGAAAGTCAGCCTCTCGTGACCCAGACTCTGAAGGTTCAGAAGCCAAGAAGCAGACTCCGAAGTGCCATCCTCTGAAGAGTGAAGTCCGAAGTAAGTTAACCTCTGAAGCAGAAGCCAAGAAGCAGGAGCAGACAAAGACAATTACACATCCAAATTAATTTCTAATAATTTTCCTAAAAAGCCTAATTGTCTCCGCGTCCAATTCTTCAACTTTTGACTTTTCGGACCCGACAATAATCTGTCTAGTTTGTTTCCAAGAGAGAGAGAAAAAGTGATTTTTTTGAAAAAGTGCTTTTTGAAAAAGTGTTTATGTGGGAAAAGTGATTTTTCTTGGTTTTAGCCAAACAAGACTTAAGACATCCAAAATCCATAGAACCAAAGTGGATATCCAGATCCATCAAGGAAAAATGGATATCCAAGTTCAAAAACAAATTTCCTATGTTTTTGTCATCATGAAAAAGGGGGAGATTGTTAGAACACAGATTGGTTCTTAATAATATCTCTATGCTTTGATGATAACTCTTATAAAATTTTGTATTAAAGAATTATATACTCTAAAAAAATTCTTAAGAATGTTTGTTGTAGATATTAAAGTGAATATTATTCTGGAAGCAAATTAGATCTGAACATGAAAATTATGCAAGGCTCTGAAACGTCAGAAGCATCTTTTAGAAGATTCTGAACGCTGCCTCCAGAAGATTCTGAGTGCTGTCTACAGAAGGATCTGAAGCAGGAGCTACATAAGAATTTGAAGCAGAAGCCAGAAGCATCTGAAGCGTTGAAGAATTTTGTATGAAGAGTTTCAAGCACAGTTATTTCAAAAGACTCTGATAGTACTAACGCTGCCAATACTGAGGATCTGATCCCAAACTCTGCTCTGAACAATTACACGCTGAAAGCACACCTGCTGTAAAGACTCTGATTCAGCAAACTCTGATGAACATCAGAAGGCTCTGATCAATCTAGACTCTGATGATACTTGCTGAAACTTGTTGAAGAAGAATTCAAAGTTATGTCCGTTGGAATGACCAAACGACTCTTTCCTCATTTATGCTAGACACAAGAACACAGACAAAAAGGATTTTTCTGTGCATTCTACTTCTAGGAAAGGTCATGTGATGTGAAGACAAAAAGGCTCAGACCTTTTTAGTACACAACCTTCAACGTGAAAAGCTACTTGGACCTCTGTGCCTATAAAAGCAAGACTCCATTCATCTTCTTTAGTTGACGAAATACTTGAAAGAATTCATTACAAGCTCTCATACAACTTATACTCATTTGCTGAATTTATTTCATTATTCTTAATCTTAAGTGAAAAATCACAGTTGTGATAAAGCTTTATTAGAAGCAAATTAAACACTTGTATTATTATTACATTTGATTGTAAAAGAACCTTAAGAAGATTCAGTTAGGATCAGTAGTTCTTGAGAAGACTTTGAACAGTTGTTCTTAGTGTTTACTATTGTCATCAGTTGATTTAATAATGGATTAAGTCCTTGTTTGAGAAAAACAAATCACTCTTGATAGGGTGGACTGGAGTAGTTGAGTTCAACGAACCAGGATAAAAATCCTTGAGTTTTTATTACTATGCTTTTCTACATACTTATTCAACCCCCCCCCCCTCTAAGTATTTTCTCACCTTCAAGGTAATCAGGTTAATAATAGATGACTGCCAGGATTTCTACGTGAAAGTAGGGATGGGCAGCTCGTGCTCTTCATCTTGTATCAACTGCCTCGCATTCCCCGAAGTGGAAGACTTGGCCGTTACGGAGGGCAGAACATTTTTGCAGGGTGAGTAGGATCAGTTGGCCACATGTCCTCGAGTGAGGAGCACGTGAGGAATGTGCTCTCTGACAGCTACCATGAATTGGGTCTTTGTGTTAGGCCTTCTTCAATGCTGAGCTGGACTAGACTGTGCTTGACAGTGGGTCATTCATGGGCCCAGTCCGAGACAGGTGGTCTCTTGAGAAAGTGAAGATAGGTTATCCATGAGGGAGGTGATGTTTGGTTAAGGTTTGAAGGAGGTAAGTTGGTGGAATGTTTGTAGTGTTAAACGTGTTTGGTTTGAAGTTCAAGCAGTGGTTTTCAGTGGCTGCCAGAGAGTTTGAAGAAGGTTATGATGGATTCAAAGTGGAAGATAGAGTAGTAATGATGATGATAAAAAGGAAATATATGGAGGTTATATAAAGTGGAAGAAGGAAAAAAAATAGATGGATGAGGTTATGAAGTTAAAGAAGATGAAACGTTGCCATGTAGGAAGTGGTTCTTAACATGAAAAATGAAGGGAAAAAACCATCACCTATAACTTTGTTATTTTTCTCTTCTTTTTTTTAAATTAAGGGTGGATCATTGGCTAACGGATGCATCGTTTTATTTCTGGATTGGTGTGTCTCATTGATTCAGATCGCATGGAGTATGGTTGAATATGAGAGAAAGTGAAGATGTTGTGTCGTTGGGAAGAAGACCGAAAATGAAGTTGTTATTCTTTTGTCATTCCACCTTTTATGAAGTCATATATATATATATATATATATATATATATATATATATATATATATATATATATATATATATATATATATATATATATATATATATATATATATATATATATATATATATATATATATATATATATATATATATATATATATATATATATATATATATATATATATATATATATATATATATATATATATATATATATATATATATATATATATATATATATATATATATATATATATATATATATATATATATATATATATATATAAATAAGCCAACCCCACTCCCCTCTATTTTTCTCGTGAGATTTTTGAGGAAAAGTTTTTTTTCCCTGCGCGTCTGAATCCCACTGGTGATATGTTAATGAAATTGGTCCCTTAAAACCCTCACCATTCGTTCCTCTTTATTAATTTTAAAATGTGTTTTAAACTTTTTTTTAATAAGAGCTTGGGATTTGTGTATTTGCTGAGAGACATTAGAGGTAAAAGCGCTGCCCCTCTGTCGGTCACTCTTGTCCTCTGATGCAATGCAAAACATGGAGTTAATAGTAACAAAAACTTTTTAAGACTTAATGACTAAGTGTTTCCAAAAAGAGATAAAAATAAATAAATTTTAAATATTATAAAAAAATAAAAATGTGATAAATGAATTAAAATAAAATTAACTATTTAAATAAACCTAAATAAAAATCTAATTAAATTTGGATCGATTGTTAAAAATCAATTCAAAATCTGATCCGAACCGTATGACATCTAGACATATCCAGTAATTTTCATTTTTTTTTTAATGTTTTTTTGGATCGGTTTCCGATTTTTGTTTGGATTTGTACACCCCTAATAAAAAGTATATTATCAATATCATACAGAGGCGGGAAAATATTTAAATTAAATTTGTTACATAGAAAGCATATTGCGTCAGTGGTGAAGAATCGCGTAAAATCTATGCACAAATTTGTAGACGACCTTGTCGGCTCCGGACCACACAAATAAAACATTTTTTTCTATTTTTTTGTATTGTTACCAGAAATTTGATTTATATGCAAAATTTTCGGTATATGGAAAATTTGGAAATTTTGGGTATTCAAAAAATATTAAATTTGCGGAAGTTTTTGTTTCTCCCCGAAAATTTTTACAATTTCTGCTATGGGTTTAAGATTTTTTACAAAAATATCTGATTTTTTAAAATATCCGGTATTTTTCACAGGAAAATTTCAAATGTCTAATATAAATGTGAAAAAATTTTAAAATGCAAAAAAGTACGTATTAGAAATTTCAATTGTACTGCCAAAAATTTTGTTTCTTATACGTTAGTAAGAGTAAAAGTTGTGAAAGAAAAATAAATTTGGTTGGTAAATAATAACAAGGACATTTTTAAAATTATAAAAGATGCGAGGTATAAATGGAGATGACAAGTTAAATTCTCATAAATCGGTTATGTTTATTGAAAAATATAGACTATAGATAAGGAGGACTCAAACTAAAGAGCAGCATGCTTAGAAATATAATTCATTACAAAATATACAAATACAATATTGTAAATCTCTGATTTTGTTGAAAGCTACTTACAAAAGCAATAAAAGAAATAATGATCCTATAACTACCTCTTTTATACAGCTAGATATATTAATTATGCAAAGGTATATCCAATTTGTTGGTATATACTATATGTGAAAATTTACATATTTGAAATACTTGTTCATAGGCCAGTATTTAACAAAGAGAACTTAGCCCACAAACATATCTTACCTTTGTCCATAACCAATCTTGCCCCAGTAACCAACCAATGACCAGGAGTGTCTTGTGGCCCTTTACATAACTGTGATGTGTCCACAAATTTCAACATTTTTTGTGTTTGTACAGGTACTGGAGGTCCTGTTGGAAACACACTTGAATCCATAACCACTGTTGGTTTCTTTTGGTCTTTATTAGAAATTGATGTGCTTATTAATGCTGAGAAAATTCCAGATTTCTGAGACAATCTGGAAGAGCCTTGTGTCCAATTTGATTTCACAACAAAACAATTTGATACCTTGGAGAACAATAACCTCAGATGAAGGACACTCTTTGTGTCATGTTTCTTCACATGAAGCTGAGCTCCTGTCACAATGAATGTCACATTTTTTTCAGTGCTCCAGTCAGGATTGTATTTCACCGGCGCTGTACATACATGAGAAAATTTCTTCCCGTTTATCGATTCAAAGAAACGGTTATCGCTTATTTCTTCCGACCATATTGTCGTGTCCTCGATTTTATTGATAAGCATTGTCGGAGTGTTTAATAGATGTTCTAAATGTATGGCTAATCTGTTGCATTTCATGCCTTCGAGAAACAAACGCATTCCCGTGATTGGTCTTTTGCCAACTGTAACCTATTATGATTGAGCAAGAAAGAAACTTTGGCATATAAGAATTAAGAACATGAAATCAAAGTCTTGTTACTGATGTGGAAAGGTTTGAAATGAAGGTACCTTATCAGTGTTTACATAAAGTTTGGGACCCATCATGCTGAGTGTGAGAAAAGGTGAAACTGTGGTTATGTTTGTACTTGGGCCAAGAGGAAGATCATTGTGAACAGGAGCCCAAAGCTTGTGTGCTTGATAGTCAAGAAAGTACGCTAAATCTGACACTGGAGGCTTATCTGTATTACATATCAATTTAATTTCTTCTTATTAGTTCACCAACCATGAATTGAGAACATGCTCATGAATAACTATAAACATTATGAATGGGACCCAAAAGGTTTGTGTGCTTGGAAGTCAATAAAGTATGGAAAATTTGACATCATTAGCTTATCTAGATTTTTAAGAACTTGTCTTGATTGTCCATTCTCTTTCACCCAAAATTGTCTAAATCAAAATTTTTGTCAAAGTTTTGAATCGGTTGAGTATGGCTCGTAGCCGCTGTATACATTATGTTCCGGACAGGCTAAAATAGTTCCACATTACTTGAGAATCAAGGCTAAGGATAAGTTTATATGCAACACTAATATACTTAAACCCAACGAGGTGCCTTTTCTAAAGGAAAAAGTTGTTAGAGTTCTTGCTCCTAAAGCAGATAATACCTTGTAACCGCAATGGCGCAGACTCATATACCTCAATCTAACGAGACGCCTTGGACAAAGCCATGAGGGTTCTAATACCCAAAGCAGACAATACTTGGTAGTTGTGTATCGTGTTCTTTGTTACTAGTGGTTGTTCTAATATAATCACATGTTTAACCATTTTCTAAAATTTATGCATGAACTTATTTAGGATAAAGTAAACTAAATTACTTACATCTAAGATAGAGGTTGATGGCATGGGATAGGAAGCCCCTACCAGGAGCACCTTTAAGAAGAGAAGTGATTGGAATGAAGCTAAAATCAACTGCATCTGGTTTGTTAGGAACTGTGAGAAGCCATTCACTATGGCTGCTTACTTGTGTATCCCCTCCCCTCTTTGCACATATCACTGTTATTCCCTGAAATATTAATTCAATGTTCAAATACTCGTAAAGATAGCAAAACCGTGTGCTTTTCCAAGAACACAAAAACAGGCTTGAAATTCTGTCATGCGTCAGTTAGGAAATTAACATACATCTTTTGCGCACACTGATGTAGAGCCGCTGAAGGCAGCGATTTGTGGGCCAAAGACATCGAAGGCGGGTGGAATCTGTGTTTTAAGATAAATCGCATTGTGATTATTCAAAACAAGTCAAGTAATGCAAAACTATAGAGGCTTATTAGTTGTTCTTATTTGCATAACTTTAGCTTAATTAATAATCACATAAAGATAATGAATTAACCTTGTGTTTCTGATCTTTCTTTTTGGGAAGGAAATTGCATGTGCCACTAAATAACTGATCTCCAAGCTCATCCAAGTGATTTTTGAGCTCTGATGGTTCCAAATTGGAAGACACGTCTTGCTTGACTAGCAATAAATCTTTGCCTCCAATGCTAAGCCCCACAAGGATGTGAGTACCAAAGTTTTCTATGAATCTGATTAAAAAAGTTAATATTTCAACAACATCCATTAAGAAGCTTCAAAGCAAGTGTAGTTTCTATATTTTGAAAAGCAATTATTACTACTACTTACTACATTCATCAAGTTTCGTCATGTTTGAATTTCATATTCAAATGTGTTAATTTTATATTACCACTAGCGTCCAGACAATCACCCACGTGCCCGTCTGCCCGCTTTTTATAATGCTCACGCGTGTAAAATATAAATCATATTATTATTTTTATTTATTATTTATAAAATAGTAATAATAGATAATGATGAAAAAACTGATAAATAATCACATAACCACCCTTTATTAGAAAGAGAATTTGAGATTTAAAATAAAAATTGAAAAAGGGTATATTTAAAAAAAAAAAAGGTTACACCAAAATCATGTTTTGTCTTTATATATAGGTATAGATAAATATAAAATAAAAGATATTAGTGTAATTAGAGTATAGAATTGAATAGGTATAACCAAAATGACCATAAAAATTTAAAATAATTGTTACTTCCAAATGGTTTTAGAATTTGTTTATGTATCCTGAAATATGGTTGGATACCAATATAGGGAAGTCAAATAATTGATATGTATATTCAATTAAACTTCAAGATATCGGAATATTCAATATTTTTAGATATAGAACAATTTTATTTTCCTTATTTCTCCTAATATATTTAATTTTAAATATTAACAAAATAAATTTAATAAAATAAAACATGATTTGATATTAAATAAAATATTAATAATAAAAAAGAATTTTAAAAAAATATGTATGATTATGTCACAAATGTAATTTTGTAATTTATAGAATCTTAAAAAACTAAAATCTAGTAAAATTAGAGTATTTAAAATTAAATAACTACTAAAATTATAAAAACTATGAAAACTAATTTAAACTTTTAACAATTTAAATATAATTATATGTTCGAGGTATTTTTTTATTTACATTTAATACACAATATAACTTTCTTTAATTAATAAATATATATAATATAATTATTAGTTACTCATTATTGTTTTAAATGTTGAAATTTTTTATAGTGTCAACAATTTTTTTTAAAAAATGTTCAATTATTTGTTTTTATTTTTAGGATTTTTAAATTTTCATAATATTACAAAATAATTTTGAAAAAGGATCAAAATATATCACAAAAATAATCTTGTTATTTAAATGTTATATCATGTCTGTGTCAAAAATATGCAATAACTAATTTTTATTTTATTAGTTTGAATGAGTTAATTGAAAATTTTGAATGAATTTAGAATTTTAAACAATTCAAATAATTAAATTATTATTTATTTATTTTTTAATGTTTTTTATAAAATATTCAAATCATTTATTATTAAAATTTTGAGGTTACTTTTATAAATTTTAAAATTTTTGGGGATAAATTGAAAAATAGGAATTAAGTTGCAATTTTAAAAGGATTAATTTGAAAATCGTTAAAGACCAATTTGCAAATTTTTATAAAATTTTAGGGATTAATTTTAAAATTTTAGAAAATATAAGGACCAAATTGTAAAATTTAAAATAATAATTATAACCAATTTGAAATTCAAGTTCTTTAATTTTATATGTTTTTATATTTTTTATACAAACAAAATTTTTTGTACAAAGTATTTTAAATTCTCAAAAAAAAAAACATTACATTAGGGACTCAATCAAATTTAAGTGTTTGAATAAAACATTTTAATAAGGGAATATAATAATTTAAGAAAATTTAAAATAATTTGATCAAAATCTATTGTTTGAACAAAAAATATGAAAAATTGTTAAAATAATATAAATTTATGAAATATTTAAAAATTTTCAATTGACACTAATAACAATTTTCCTGTATAATGTAAATGTTAAATTGTTTATTATTAATTTTTTAATTTTTGTAAGATGATCCTTAAATTTTATTAAAATTTCAAATTCACCTCCAAATTTTTTAAAAAACTGCAAATAAGCCTTTAAAAATTTTCAAATTTTACAAATGAGTCCTTTTAAATTTTTAAAATTTGCGAATTGATCCTTATTTTTTATACTTCAAATTTAGCCTAAATATTTCAAAAATATAACAATGAATCATTTTAATATTAAATTTAAATAAAATAAAATAAAAAATAAATAAATTTCAATTAAATCATTCAAATTAATTAAAATTTTAAATTCTCTAAAATAATTTAATTACCTCATCCACTCAAAAAGAAAATTTCAATTAGAAATGTTTAGTGAAGCTTATGCTCATGCATCTTTCATTCTAGAGTTCTTATGCATTTTTTATTATAGTACCTTGTATCTCAAAATTAAATCCCATAATATCTTATTTTTAAAAAACATTTCAACATACTCTCAGTGCCGTACATGTTCGTCCACTGGATTGGCGAGCACAAGAAGGATTTTCATGCGCGTAGGTGCTCATCCAATGAGTTGGTATGCATCTTTTTATTTTATTACTTTTTTAATTTTTTTTAAATTTAAATATTGTTTAATTAATTATAAAATAGTCAGATTTTCGTCCATTTATTAGACGAACATCTTCTTACATGTAAATCCTTCTTGTACTCGACAATCCAGTGAACGAAAATATATACTATAGAGAGTTAGAGAGTATATTGAAATTTTTTTTTAAAAAAATAAAGTATTATAGTATTTAATTTTCAGATAGATACGAGATAGTATAGTAAAAAACTCCTGATCTATATTCTATAGCATTATTAGCCTAAACGCACGATTGGAACTTGGAACCATTCCAACGCAATAACAAACAAACACAGTACATTTTATTAAGTTTGGCAGACCCGTTCACATCAACTAGTAACGTATTTAAAGAACTCCACTTGAAAGCAATGATGTAACGAAGTTGACTAGCACTCAATAATAAAATCAATCTAGTATAGAATTAATTTAAAATCAAATACTACATGTAATATTTTGATGTAACGCTAACATATTTCCTATCAAGATAATCTTTTATATTCAGACGTCTTTTGTGCATTTATTTCAAAATTAAGAAAGCCATCAACGTGGTTTCTTTCACCTACAACTTAGATGGCTAAGCATGTTAGGTGATTTCATCACATATCTAATTTTTATAAAATATTCTTTCTCATTTCTATTATTAAAAAAAATATTGAATAACTAATATATTTGAATTATCATATATTTATCATTTAATAAACTAGTTGTATTATTTTAATACTCAGCATGTACACGACTACTATATTACAAACAAAATAGTTGTATTATTTTCACAAACAAAATTTTCACACAACTTTAAAAAAAAATTAAGCGTGCGACACTTTTCCTTTTTTATTTTGGCTCGACCTACATAAATCTTGTTTAATGACTTACATTCACATTACTAAAAACTCAAATATGCAACTCTGAATATCAGAATTCAAACTCCAGTAATAGAATCTTACATAATAATATTGAGATAGAATCAAAATTTGCAAACGGTTTAAGTTTTATTAAGTAAATAACTTCTATCTAAATCAATTGCGAAAACTCTTTTGTTTCATTGGAGGTTTTTCTGCATTCTGCCTCAGGCCACCGCACAAATTTAAGGTGGTTCTCCGACAGACGGTTGTTTGTTGTTTTTATTTGGAGCGGTCTATTTTTGTTTACTCTTGACAAATGATGGTTCATGGTTCTATTTTAGATTGTTGACAAATGATGTGAGCTTGATTCTATTCTGCCTCAGTCTATTTTTTTTTTGTTGTATTTTAGACGAATTAAAATATGATTATATAAGAAAAAAAGTTTTAAAAAGTTAAAAAAGAATATATAATAATAAATTTTTGATGATATATTAAGAGAAATGTTATTAGTATTATATTGAAAAGATATAATAATTTATAGTTTGAAATTAATTTTTATGTCAAAGAGACTTATAATTTGGAACAACGAAAGTACTATTTTATAACTTTTTTTAATTAATCTAAAAAAATTGGAAAATTTAAAGTAATGTTTTAATTTATTATTTATTTACATATTTTAAGTTAATAGTTTTTAACTTTTAACTTAGAAGTTGGTAATATTTATTTAGTAACAATAATTTTTTATAAGTTTATAGTTTATTTTTAAATCTATAACTTTTTATATGAATGATTAAATTCTAGTTTTTGTTTTTGAATTTTATCCAATTCATGAAATTAGTTTTTTTTTTTAATTTTAAATTCAAACTGTTTTGATTTCACTCTTACATTTTCACATAAAAAATTTATAATCATGTTTTATAAAGAATTTTTTATTTAAAAATAAAAACATCATTAATTTTAATTGTAAAAGTTTGAGGAGATAAAACTGTTTAAATTTAAAATAAAACGATTAATTTCGTAAATCACATAAAATATAAAATAAGAAGGATTAAAACTTAATTAAGTCTAAATTATTCAAATAATTTTAATTTTTGTAGCTTATAATTTTTTCTTAAATCAATTTTTATCTCTTTTATCTTAATTGAAAACAAATAAATAAATATATTAATTAGATACATTTTATATTTATAAATTAGTTTCCATTTCAATTTTAATTATTTAACTTTTTATAAATAATAAGCTACCTTATAAAATTATCTCTTTTTTTTACTCAAAAAGTATGATATGTTCTAGAACTTTATAAATTTATCATGAAATCTTGCTGAATATTTCTACTAATTTAAATTTATTTTGATATATATATATATATATATATATATATATATATATATATATATATATATATATATATATATATATATATATATATATATATATATATATATATATATATATATATATATATATATATATATATATATATATATATATATATATATATATATATTTCATTTAACATTTTTTTAAATGCAATTTTTTCATAATTTATATTTAGTTTGATTTCTCTCGTATTTTTTCTATAAACAATGATCGATCAAAACCATTTTTCTGTCTTTTTAATAAAACATAATTAAAAAACAAAAACAAAATTAATTTTCCTAAATAAATATAAAATATTATTATTTTTATATAAATAGTTACGGAGTAGTATATATAGTGATTGGATGATGAATACACCACACAGAGTCTATCCTAACTTCACCAATTATCTTTCTTCATGCTTTGCATGATTAAGGTAAACTTGAATTCTTGGCGAAAGAGTCCACCACTAAAAAGTGGGGCCACGCAGACGCATGAAAACTACCAAGTAATGCCATTGAAGAACTTTTATATTTTTATATAAAGTTTTCAGAAACTAATTTTTACTCTACATTAATTTAATCTTCCTATGGGAAATTCATTCCCATATACTTTATATTTAATATTTCAAATTAAAATAAAAGGAAGAAAATGATATTACCTTGCAAGTGCAGGAGGATCCCATGAAGAAGGAACAGCTTGAACAATTTTCTTAGAAAGAAGAAGTGGAAATGGATCAATATGAAGATTGAAGAGTCTTATCAAATATCCATCAAGACCTAAACACTTTGTCTTTGCTGCTTCACTTGCCCATGAACCATAATCAAACCCAAACACACTGTTGAAATATCCACTGGGAATTTTCCCAGGAATTGAACTCTTCCTATTGAATAACTCTGACATCTAACACCAAAATCCAAAAATATAATAATTTATTTCATGTGAAAATATAGATCTAATATTTTAAATGTAAAAATAAGAACGAATGCAAGGTGTTTGATGAAATGACTCAATGAACTTACTTGCGTAAACGTGAGGATATCGGATTGATAGCGCGTGCGATCTCCTTTATCGCATTTGATATCAACAGAAACATCTTGAATGGATCCAAAACCTGGTACTGTGAGTTCTCTTTTCTCGATTTCATTGATTAGAATCAAACGCTCTTCACCTTTGCAGAATTTGAGTCTGAAATCCGAAGTTAAATCGAACCCTTTTCCTAAGCTTTCGAGAGCTTTTTCAACTATACCTTCACCCATGTTTTTATGAGCAAATGAAAATGAAAGGAGTGTTGGTGATATATTTATATATGCGAGTTTTTTCTTGTAAGAAACGGTGGAGTTGAGGAAAATGAAAATTGAGTTTTCTGGTTTAGATTTGTTGGTTTCATGATTTGTAGTAAGTCTTAGGTTTGACTGTTAAGTTTTTAATGTTGGTTTTGAAATTTGAATTACTGTGTAAAGAGACTTGGTTATTAGGATTTAATCAAACTTAATTAATTTCGTTACGGTGGCTTGATTGAGGAAGAAAACCATGTAAAGCATTCACACACACGCGGGGTTTGATTTGGGACGTTTTTGTCCCGTTATTGCTTGCAGCCACAAAAAGACAAATTATATATATATATATATATATATATATATATATATATATATATATATATATATATATATATATATATATATATATATATATATATATATATATATATATATAGCAATTTTTCATAAAATTGTGGTAATGATCATTTTTACTCCTATAGTGTGGCATGACACGTCTTTGTATATATTCAACTAGATTCATATGGTATTGGGTCGAGTGACTCTTGTCTTATGCGAAGCTATTTGGATCGGGCTCGCCACATGAGGTCTCCTTTACCTTCTTTGCATCATTTTATGTTTTTTTGGGTTCAAACTAGACATGAGTCGATGTCTTTCAGGGTGTCTCTCAAGCATGGGATTTGGGAAAGGGAGAAGATATTTAAATACGGGAGACGATAATCATTTTTTCGACTGAGACTTGGAAAGGCGAGCCCCTTATGTAAGACATGAAAATGTGAGCCTCACATGCAATACTTGGAGAGCAAGTCTCTCAAGTGTAACACATTTTAATCTAGAGGCACGTAAAGCATTCAGTGCTTCGTAATGATGATGTTGGTTTAGGAAGACGCAAATGATATGAACCATTGATTAACTTGCATGCACAGAATATGAGTCGTGGATGCTCTCTCACCCATTAGTTAGCGCAAAGCTATTGCCTAGTAATAATGGCCTATTCGGCGTAGATGTATAGCCTTATAAATAATTGAATCTCAATCTTTTCTTCTACTTTCTTCTATAATTGCATTTTTCCCTTCTCTAAGGAGCTTTCTTCTTTAAGTTTAGCCTTATCATCATATCAACATACATACTCAAATATTGATTCCTCTTCTTTCATCTATCTTCTCCTTTTGTGGGGATAACGATTATTAGGATGGTTGATTAGAATTATAACGTCATAAAATCTAATATTTGTGAGGGGGTTTTGGAGATATGAAGGCATTTTGTAGAGAATGTGAGACGACCAGATGTGACAGTTGATTATAACCTTGTAGAGTTATGGATGTTTGACAGTTACGATAATAGTTATGATTATAGTATTGCTTGTGATCTTACTTTGCCATTTTTTTTAGAACAATATCGGTTGGAGGAGTCCCTCAGAGTTGGTTAGAGGAGTGCAGTCCCTTACTTTGGTGGTGGCTTAGAGGTCGTGAAGTAAGTTTATGTGGATGAGCGCTCTAGTGAGGTTTGGCTTTAGTATGTGCGAAACTGGTGTTCAGAAATGCTCCTCATATATTATTATCTCTTGGATGGGAATATTATAAGTTTTCTTCGATTGTCATGATCATGTCTGCTAGAAATTAGATGTTTTGTTGGAGCATCAAGTTGTACACATTGTTTAACAGGTCAATGGCTCCTTGCATACCTAGATTATCTTACGATAGTTGAAGTTTTTGAAGCATCTCTTGTTCAAGTACTAGAGGTTGTAAAGGAGATTAGTTTGAAGGTTCACCTTGATAAGGTGAAAGTAAAGTATGGGAGGTTCGAAAAGCTCGGAATCTTCCCAAGTTGATTCTTGAATGTGAAATTGCTCTGTTTGTACAAGTGCATTTCAAATATATTTTGATGTTCAGTAAATTTCGATATTTGTAAATATGATTTTTTTTATCGATTTATTTGTAATTTGATTTTGTATTATAGAATTGTACATTGAGTTAATCCCCACACTTAATTAAGATTTAAATTCATTGCAATTTGTTTTTAGTTGAGCAAATTGGTCCAGGTCAATATTGTGTGCCTTGAATCACAAGTTAGAAAGATTAAAACTAGGTGTTTTGAAGCATAATTTTAATCAAGAATATGGCTCATTCGAACCAATAACTCATTTGAAATCAAGAATTTTGACATTAGATTTATGTTTAAAATTAATAATTCATTTGAAATCAAGAACTTTGACATTGGATTTGTGTTTCAAATCAATAAAGTGTGAGATTTAAATCACATAACAATTTGTTGTGAATCACAAAAGAATATGACTCGAATTAGGATGAGACAAACTTTTGTAAAATAAAAATGACTTAAATCACGTGATTGCTTGATTTGAATCATATTTACTAAATTGTGATCCGAATCAAATATGTCATTTCCAAATTTTATTACCTTGATTCAAGTTATTATTTCCTCTTATTCAAATCATAATTGTATGATATGACTCGAATCAATTGTTCATTTTCTCACCAATTTTGTACCTTTTCTATAGCACATATATGAATCATTTTTTTCTTTTTCTCAAAATTTTAATGTAATACAATGTCAGTGACATGACGCACATTTGTGTATTCCGAAATTAATCTAACCATATTTTCATAAGTCTAGAAAACCTTAAGTGTTCTTTCACAAATTCTTTGTCTAGTCAAGCCTATAGAAAAACTTCATAGAGTGTTGATCAAGTAGACATATTTACACATTGTGTGAGTTTATTTAAGATACTCAATCATCTTCAATCTTGAACCAAGAAACCCCATTGTTTTGGTACTAAACTCTAAAGATTGGGTGTGAGTGGTAGATATAAGGTACTTAAGGAATCTAATATTTTTTGTGAAGCTTTTGTGTCTATTGAATTAAGATTTGATATTGTGATTATAGTGTATGAAGACTTCCTTCAATCAAGAAAAGATTGTGTTATACTCTATTGAAAACTTTGGTAGCATGAAAAGAAGGTAGTTACAGAACCAAGTTTGGAGTTTCTAAGATCCTTGGATAAAATAAGAGCTCAGACAAAGAACCAGTATATTCGTTCGAAAATGTATATGGAACAGAAGCTTGGAGCAAAACATTAAGTTTAGCAAGACATTTAGGTCAATATCAAGCAAAAATCTTATGATTTCAGCAATTTTGTATGTTATGTTACAATATAAGGGATATTCAGATTTAGATCTGTGTTGGCTTGTGTGCTAATTGGCTTTGACGTATTTAGTGTTGTCTAGGTTATTGAGTGTACAAAAAACTATGTATATTAATTTACAAAATAGTGTAAGACCCTAAGAATTTTAGTGGTTCTCCATTGAATATTGGTTTAAGTGCAAAGTAAGGATAAAAGCATTAAACTAATATAGACTTGATGTACAAATCTCTTCATCCCCATGTCTTTACATTTTTGCATAGTTTGCATGTTCAGGTTATTTATCACATTCGTATTTTTCATGTTGAAGATATTATATGCTTATAGTGATTTATTGTATAAGGGTAGTGTTCTAGACTGGGCTTGTGGCTGCCCCAGCGTCCAGCGCAACCCAATCTAGTTCTACGCCGGGAACAACCCAGAATGCTAGTCCAACCCGTTGGGGGCCAGAAGAGAACACGTTCCCCACCTGCTCCTCGCCCAAGAACACGTCACCAATTGACCCGCACACCTCGCGAAGCCATTATGCCCTTCATAAAGGGCAAGTCCATCCGCTATCTAGGGAGTGCAGAGCAGTTGACCCAACATGATAAGCACGAGCTAATTATTCCTACTTTCATGTGGGAGTCCTAGAAGTCATCCGTTGTGGGCTTGAACACTCAGCCCATAACGGGGACTGTTGGTCAAGCGTTGGGGGCTCACTATAAAAACCCTTCACCGCATAAGAATCAGGCATTCTATTTTTTACCCTTTCTTGCTCACATCTTCACCTGAACTGACTTAAGCATCAAAGTGCCTGCAGGTACACCCCCTATCCGTCGACCGTTCAAGGCCGCAGACGTGTTGTTGGCCACTCACCTACTCTGGTCAACAGGTTAGATCAGTGGAGTCGTTTGTGGGAAATTTGTTTCCCCGTCTTTTCTTTCCCTAAAACCAGAAGATCAAAACAAAAAACCTCATAAATCCATCACGGTCGTTTAACATGATGATAACAACGACGATCACAAAACCATCCTCTCTCCCGTCTATGACGCTGACAACAATAATTGTATGCCGATTTTGAAGGAAAGCACTCCACCGAGGAGATAAGAGCGCATCGCCTTCCATTCCTCCGATGATGCGGCCGACCACGACGTCCAATATGTTAAAACTCATAGAGTCCAGAAAGATCCAGAGAAGATGCCGAAAACATTTCAACCGATTTCAGTACCACCTAACACCGACCCAACCATGGAGGCCCTATTTGCGACGCTGAACCAGACCAACATGTTGATAAGCAAAATGAGAGGATTAAAGTGTTGGAGAAGGACAACCGTTCACGCTCTCCCCTACGGAGACACTATCGGTGGGAATCCCGGAGCCCATCACTGCAACAACCAGGCCACCGCCCATAGTTGGAGAGGCCACAACTCTTAAAGCACAACCGTACTCTTCCCCGTGAGGATCGACGCTCCTCGGTTGCCAAGAAAAGTAAAGCCACGCCGTGATGACCGCCCCGACGAGAGAATTGCGACTATTCTCCAACGCGCTCACCAATTTAGAGTGACGAAGACGGCCCCCATAGTCCGTTATCTCAAGCAATCATAGATGCTCCCCTTCCCGTCGAGCTACAAAAACCACCGAACTTGGGAACATACGATGGAACGACGGATCTCGACGAGCACATCAAAAACATCAATGCTTTGGTTGATTATCGCGGTGTCAGAGGCACCATCAAATGCAAGTTATTCCCTACTACTTTGAGGAAAGGTGTCATGACCTGGTATAAGAGCCTCGCTAACGGATCCACCACTTCTTAGAGAGACCTAAGAAAGCAGTTTTCGAGGCACTTCACCGCTTCTCGTCATCATCTAAAGTCATAGGTGATGCTCGAAGAAATCATATAAGGGAGAGATGAATCCCTCTGAGCCTACATTAAGAGGTTCAATCGGGAAGTTGTCCAGATTTTCACAACCAACAACATGAAAAAGTATTTACTCGAGGGGGGACTGCGCCCTTGTAGTAATTCTGCCAAGGCTGTCGGTATTAAAACACTCACACTGCTAAATTCCCTACTCCTCAAGGCCCAGGCCTATATTCAGTACGAGGAGAAAGAAGCTGCCAACAAAGCTCGGGACTCACGACATCAGGAAAACGCTAGAGTTTTGAGGTACGAGGACCACCGGGTGCCTTACCAAGGAGGGGAGTAAAGAAAAAAAGATAAGCCCCGCGAGTCTCGAGAATACAAAGGACCTCCTGGCCGTTTCATTGAATACACCTCGCTGATCTCTCCTCGCGAGCGTATTCTGTCCGAACGCAGGAACTCAAAATTCTTCCAGGCTAGAGTCTGTTTTCCCAAGCAAACACCTCTTAAGCCTACCGCAGACAAGACCGAGTATTGTCGTTTCCACAAGATCCATAGGCACATTACTGAAGAATGCATCCACCTCAAGGATGCGATTGAGATCCTCATCAGGGACGGGCACCTGAAGCCGTACACCAGTAGAAGAGAGGTTCCTCAATAAGACGCCTGGGAAGCTAAAAAGGTCGAGGAGGAAAAGACACCCTCTGACGACACCTCCATGTCCATCTTTCAGCCTGAGAACTACTACATCCCCGACGAGGCCAAAAACCCCTTCCACTTTGCAACACACAACATTTGGGAGACCTTCCCCTCCACCACGGTCATATCTAGCGGGGGATTCAACAAACTTACCGTAGGGTTAGTAAAAAGGAAGTTCAAGCAACTCATCGATGCAAGCTCAAGCCAAAATTCTACCCTCAACAAGTGCCGAGGAAGCTTATCTCCTATCACGTTCTACCACGAAGAGCTCCCTGATAGATCCCCCAATTTTAGCACCCCTTTGCTCGTGAGAGCACGAATGGTGAACTTTGACGTTTGTTATATATTGGTCGACCAGGAAAGCTCAGTCGACATCATGTACTCTCAGTTGTTCCTGATCTATAGGGATTCAACGGTGCAACAAAAAATCTATGGGTTTATGTCGAACTGATTGTCACTGTTGGAGCGACAGAGACCACCAAATCAGCCAAAGTCTAATTCCTGGTAATAAACTGTCTTTCTCTATACTAGTGCATCCTGGGAAGACCAACTCTGGAAGAACTAATCATCGTGTCATCCACTGTTCATTTGAAGATGAAGTATTACACGGCCAAGGGACCCGTTGCCACCCTTCACGGGGACATAAAAGTTGTGAGGAAATGCTTTGAAGTAGCCTCAAAGGGGCAAAACTCCATCAACGTGCTGCCCAGAACTTCCAGCAAGCCGACGCGACCCAACGCCTTTGAAGAGCCAAAATAAATGTCTCATGTCGACTAAGTCGACCTAGACATTCATTTCACCAAGGATGACTTGAAGGAGCAGAAGAAGAAATATAGAAAAGCTCGACTAGCCATGTAAAGCTCCCCAGCACCAGATGACAATGAGGAGCTTGCCCATCCTAGGCGCCCCATTCTAGACGGCGAGTTCAAAATTATCCTTCTCAGAAACAACCCAAACAAAGTGGTGAAAATTAGCACTAGCCTCCCCGACCTCGCAAGGAAGTAGCTAAAAGTCTGCTTAAGAGAGAATGTTGACCTGTTCATGTGGAGGGCTGCTGAGATGCCCATAGTGGAGCCCGAAGTGGCCTGCCACCATATGACCATTGACCTTGCTGCTAGGGATGTAGTGCAACGTAGGCATATGCAGTCTCTTTAAAAAGCAAAGGCTGCTGAAAAAGCTGTAAAAGACCTCCTAGAGGAAAATTTTATTTCAGAAGCCCAATACACAACCTGTCTTTCAAACGTTGTACTTGTAAAAAATATCTAATGAAAAATGGAGGATGTGCGTTGATTATACTAATCTTAACAGGGCTTGTCCTAAAGATGCTTACCCTTTACCTAACAGGATTCAATTTATTGTCTTTTATGGACACGTATTTAGGATACAACTAGATCCATGTGGCAAAGGGTGACAAAAAATACACGATCTTCATGACCGAGTCGGGAAACTACTACTACAACGTAATGCCTTTTAGCTTGAAGAACGCCGAAACTACCTACCAGTGGATGATGAACAAAGTCTTCTGAGGTGAGATTGGAGACATGGTCAAAGTCTACATGGACGACATGATTGTGAAATACCAAGAGGAATCCGACCATATGCTCGACCTGAAAAGAGTCTTCGACCAGGCGAGGAGATGCAAGATGAGGTTCAATCCGGAGAAGTGCACTTTCGGCATTCGGACAAGTAAGTTTCTTGGCTTCTATCTGACAGAATGAGGAATCGAAGCAAACATCGACAAGTGCAGAGCCTTCTCTAAATTCCCAACGACAAACTCAAAGAAATTAATTCAATCCCTAAATGGGATGCTCACCTTGTTATCCCGCTTCATAGCCAAATCTGCCCAACACGCATTTACCTTTTTCAAACTTCTTCGAAAGGAAGCAACATTCGAATGGACCGAGGAGTGCAAAAAAGCTCTTCTCCACCTCAAACGAGCTCTTTCTCAACCATAAGTCCTCTCGCGACCAGACAAAGGGGAGACTCTTTACCTTTACCTCACCGTCACAGCCGAGGCCATCAACACGAATCTCATTCGCGAAACCCTGAGGGGAAGAAACCCATATACTTCACTGGCAAGGCCCTACAAGGCCTAAAACTCGGATACCAGAATATAAAAAAAGTAGCACTGACCCTCATCAGTGTGGCGAGAAGATTGAGACACTACTTCCTAGCTCACACGATCATGGTGCAAACTGACCAACCCGTAAAACAGCAGTTCGACCATCCCGACATGGCAGGAAGAATGCTCAAATGGTCACTGGAACTCTCTGAATTTGACATCCAGTACGTGAGCAAAAATGTCCTTAAAGTTCAAGTACTAGCCGACTTTGTAGCATAAATGGCCACAACTGCCTTCCCAATGAGTGGAACCCATAAGTGGATCATCTTCGTAGACGGAGCATCCAACCCGACAGGAAGCAGAGCAGGCATCATGATTGAAAACAAGGAGGGAATCCTGATTAAAGTCTCCCTCGCCTTATCCTTCCCAACCTCGAATAACCAGGCATAGTATGAAGCCTTCCTTGCAAGGCTACGCTTGACCAAAGACTTTGGAGCTAAAGAGGTAAAAATCTTCACTGATTCCCAGTTCATTGCCTCTCAATTACTAGGAGAATATTAAGCCAAGAACAAAAATCTCTCTGAGTATTTAGCTCTAGTTCAGAAGAGGATAACAAAATTTTATTTAGCAGAAGTAAAACACATTCCTTACGAGCACAACATACGAGCAAACATCTTGTCAAAACTCACGAGCACAAAGAGGAAAGGATAAAACAAGTTTGTCATCCAAGAGATACTTTCTCACGCGAGCATCAAAAACCCTCTGTAACCCTCAATGTAAATGCCATCGATAATAGCGAGTACTGGATGACCCCGATATACAACTGCCTCGCAACAGGAGAACTACCACCCGACCAAGAAGAGGCTATCGTGACCAGGTGTAGATCTTGTGCCTACATCTTGGTCGAGGACAAGTTGTACCAACAAGGATTCTCCATTCCTCTCCTCAAGTGTATCGAGGAATCCAAGTTCGCTTGGATCCTACACGAAATCCACGAAGGAATCAACGCCCAAAACCTTGAAGGAATGTCCCTCGATCGGAAGTCCCTGCGATCAGGGTACTATCAACCCACCATGCAGCACGATATAAGAGAACATGTTAAATTTTTTTATAAATTCCAATGCCACGAAGACATGCATTTGGCACCACCCAACGAGCTTAAAACTCTCTCTTCCTCGTGGCCCTTCCTGGTGGGGAATGGACATCCTCGGGCCGTTTACCACTGGGTCGAACCAGAACAAGTACCTGATAATCTGTGTTTATTATTTCACGAAGTGGATAGAGGCGTAGGCCCTCGCCAAAATCATGACACACAATATAATCTATTTATATAAGAGAAACATACTTGCCCTATTCGACATACCACAAGTGCTAGTCACCGACAATAGGACATAATTCACCGACAAAATTTTCAAGGATTTCGTCGCCAAACTAGGCACCAAACAATTTTTCACATCTGTCAAGCACCCACAAACAAACGAGCAGGGTGAGGCCGTGAACATAGTGATCCTACGAAGACTAAAACAAAGATTAGACAAGGCCAAAAAGAAATGGGTCGAAGAGACACACAACATACTCTGGGCCTACAGAACAACACCACATTCTACCATTGAGAAAACTCTGTTTTGATTAGCCTACAGGACCGAAGAAGTAATTCCAGTGGAGACCAGAGAACCTTCTAGGTAAAATGAATCCCCCCTTGACAAGAAGATGAACAACGAGAAACTAAGAAAGGAGCTCGACCTTGTCGAAGAGATTCGAACGGGGGCAACCTTACGTGAAGCCTTGTTAAAACAAAAGAAAACCTTACGACATGACACCAAAGTCATAAAATAAGAATTCAAAATCAACAGTCTAGTCCTGCAAAGAAATCACAAAGATTTTCGTGAGGGAAAACTCGTCGCGAACTGGAAAGGCCCCTACCGTGTTCGAGCAAAAACGGAGAATGTCGAGAAACTTGCACGGGGGAAGAACTTGCTCGACCATGGAATGTCGAGAAACTGAAACAATATTACAATTAAACCTAATAGTTGACGTACCCCAGTCGAAGATGACGGGGTACGTCTCGACCACAGAGGCGTGCTCGGGTACAAGCAAAACGTCCCAAACTTAAACAAAAAGGCAAGTTTCTACTCTTTGACAACGGGTCCTTGGCTCGACGGGGAAAACTTAACTGAGCTCTAACGTCATCGTACCATTAAGGCAGAACGCCCATCTTACGATGGGAGGTTCATGTCGTGAAGCTAAGATATCGACAAATATCTTTCCACTGCTATCAGTACGGAACCCAACTCCGATCACTCGACGAGTTCCCTACACTGTCAAGCAATAACGCTGTCTAGCAAGACCCTTAAATACTCAGGAAAAACAATTTGTAAAGCAAAACAAAAAGCATACAAGCAAGCAAGGTATACACGAGCATATCAGAAAAGTGAAGTATAATTAAAATAACGACCACGAAGGCTGATGGTGTCATAATATTACAACAAAAAGGGCAACACCCACTATCCAAATTTTACAAATCATGACGCGCAGGCTGGAACAAATACAAAAAAAAACATACAAATCAAACATTATACTCCCCTCATTGGTTAGCTCTTCGTCTTCCTCGTCATCATCAGCGAGAAGGTTGGGAGGGGCGACTATCTAACCGTCGACCGCCTTGTGCAAGAACCTGGTCCCCTCAGTGGCGAGCTCAATCCCGAAGTTCGTGATTCGGAGTTGAGCCACAACATTCTTGAAGCTCATCTCGACAACATCTATGTAATCATTCTAGAGACCTCTGATCCAGGGAACCAACTCAGCACGGGTCTGCAAGGCCTTCAGGTCGTCATCCTCATCCTGACAGGGGTTGCGGCAGCTTCTAAAGCAGAAATCTTGTCCTTGAAGCTCTTTTTCTTAGCAGCATGCTCGAGCCTCGAGGTAGTCATGTCCGCATTTAACTTAGCCAACTCATATTTCCTTTTGTGCAGACCATTCAGAATCTCACTCTAGATCCTGTACTTCTCCTTGTAGTTATCAAATGTAGTCTCCAGCCTGATCGCTTCCGCTTCGAGCTTCGCATTCGCTACCCACTGCTTCTCTAGCTCAGTAGAAAAATAGGTCTCCTCGTCATTGAGGACAAGGGCCACCTCTAGCCTCATCAGAGCGGCCGCATCCTGAGCCAATGCTTTTCTTTTTTCCCGCTGCGTCGAGGCCTAGGATGGCCAAAGAATCCACTTGAGGCACCACAAGAGATGGGCCCTCCTCAAAGAACCCCTTGTTGGAATAGCAAGGGGGCAATGTGAACTTGTCCTCAGCGATCTCCCTCGTTAGATCTATCTCCACAACATCATTCTTGCACTGCCTTTTCTTAGTCGGGGTGTCCTGTTGAGGAGAAGACTAGTCTCCCCTTTGGAAGAAGAAGAACCGAGGTCGTAGTCAACCTTGGACTGGTTTAGGATTTAAAAAATCATATTCTTAGAGCCCGTCTTTTTGCCTTTTGAAGTATTCCCTTTGGGCATCGCCATCTTGAGCACGCGATCCTAAAGGTTTGCCATTTTATATGCGACAAAGGGTGAACACATGTTAATATATCAAGAAAGAATAAGCACACAAACAAATTAAAGGAAAAACAACTACCTAAAAGTAATCTAGCTTCCTCAGCGGTATTTCACTCGAGGAGCTCCTTAATGTTAATGTACCGAGCCTTATATATGGGTTGGCCCTGCTTGTTGAGGACAACCTTCCCACTCTTAGTCTGCCACTGAACAGGAGCAAAGCCGTCAACGAACTTCACAAGTTTGTCGAAGCCATGTTGGTCCTCGTGGTCCAGCTCGTTAGGCTTTGTGATGTAATAATCTGTGATATCCTCAAAGTGGGCGTTACTCCATTGAAGGGAGAGCTTCGAGACCAGCTCGTTAACTCGTCCTCATCCTCGTCAAGACGCACACTTCCATCTTCCTCGGTTATAACCACACGCTCGAACACAGATTCGATGGCTGCTCGAGACACGAGCTTGACTGTATAATACTTATCCTTAAAGGTACGAACGAAGTCCGTAAACATCTTGAACGACTTCTTCGGATGCTTGAGGGACACCCAACTATGCTTCCCATGCAAAGTTTGTCGTTGAAGGTGGAATCAGAGAAATAATAGAGGAATGGTGGCGTTGATCTTAAGATACTGGCACACAATCTCGAAGGCCCGAATAAATGTGATCGAGTTTGGGTGCAATTGAGAGGGTGCTAGCTCCAGCTGATCAAAAATTCCCACTTGAGGTCCATTTAACGGGAACTGAAACCCCACTTCTTTGAAGGCGTACTCGTACATGGAAAAATGGTTCCCTGAGAAAGGCGAGCAGATATCTTCCTCCCGACCAGTCTTATAAACTTCCCAGTTCTCCAAAGCCCCCGGAAACCCTGCGCCTTCCTCGACGATTGTAAATGCACTCTTTGGGAAATCGGTGAAACGCGAGACTATCCTCGGGGTTCCATCCCGACCCAAGCCAAGTCAGGATCAGTGATGGTTTCAACCAGGTGAAACCCTCATTGTTGCGAGCCATAGAAACCTGAAATGGAGAGGATAACAGTGAATTCAATGATCAAATCAAATATACCCTTCCACTACAAATCAAGTGAAAGGGAGAGGAGAGGCACGAGGACACTATCCTCGACCAAAAGCCCTATTTCAACAACAAGCAAAGGGAATCGCGAGGATCTTGTCCTTGACGGAGGTCTCAATCGACTTATAAATAAAATCATGAGGAAAAGCCTCCTCGACGCGAAGCCTCATCAGAAAATACACGAATTTTCATCGCAAATTCTTGAACTCCACAAGGATGAGCCTCCTCGACATGAAGTTTCATCATAAAATTCACGAGCTTCGCGAGGAAGAACCTCTTCGACATGGAGCTTCATCAGAAAACTCATAAGCTCCATCGGCACAAGTTTTTTTCACCGCCTTAATGGTGGCGCCAAAGTGGTTTTCAGAAGAAATATCACGCAAATACTAATTTTCCCACTAAAAAACGCGGATTCTAACATGAAAACCCTCTAACTGCCGGTGTTTGGCAATGGCCAAACCACCACCAAACACCCACATCTTCCGGAACAAATCATGGAGAGAAAACTAATCTACATTTTAAAACCAGCATGAAATGCTGTGAAAATTAGATAGAGAAACTTACTTAATATGAAGATTAAATGAAGGTTGGTGACGGTGGCAGGAATGACAGAAGAAGGTGGTGACAATGCTCCGAAGCTTGAAGGAAAGTATAGGGAAGAATGAAACAAAATGTGCAAATGGCCCTCAACTTTTTCCTATTTATAAGCAAAATTTGTGGTATAGGTAAATGTGTCGCCGCCTAGCTAATGAGTACCCCTACTCATAGGCCATCATTATGCATTAAATGAATCTGACACTCGACTCGAGGAGACGAATCATTTTTCTCTTCAAGTCTCGTTAACCTTCTGGACCTCAAGATGTCGAGCACCCTTTGTCGGGCACAGGGACAAACTTTTGCATCCATTCGCAAGTATAAATTTGAAGCAAATTTACGAGCAACTTGACAACTTACAAATAGAGCCAGACGCTCAATGCGAGTGCGAGTTAAGCTTTTGACCATAATCCCTGCACGATACATCTTTCTTGACCACAGTCCCTACGCGACACATCTTCCTCGAAAGCAAAACTCAACGAGTTACGAGAAAAGCATCGTCCATTTAGGCACGAAATCTCGAACGACGTCCACAGCAACGCGAGCTCATAATCACGAGCCCAAATGAAGGCTATCCTCGCGTAGAGTCCATTGTTCCTCCTCGACACATGAACTGACTCTAAGTCTTTGACTCCATGCCCGGGGGCAACGACTTAGGGGGCTCCTATTCTGGACTGGGCCTGTGACTGCCCCAGTGTCGAGCACAACCCAATCTAGTTCTATGTCAGGGAAGGCCCATAGTTCTAGCCCAACCCGTTGGAGGTCAGTAGAGAACACATTCCCCACGTGCTCCTCGCCCGGGGAAACGTCACCAACTGACCCGCACACCTCGTGAAGCCATTCTGCCCTTTGTAACGGGCAAGTCCATCCGCTATCCGTGGAGTGCAGAGTGGTTGACCCATGATGATGAACACGAGCTGCTCATCCCTACTTTCACGTGGGAGTCCTGACAGTCATCCGTTGTGGGCTTGAACACTCAGCATATAACGGGGACGTTGGCCAAGCGTTGGGGGCTCACTATAAAAACCCTCTTCCGTAGGATGGTCAAGTATTCTATTCTTTACCATTTCTTACTCACCTCTTCATCCAAATAGACTTAAGCATCAGAGTGCCTCCAGGTACACCCCGCACTTTATCGACCGTTCAAGACCGCGAACGTGTTGCTGGCCACTCACCTACTTTGATCGACAGGTTAAATCAGGTAGGTTTGTGATGGATCTAGTAAATTTAATATTCTTTCTGGAAATTATGATTGCATAAACTTTTGTTTATAGATTGATTAGTCAATTATTCAAATTTAACTTGAGTCGTGTGTGAAAATTGAATCATGATCATTGTTGAATTGTTTGTTAAAGAAACTTTATTATTCTTAGTTGTTATTATTTGCGATGATCTAAATTAAATATGATATTCATTCAATCATATGTTTTACAAAATCACCATTATCTTTCGCTTCTGTTTGTTATCTGCGCATTTGTTTGTAAAACTCTGATTTTCTAAGAATTTTTTTTAGGAATGGCTTTTAGGGGAATGACATATTCAACCCCTTTTAGACCATTCAATTCTCATATTCTCCCACAACACGAGGAGCCAGATCTTGCAGTGTTAAATTGAGGGAGAAGTCACTGAGATTGGATTGACCATCTCCGGTGGAGAAGGATGACCCCTACTAGCTTCAGTAGCCACAAAGCCTACTTTGGAAAATCGAGTTATATTTAACTTCACCATATCTTCGAGAGTTCGATATCATATTATTTGGGGAAGAGGAAAGTGTTTGTGAGGAAAGGATTATAGGCCTGGATCTGCAAAAGAGAAACATTTGTTCTTTATGGAATTCATAGGAATTAGAAGTCGATTCTAACATACGACCCTACTATTTCGCTTGGGAACCTGAAATGAATAGTGGAACGGTGATGAGATCTTGGATCAATGGAGCATGTTTTTGGTACGGCAAAAAGGAGTTGACTTGTAAGGTTAACTCTTTAATGCCCAAGTCAGTAGGGAAATGAAGAATAAAATAAAATCGAGAATGAATTTGAATATCTAAGGTGACACGTTATACAATGTGAACGGTTTAAATTGTCTTATGAGAAAATAATTTTTTTTTACTGTTGTACCCCCTTCTTGAAATTTATATACCAAAATATTCCATTTTGAAAAAAATTACCCAAATACCTTAATGCCAGTACGTGCTCGTCTACTGGGTTGGCGAGCACATGAAGAAAATTTGTGCATGAAGGTGTTCGTCCACTAGGTTGACGAGCACCTCAAAAGATTTAATATAATAAAATAATCTGAAAAATGAAAAAATATTAAAATACTCTGGTGCTCGCCAATCTAGTGGACGAGCACCTTCATGCACTAATTTTCTTCATCTGCTCGCTAACTCAATGGACGAGCACGTACTGACATTATGACATTTAGGTAATTTTTTTCTTCAAAAAAGGGTATTTTAGTATATAAATTTCAAGAAGGGAGTAGAACAGTAAAAAAAGTCGAGAAAAGACATGCTATGCAGAGGGCCGTCAGATCTAATCAAACTATAATTGATGCACCTGATAAAATCATCTACCATTAATCGGATGAAAGACCGTCTATCTCATAATTCTTTGCTTAATGTCGCTCTTTTGATATTTTGCTATCGGTCTTGCAAATAACTTAAAACAAAATTAAAAGACAATAAAATAGTTTTTGTTTGGATAATAGTTTTTAACTCGGACATAAATTAAAGTTAGACTTTTTAAATTAAAAAGTTGAAATTTTAACTATTGATAAAATTATTGTTTGAACTTTGTTTGAATGTTGTTGTTTTTTATATACGTATGCTTTTATTTAATATAAATTGTAATCTTTTGTTACTTACTATGTCAATATATAAATATTGAATGTTAAGTTTTTCCGTTAATTATATTATTTTAATCAAAGTCAGCTTTCCACGTGAATATACTGGTAAAAAAAGTATTAAAATATTTATTGATGGCTAAAACATAGTTTTTTTAATTAAAGAAAGCAAGGGCTAAAGTAGAAAGCAAGACAACGGGGCGGATCGGAGTCGGATTTTACTAAACCCGCATCCGTACCCGCCTCTATGTAACACATCCGTCTCCGCTTTCAAACTCAATCGAAAATAAAAATTTATCGCTCAGACTCATTCTCAGTAGAAAACGGGTGCCTCCACCATAAAAAAATTAATTTCCTTTTAATTATAATAAAAAGTAATAATTTAATTAAAAATTGATTATTTTAATAAATAAATTATTTATTTAATTAGTAAATGAATATTAATTTGATTAATTTAATTATTTTAATTGCAATAAAAATATTAATAATTTAATTAAAAATATAATTAATAAATGAATATTAAAATAAGTAAAATAAGAGAATTAAACTAAAAGACATTATTCGAGGGCGGAAAGGAGACGGGTGCGGGCGGGTCTTAGTGTCTTTCTGCACCCGCACACGTAATTAAAAGTTGGATTTTTCCTACACCCGTATCTATTTAAACCGTATTTTCCCCGCTAATTTTAGGACGAATCCCCCGACATATCTTCGTGTTTTTTTCATGCCTAAATACAAAAGCCCATTTTTTCTTTTTTGACAAAAAAAACAACAATATTTTAAGAGCCAAAAATGATACCTTTCCTAATTTTAAGGGAAACAATTCAATCTCACAAAATGTGAGGGTCGGTGAACGATTTGAATGGTTGCAATTTTCAATTTCTTTTATGAATATTGTACAATTTTAATGGACTATGAATTAAGTGTTGTCTAATCATCTTGTTTTCATGGATGGTGATATCTTAAGAATGTTAATGTGATTATTATCACTAGTCAGGAATGGACTATTCAGTTAACGTTCGATTCTTTTTTTATTAAAAAATTAAATCACACATATTATTTTAATGATCGCTTGATTATAAAAAAATGTGTCATTTAATAAAATTAAAATTATATACGTTTCATTTTTAAATTGATACTCCCTCTTCTATAGTGTCATTTCTTCTATTGATACTCCCTCTTCTATAGTGTCATTTCTTCTATTTTTATGTGGGTTAGATTATTTGTGTCTTTAGAATATCAATATCAATATGATATTTATTATTATTATTATTATTATTATTATTATTATTATTATTATTATTATTATTATTATTATTATTATTATTAATTAATTAATTAATTAAATTTATTTTATTTTATTTTAAATCATATAATTATTACTATTTTTTATTAATAAAATTATTTTAATAAATAACATTTATGTTATTATTAAAATCAACACAATTAATTATTATCTTAATAAAATATAAAATCTCAAACAAAATACCTATTGGGAGTTGAAGGGAGTACATGTTATTCTTAGAGATGACAGTATTTATGAGGATGAATACTAGTCCTCCGCTATCCGCTCTATTTAACAAATATGATTCTTGCATCTACCCCATATCTATGCAGATATTAATTAGACGAGTATTTTTGGATTTTGAAATGTCTGCGGGTATTTACAGGTATCCATAAATAATTTTTTTTAATTGTAATTTTTTAATTTTTATTATATTCAATAAAAAATTTATCTTTAAATGCATTTGCGATATTAAATTCAAATGAATCTTATATTAAAAAATATTATAACTAATACTTCTTTATAAAGAAAAAAATTAATTTCAAATTTTAAAACAAAATAATAATAGTATAGAATGATTTACAAAGAAAAAAGTTAATTCCAAATTTAACACAAAATAGTAATAGCATAGAATGAGACCTAACATAAATCACTAAAAAAAATCACTAAAAAAAATCACATATAGGAGCATAATAGCAATATCACAATTTAAATAACATTATATCACTAATACAATAACTTAAAGTACCAAATAATCATGCTAACATCTTAAAATAGCAAAAATCATTCTAACACATCAACAAACCCTGCCCATATTGTTGTTCAACGATCCATATTGAGAATATGATTAAGTAACATTATTAAAAACATATGATTAAGTAACAACTTATTCTAGCAATATGATTAAGTAATACAAAAGTTAATGATACAATTATGATAGAAAAGAACAAAGATATGATTAAAAAAACAAGTAGTCCTTTAAACTTGAGGAAACATAATTTAAAGGAAATAACAAATATATAACAGTCGCACAGGGTGATAGAAAACAACAACGAAACATAATAATATGATATGATTCAAAGAAATATAATTTAAACTTCAGGTACAAATAGTATTTTAAATATGAGGAAACAACTTAAAGAAAAATATGATGCTTCAATTTTATATTGGACCGTGAAAAGAAAAGGTACAATAATATTTCAAATACAGTAGCAAAAAAAAAAAATTAAATGAATGCAATTTTATCAAGTATAATAATTTTAAAATATATTTAAATAATTTTGCAATTTATTAATGGATACGGATACCCCGTGGGTACGAGTACCATCAAATATGTATATGCGCCCATAAAGAAGCATGTAATTAAATAACGGTTTGTTTTATCTATGAGTATCTATTAAACTATTCAACATGTACCCGTGACGGGTTTTACCCGTGGATACGGGTTTTTTGCCATCCCTAGTTATTCTTAACTTATTTTAGTTTCAGTTTATAAAAAAAGTTTTAAATGTAAATTTAACCCTCTAATTTTAAAACTCAGTCTTTTATATATGTTTAACAATTTTTGGATTTTATTTGGTTTAATCAGTTGTGAGTAGTTGACATTTTTATTTAATATTTAGTACATACACAGACAGAAATGTCGACTAGACAGTGGTTGCTCCAGACATATATGACTGGAGAAAAGAACTATTTGAAAGATTTTAAACCTTACTCAAATAGTAATGTTACTTTTGGTGATGATGTTAAAGGAAAAACCATTGGAAAAAGAAAACTAGATTATTCGAGATTTCCTAACCTAGATGATGTTCTTCTTGTTAAAGTTCTCACTTCAGATATCATCTATATCAGCCAACTATGTGATCAAGATTTTTACGTAAATTCAACCGTTTTGAATGTGTTCTCAATAACAAACATCTGGAACAAATAATGAAGGATACTAGATCATAAGATAATTTTTATATGTAAAATTCAAACTCAAAGGATCAGGCTCAAGCTTACATGATGTCTTAAAAGAACAAACATAGTGCTAAGAGAAAGAAATTCATAAAGAGGAAGATGATTGTTGCTAACATTATAGAGAAGAATGTTAAAGAACATGTTATTAACATCATAGTTGACACTGTAGATAAAGAAAATAAGTTGTGGCACAAGAAACTTAGTCACTTGAATTTCAGAAGAATAAGAAAGATTGTCTCAAAAAAGGCGTCATTGGTCTTCCTTATCTCAAAATTAAATAAGGTAAATTTTACGGTGACTGTAAAGTTGGAAAGTAACCCAAGATGTCATATAAGACATTTCAACATCTTACACATGTTCCTTGTTGTGAATCTTGTTGTGAATTACGATAAAATTCAATATCAATTTGTGAGGCAAAAAACAATAGCAACTAAAAAAATGGTCCTCAGCAATAATAATCCGTACACAGATGATATAACAAAATAAGACAAGAAAAATTTGAAGGTTTGTTTACCCAGTTCGATCAAATGATCTACTCTAGGGGAGAGAACAACTCTCCAATTCACTATACTAAAAAAGATGTTACAAGAAATTACACATGAGTTATAAGAAAATAACCTTTGTCTTCAGATTCCCAAGAACAACCCTAAAGGCTCCCAAGAATAACTCTATTTTCTACCCAAGTGTTTCCCTACCTCTCTAACTCCCAATATATGAATCACTCAAACCCAATGTGTAATCCAAGGTTTTCTTTGTGCATAGATGAAACCCTATGCTATACCTTTAAACCTTTGGTCTCCCTTGTTGGTGAAGACTCTAAGATTGTCACACACCAAATATATAAGAGATACATATTTATAATAGCAAATATCCAACAAACAAAACCCAAAATCACATGGATCCATGGACCGAATCGAAAAAAGCCCGAAAACTCAAAAATGCTATTCACCATACAGACGTCACTATTCATCCGTACTGATGGTACTATTCATCTGTACGGACGATACTATTCACCGACCTATTTTTTTTCTTCGACTTTTCGTCCGCCTTTCTAAAACTTCCGATTTTCGCGGTAAATGCAATCTGCAACATATGTTTTCTTTCTCTTCATCAACAAAGGTTTTAAGGCACATTTACAATAATTTCTATCTTGACTTTAAATCGTGTTGATATCAATCAACAACATTGCTGCTCTCTACCAAGTTGAAACTTTAATCAATAACTTTGATCAAATTTAAGCAACCCTTGAATCTTGATCTCGCAACTTGCATCCACTTGTTCCCAATTACCCTTTTTGGCCTAGGTAATTTAACAAGCCTACAAGTATGATTTTTCAACCACCCTTGACTCCACCTGTTTTCAAATGCCTCCCTGAAGGTTTTTCTTCTTTTATTTTGCAGTCCTTCAACCACATTAAAAACATAATATCCAAGGCTAGCATAACCGTCTCTTTGAGATGCTATAATAACCCTTCTTACCTGTTGCACCCCAAAATTTGCCCTCACAATACAAGACTTTGTGTTCCAAGAAGGTTCACAAGGTTCACAAAATTCATAATTGGTCAGAAGAGTTGACAATTCCCTCAGACAATGCACCTCCTAAGCAGTGCATCCAAAACTAGGGTTTTGACTTTAATCAGGCTAAATGGACTTCCAAGACTTCAAGTGAGCTTCATAACATCTTATATGTGTATAAGAACCCCCATGTCAAGTTTCAAGACTTTTCTCAAAAGTTTGCTCAGTCAGATGATCAGATAAGTCAAAAGCAGTCAATGCAGTTAAAAGGTCAAACTGAGGTCAACTGTGGTCAAACCAAAGTCAAACTTCATGATTTTTTTTTGCCAACATCAAAGAGAGGTTGGGTGAGAAATATTATCATAATAACTGTAATACCCCAAATTTTTCCCTAAGATTTGTCGTCGCATTTCATTGCATTTAATCAATTACTAACAAATTTGTGTAGTCGTTTGACTTTTTACAGGTAAATATCATATGGCATGCACTTTTTTTCTAAAAAGTAAAAATGGCACAATTGGCAGGAGGACATGTGTAAGGAGTTATGAGTGTGAGAGGTTGAGAGTTCGAATCTCACCTTTGGCACTTTTTGTTGTTTTTATTATTTTTACTCTAAATTTTTCTATCTTTCATTAAAAAAAAATAACAAAAATAGTTTTTTATTATTATTTAATTATTATTTTCGTATTTTAATTAAATCATTTTTTAAAATATTATTTTTTTCACTTTTTTCTAAATTATTCATAAAAATATCCAAAAAATCATAAAATAAAAAAATATTGAAAAAAATTTTGTTCTTTTTATAATATTTTTTATTTTAGGAATCAATAGGATTATTAGTTTTTGTTTTAAGTTTATTATTTTAAATTATTTAAATTTTATTTTTTCTTAACTAATTATTTAGTTTGGGCTTTAAAATGGGCTTTAGGGACATTATTGACAATTTGGTGTTAACCCTAATTTGTTATGTGTTGCCTTGTTGGAAAAGAGGAGAGAATGAAAAAAACCTAAGAGGAGTGAGTGCCGTTGGCCGTTATTTAGTTTTCTTCTTCATTCATTACTATTGTTTCTTTTTCTTCATCGTTTACCGTTATTTCTTTTCCTTCATCTATTACTGTTGTTTCTTTTTCTTCATCTTTTACCGTTATTTCTTTTTCTTCATCTATTACCGTTATTTCTTTTTCTTTATCTATTACTGTTGCGTTTATATATATATAATTTTTAAATTGTTAGAGTTCATATATATAAGATTTTTGATCGAATTATGTCGATACGATGTTTGCACATTTGTGTGCATGACGCGTGACATTTGTGTTAGTTCGATCTGGTTGCGATGATCGCATTTTTGTGTGAGCAATAATACTATTTTTTGCTTAATTTCTTTTTCTTTGCGATAAATTTTGTTTCGTCCGATTTAGATCTGGTTGCGATGAGCGCATTTCTGCGTTAGCAACATTGTTGGGTTATTTGGCACATTTAAAATTCATTATTGCTTTATTATTATTATTATTATTATTATTATTATTATTATTATTATTATTATTATTATTATTATTATCATTATTTATTATTATTATCATTATTATCATTATTATTATTATTGTTATCATTAATTTATTAAAATTTGTTGTAATATAAAAATCTGTTTTTTTAAAATAAATGACATTAACATCTTTTTTCCAAATTAATATGAAAACCTAATTTTAATTTTCTATATGATTCTATGTATATATTTATTATAATTCTTGTAAATTTTTGTAAATAAAATTAAACCTTATAAATACTTAATGTAAAATTTTGGTGAATGTGATTATTGATTAGTTAAAATTTGTTTTCATCATAATGTGTAAATATTTTTCTTAATAATTGTTAATATATAATTAGAGATAATTAAATTTTTGTAAATGATTAAGAAATTTATAATTATGTTATATTTAGAACTTTATATTATAGTAATTATTTAATCATTTATGTTTCTAAATAAAAATCAAATCTTATGATATTTAGAACTTTATATTATAGTAATTATTTAATCATTTATGTTTCTAAATAAAAATCAAATCTTATGATATTTAGAACTTTATATTATAGTAATTATTTAATCATTTATGTTTCTAAATAAAAATCAAATCTTATGTTTAATCACGTTATTAATTAATTATTATTGCTAATCATATTTTGTTGCTTATTATTATTTTGAAATTTCTATCTTATTATTTTTTCTAACTTTGTCTATTTTTCTCATTATTATTGTTTCAACTAATTATTTTCACTAACTTTATATTTATACTAACCTTATTTAATTTTTCTTATTATTTACTAACCCCAATATTTTATTTACTTATTTGTTATTTTTTTTATTATATTTATTTTGATCATATTTTACTATTTATTTTATTTATTATAATTTTGTAATTGCCTCTTAGATGTAAATTGTAACCATTTAATTATTATTATCATTATGGTTAGTAATTAGGGAGTGCCAATATGTATGATATTTAAAAAAATAAATTAGATCATTTTAATATAAGATAATTAAATTAAACATTTCACACACGTAAGTCGATTTTAATCGCCGTCTCACTTCTTAAGGATATCCCTCAAGTTGCCTATGAATATTGGTTAAGTGGGGTGTATAAAGCAAGTCCCTCAAAAAGAAAATCATCAAAGTCCCTTATGGTTGCCTTTACGAATCGAGTCCCTTTCGAAAAATGATGATAGTCCCTCCAGTTTGCTTATTACACCCCACAATGGCCTTCAAAAATCCAATTGTCCCTCACATGTCCCTTAAACATCCAAAGTAAGGACTACCTACCCCATTATAGTAGGGATAGTCTTACTAAGGAAAGGATAAAGAATAAGAAAGACCTTAAAACATTAGGGTAGGCTACTCCTAGATACTTGCTCACTTCAAAACTTTTTCACACTTAAACAAATTTTCAACAAGTTTTCAAACAAGTTCTTAACACATCCTTACATGGATTATTTATTAACTATTCTGAAAATTTTCTATTCACACACTACACTTTCAAAACAATTTAAAAGTGAGCTTAAGTACCTAAGAGCCCATGGATAACCATGGATGAAAAGGGTGCTAACACCTTCCCTTTTCATAACCTACCCCCCGGACCCAAAATATTCTCTAAGGTCTTTCCTGTTCTTTTATAACCTTTCCTTATGGATAAAATAAAAGTCGGTGGCGACTCTTGCTATCCGCAACATTGTTTAAAGTCAGTTCTCCCACCGTGTTACATTACCTTATCATGAGTCAAATGATAATCAGAGATCTCTATAACCGTTCCCTCACTACTGCTAGTATCCATAGTAGGAAACTCCATCTCAAACTGAGTTTTCTCTGTCATAGTTTTTCCCAGGTTTCTCCCTTGGTTTTCACTATTCTTCTTCTGAAGAAATTCTCTACCAACCAAGTAAGTTGTTTTAACCTCAACTCTTCCCCCATCTCGATTATATTATTGTGGATATTATCTTAACTATATTGTTATATATATATATATATATATATATATATATATATATATATATATATATATATATATATATATATATATATATATATATATATATATATATATATATATATATATATATATATATATATATATATATATATATATATATATATATATATATATATATATATATATATATATATATATATATATATATATATATATATATATATATATATATATATATATATATATATATATATATATAACCTCAGCTCTTCCCCCATCTCGATTATATTATTATGGATATTATCTTAACTATATATATATATATATATATATATATATATATATATATATATATATATATATATATATATATATATATATATATATATATATATATATATATATATATATATATATATATATATATATATATATATATATATATATATATATATATATATATATATATATATATATATATATATATATATATATATATATATATATATATATATATATATATATATATATATATATATATATATATATATATATATAACCTCAGCTCTTCCCCCATCTCGATTATATTATTATGGATATTATCTTAACTATATATATATATATATATATATATATATATATATATATATATATATATATATATATATATATATATATATATATATATATATATATATATATATATATATATATATATATATATATTATCCAAGGCTAGCATAACCGTCTCTTTGAGATGCTATAATAACCCTTCTTACCTTATCATGAGTCAAATGATAATCAGAGATCTCTATAACCGTTCCCTCACTACTGCTAGTATCCATAGTAGGAAACTCCATCTCAAACTGAGTTTTCTCTGTCATAGTTTTTCCCAGGTTTCTCCCTTGGTTTTCACTATTCTTCTTTTGAAGAAATTCTCTACCAACCAAGTAAGTTGTTTTAACCTCAGCTCTTCCCCCATCTCGATTATATTATTTGTGGATATTATCTTAACTATATTGTTATATATATATATATATATATATATATATATATATATATATATATATATATATATATATATATATATATATATATATATATATATATATATATATATATATATATATATATATTTCATATTATTCACATTGTTCATATTCATTATCTTATTCATATTCTTCGAAAAGACTTAACAATTATTGAAACCATAAAATTCTAAATTGGTGGACTGTTGGTTACTTTTCCGATCAACGGAATTTGGACTTTATCAGAAACCCTAACTTGAAGCTTTTGTTCGAATTTTGCTCAAGGCTTAGTTTAGGAAACTTCGCACACACACACGACTTCCTCTTGGGCTACCTGACAATGAACCCTTTTATTTTATGCAATCCCGTGTAACTTACGTGTACCCCTCTCTCATTCTGATGTACGCATTCGTATTTGCTTTGATTGTGGTTTATCTTCTAGGAGTACCCTTAGGGACTAGCGTAGACTAAACCATTTTCAAACTAATTCTCGATTCGTGATGAGACATTTTCAAACCCTCCTAAGCTGAGTGGTCGTACGCATTCACCATCAACCTATCGCACGCACTTTCATATTCCATCGTGGTTTCGTTATTAGGAGCACCCTCAGGGACTAGTATCGTTTCTCACAACCTAACCCTCGGTTCATCGTCGAGCAGGTTCCACTTTCAACCTAACCCTCAACTCGTCGTCGAGCCATTTTCAAACCATCTTCCATTCCACCATGATTTTGTACGCAAATACAATTGAGTCCTTGATCCAACGTCACGTGGATTTTCTCAATTTAACTGTCAATACAATTAACAACTATTTAATTCTTTTCAAGGTGAAAAAAGGGGGATTGAGCCTTTGATTTCTCTTCAGTTGTTTGGATGCGGGTTATCTTACTCGTGTGTGAGCAATTGACGTCTCTAAAAATTTCCAACTCGACAATATTCGACCATCTTCCAACCAATAATTATTCAAACGCCATTCAAACATAACTTCTTTTCAAGATGAAAGAGAGAGAGAGATAGCCAAGTCTTTGACTCATTCTCCCGATTACTTGGGCCCGATGAGCCTTTCTTAAGCTTCGAGTAATCGTCATCCAAACTAAACTTCAACAAGTTAACCCCTCTCTTTTCGTGGTCGTCTCCACGAACTACGGACGCTCTGATTCTTCATTCTCGTCTGAGTGTAAGATACGTAGGCACAATATTGCGATGATCTTGGCGAGCATAATTCCTTCCATCTTCTGTTTCCCCTATCCTTTCCTATAGTAGAACTACGACAAATCTGATTTCTCATTCTCGTCCGAATGAGCATACGTAGGCACAAGGGCCCCAATCCTTGCTGAGCACCCTATCCTCTAACCACCCATTTCCCCTATCATCGTTATCCTTTTATCGTACCATTTTGCATTTATCATTGTGAAGAAAACAACTAAGCTTAGCTAACATTCATCTTAATTCGAATTAAAAGGTTCCCATTGAGTACAACGGACATGAGGGGTACTAATACCTTCCCCTTGCGTAATTGGCTCTCAAACCCGGAACATTGGTTGCGACGAACGCGTTCTTGTCCTTCTTTAAAAAGGTTTTCTCGATATTTTCCTTTCCCTTTTTTTGTGATAAATAAAGTTAGGTGGCGACTCTGTTGAACCGCATTTCGCGCCTTTCACACGAGGGTTATATGTTCGAATTATTTTTCAAGGTGCGATAGGAGCATATCACATTGCATTGCTAACCCTAATATTGTTCAAATTGCCTTTTGTCTTGTTTCATTTGAATTAAGGTTTTACACCAATGGAATCAAGAGGATCTTTATTTGATCAGTCAATGTATTGGATTGATCAGTCAATATATTGGATTGATCATCAACCTACCAAGTGTAAAAATTCTTAAGAGGCCTCCCTTCATCAAGAATCAAGTGCAAAGTGGTCTTGTTACAAGTTCTTTGAAGCCCAGTTTCATCTGGTCACCAATTAGGGTTTTGCTTGGAAAAGTCAATTTTGCCTTTGACTTTTGATCAAAGCATGATACCAAGCCTTGGTACATGATTCAGGATGATCAAATAAATCCTTGAATTCCATCCATTATGTTTTAAAGATTCAAGAATACAAAATCGTTGAATATCACATAGTTGAATTCATTTAATACACAAGTTTTATCTGACAAAGTCAACTCTTTGAATTTTGGATTTTTTGGTCAAAATTGGGGTCCTCTAGTTAAATTTCATCAAAACATGTTTTATCAATGAGTTTGAGCATGGAAAACTAAGATTTGAAAGGTTTCTTGCAAAAGGGGTAAAGTTAAGAAACTTGAAATTTTTCTAAGTGTGGGAAAAAACCCTAATTTTGTGCCAACTTTGGAGAGTCATAGCTTTCGATCTAGACATCTATTTTTTATGTTACAAAGAACAAATTAAAGACCTTGCAACATATTACAACTTTTTCAATGAGGGTTAATCTCCAAAAAGCGCATAGATTTTGAGTTATGAAGCCACCAAGTTTGTGAAAAAGTTTTAACACTTAGAAAATTTTCAAAGGGAGTTTTTGTTCATCAAAAGTACCAATCTTTAGATCCAGTTTTCACCATTATCTCTTGAGATTCAATAAACTCATCAAAAATGAAAGTCGTATAGCACGTTTGGGGCTTTTCAAAAAGTACAATAACTCCTCCATAGCATTTTTGATCTAGGAGTTTCGAAGAAGGGAAGTTAGCCCTCCATACTTAAAGTTTTGGCCATTTTCATCAAAATGCAAGTTGCAAATTCAAATTGATTCTGCACAATCCTTGATTACAGGTCTTGAAAATTGTAAATCTAGCCATAATCAGAAGTTTACACTTGCTTTTGGTACATTACCCAAGTAATTATGACTTTGTTCACTAGTTCTTTCCATTTGTGGCACAAAGGCAAGAGTTCCATTCTCATAAAGACACTTTTATCATAAGGTCAACTCTCCTTCAGATTTTAAGTGTTGTAATAACTTATCCATGTTTAAATGTTTAAATTGTATTCATATTAAGTGTTGTTATAACTTATTCATACTTGTTTTGCATTCATGATTAAATGGTGTTAGTAAACCTTAATGGATGCTTGATTTTATTATGAACTTAAACTTATTATCCATGATGTTTTAGTCTTGTTAGAACTATACCTCATGTATGTTTAGATGTTGTAACATCTTTGTCTTATCTTGGTTATCACCATGTGGTTTTGAACTTCTTCAAACTTTGAAAGTGCTTGGTTGTTACCTTATTCTTTTATGACTTTGTCAAGTCTTTACCTTAAATGTTGTCACATTTATTCTCCTGCTTTGGTTGTAACCGTATGCCTTAACCTTTATCATATCTCATGTAAATTCTCCATTAACATCATGTTTGAATGTTACTTTGAATTGATATCATGTTTGAATATCATACTTATTATTACCATTCATATTGTTCATACCTTATTTAACTTTGTCATGTTATTCCCCCAAGTGATATTAGCTTGTTAGTTTCCATCCTTAAGTTGCCTCTTGTTCCTTAATCCAAGGGAAATACTCTCTATTGACTCAATGTCATAGGTAACTTAACCATACCCATTTCCCCTTTGACCATGTTAGAATCATTAGGTTTTCAACTTAGACTTAGGATAAAACTTACAACTCTTTTTTGACTTTGTTAAGTCAAGTAAGTGTTAATGCTTTAACACTTATCTTTCCCTTTTAACCTTGATCATAATCAAGTGTTCATTCATCTCTAGTGAGGTGAACTAAAAATACTCTGATTCCATCCTTGTAAGTATATGTAGGCACAAGACCGTGAAGTTTTGGCGAGCATACTTAGTAATAAACCCTTAAGTTCCTATCCTCACCAATAAAATCCCAACACAAGACATTTCAAAGAAAATAGCAAACAATAACACAAGTACTAGCAAGAGGTTCCTAAAGAGTACTATAAATACTTAGGATGCTAACACCTTCCTTAGGTATAACCAACCCCCGAACCCCACAATCTCTTAGCATTGTTGTTACATTACAAACTTGTAGTTTTATACGATCTTTACCCTTTCTCTTGGATAAATCAAAGCTCGGTGGTGAATACTTAAAGATTTGTGATTCAAGTTAATCAATAGCTTGATATTCAATTCTCATTGCAATAATATTTTATCTTGATGTGCATCTATCAGTCTATAGAAAAATGCCATAATGGTCGGAAAAAGATAAAGAATCTTGAGCAAGGAGAAATTGATGGCTCTGATCATAAAATGAGGAGGGCATGATTACATGTTAACTGTAGTAAGTGCAAGAAAAGTGGTCATAATGAGTCAACTTGTAATGTTCCGCCTCAGGCAAGTAAGGGCCAGTCAATTCAGACAACTCAACCTCTGACAAGTCAATCTCAAGCACTTCAAAATAGACAATCTCAAGTAACTCATCCTCAACAAAGTCAATATCAGACAATTGTGGCAAGTCAAATTTCACCTTTGGTAATTTGACCAAGACCTTCTAAAAAAACTTAGACTTCAGCAAGTGGATTAAGAACCGCTATCAAGAACTTGAGCATGAGAAGTCCAACAAGAAATGTTAGATCACCAGGTCATACCACAAGGTTAAGTGCAACAAGGAATGTCACAAGCCTTGCCACTAGGATCAGTTTATCTCAAATAAGCAAGAAGAGAACTTAGACTTATATTAATTTAGGATAAGTGTAATGTTGAGTTAATTACTTGGTATGTACTTTGGTTTGAATTTTGGTTTATGATAAGTTTAATGTTAAGTTAATGAATTGGTCTGTCATTTTGGTGCGTTGGTTTATGTTCAGATTTTCATCATTTTGTTTGTCCTTAATGAATGTTGCTAATTAATGAATGAAGTTCAATGTTTGTTAATTGATGTTGCTATTTCTGTTGAACTGATGCATCTAAATCATGAAATATTACGAGAATTATGCATATAATTCAACTAAAATGAGTATACTCATTAATGCTTCTAATTATTGACTTGGTATGTCAAATTGACTATACCAAGTCAAACTATGTATACTAGAATTACTGACTTAGTCTGTCAAGCTGTTGCATCCAATTCATTAATGTTGCTATAGTTATTGACTTGTTTTGTCAGATTGAGTATACAAGAATGATGCATCCAATTCAACTAAAAAAACCAGAGTATACCAGAAACATATATTAACAGGTACACAAACATTAAATACAGTTCATTCATCTTAGAAACAATGATAATATCAACTCAGAGACATAAACTAGCAGGAAAATAAACAAACACTAATTCCTTTTCATTAAATTGTAAACATTACAATATCAACTCAAAACATAATTACAAAAATACACACTAATAATACTAGATCAAAATTGTAAATTAAAATAGTTATAACTACTCATAAATTCTTCCAAAATTCATTTTGCTCCACTGTGTTTTTTAGAGTCACCTCAAGTTCTTCTAACTCTTACTTTTGTATATCAATTTTTGTCTTTTTATCTTTTTAATTCTTCCTTCAAATTGAACCAATTCATGATGTTGATCTTCATTTTCTTTTGCTAAAATTTCCAACCTCTTTTTTTTTGCTTCATGATAAATATGTAATTATCATCTATCACTTCATCATAATACCAAGCAAAAGTAGCCACATTCATTTTTAGTAGTCCCATGTGTAAATTCATAAAAAACACAATCCAATGTGCCAAAATGAAATTGTTGAATAAAAAGAGTTATATTATCCTATAGTGCGAACATCCCAAAAATTATTAACTATTGTAGCCCTTATAAGCACACCGAAGTTACAACACCAATAGTTAGGTCTCCATTGCTTCTTCAAAGAAGATGAGTAAACCCTCGATTCAGAACTATTAGCGTTTGTTATGAATCAGATACCTTAAAACTAAGTATAAACAGTTTCTTTGTGATCAAAAAACACACAAGGGTTAGGGTTAATAAAGAAGAAAACAACAAGGATTGATTATTAAACTGTTATTCTTTCCTTTCTCTTAGAACAAGATTACAAGTATACAAGAATAACAAAATAACCTCTCTCTCTCTTGAAATTAGGATTTTTTCTTCCTATTTTTCCTTATGTCAAGATTTAGAAACTAGTATCCTATTTAAAAGAAAAAAATAGCACACTAACCTAATGGGCTTTTTAACAATTACCCATTACAAGCTAACTTAGGATACAAGCTAACTTAAACAATTGGGCTTACAAGCAAGGCCCAATTCAACATGCTAACAACCCTAGCAATATTGACTAATGCATGTTAGAACAAACTTCGACTACAACATGCATTACTCGCGAACAGACTTCGACCATACTAGAGTTCGATCCAACATCTCACAAATCTCCACCTTGGATCTAACTATATAACATCAAGAAACTAGCTTTCTTCATGCAGCTTTATTAATTGCATACAGTGGAAAAACTTGCAACTGGGCAACGTCTTGGTGATCATATCAGCGACATTATGATCTGTCGAAACCTTCAGCATTTAGACTTCTCCACGCTCGATTACCCCTCTAATAAAATGCAGCCTCACATCAATGTGCTTGGTTCGCTCATGATAAGTTGAATTCTTCGACAGATGTATTGCACTTTGACTATCACATTTAACAGTGATAACTCGACCTTGAAGTTTTAGCACTTTGCAAAACCTTCAAGCCACAATGCTTCCTTCACAACTTCAGTTAAGGCAATATAATCCGCTTCAGTGGTTGATAAGGCAACGACCTTCTGAAGTGTTGCTTTCCAACTGATTTCTATCCCAAACATAGTGAACACATATCCAGAGATAGATTTTCTAGAATCTATACAACCTGCATAATCAGAGTCGACATATCCTTCGATTGCTGCTTCACTATCTTCACCCAAGGCTCCACCATAAATTAGGACTCTATTCAGAGACCCGTTTATGTACCTTAAAATCCACTTTAATGCTTGCCAGTGAGCCTTTCCAGGATTCGCCATGTACCTGCTTACAAGACTTACTGCATATGCTATGTCGGGTCTAGTACAAACCATAACATACATCTAAGAACATACTATGTTAGCGTATGGAATGCTATTCATATAAGTTCTTTCAACATCAGTGTTAGGACACTGATCTATACTCAGCTTGAATTGAGGGTTTGTCGGAGTCACAACAGGCTTTGAATTTGACATACCAGACTTTTTGAGAACCTTCTATAGATATGCCTCTTGAGATAAACATAATTTCAACTGCTTTCTATCTCTCCAGATGTCAATCCCAAGAATCCTGGACACAGCTCCCAGATCCTTCATGTTGAACTCTTTATTGAGTTCAACCTTCACCCTCATTACCTCTTCGACATTGTTTCTTGCTATTAGAATATCATCCGCATAGAGCAACAAAATAACAAATGAATTACTCGGTCGAAATTTGAAGTAAACACAATGCCATGAACTTTTCGAATCTCCTATTCCACTGCCGAGGATATGGTTTCAGTCCCTATAAAGATCTATTCAGTTTGCACACATAATCTTCCTTCCCCTTTCGACATACCCTTCAGGTTGCCTCATTAGGATTGTTTAATCTAGATCACCATACAAGAACGCAGTCTTCACATCCATCTGTTCCAGTTCAAGGTCGAACTCACCATGGCAAGCAACACTCGAATGGATATGTGCTTCACAATAGGAGAGAACACATCATTGAAGTCAATACCTTCTTTCTGAGTGAACCCCCTAGCAACCAATCTTGCCTTGTATCTCTTCGACGCCACTCCTTTGATTCCTTCCTTAACTTTGAAAATCCATTTACAACTGACTAACCTGGCTCCAACAGGTTTCTTGATCAGTTCCCAGGTGTTGTTATCATGAAGAGATTTCACCTCATCATCCATGGCCTTCAGCCATTCAGTCTTCTTTCGACTCCTCATAACTTCCTTATAGTCTCTAGGTTCTTCATCTAGAACCTCACTAGCAGAGATTAAGGCATAACCTATAAGATCTGGGATAACGCGAAATCGTATCGTTTATTTGGCTTGATTTACATGCATTTATTTGCGACTATTGTTAATTTATCTGGACTTGTGTTCCATCATACGGTTAACTTACTATGTTTTGCAGATTGTGGAGAATTTGGATTAAAGAAAGAAAAGAAGAAGAAATGGAAGGAAAAGAGAGAAGAAAAATAGAAAATAACAGAGAAACGAATTTTGTGCGTGTGACGCTCGTCACAGCTTCCTCACGGTCGTCACATCCGTCACGGTCGTCACAGACCCTCATGGTCGTCACGTGCAACACGATCGTCACAAGAGTGTCACGACCTTCATGAACCAAATATCAGAATGACGTCCAAATCAGAAGTAGCCACAATCACTCTCAACTTAATTTCTTCTTACACTTTCTCCACCAACTGCCCACTACTGGAAGTTACTCCCATTTTCTCCATAACTCTTGCATGATCTCTGGAAGTTGAGAAATGAAATAATGTATGTTTTATCATTTTGCTATTTATGTTTATTTCCGTTTGCATTAATTACCATGTCTAGCTAAACCGCATAAGTCGGTATGTAATAAATTAGTAGGACGATTCGATAGTAACCGGTGCCATCCTTTTTACAAACACTTTTCTGGCTGTTAGTTTTTAATCTAATATTTATAAATAAACCTTCGTCGTGAAAGCGAGAAATTATTTACAGTAGTTTCGCCACGAAAGTGGGAAACTCATTAAGGCACGAACCGGCACGCGAAAGCTGGGGTTCAAACCAAATAGTAAAAACTAGGCATTTATTTTAAATACAGCGAAAGCGCTTTAAAAGAAATCAGAACTTACTTACTTTCAAAAAGTGATTTTAACCCCGAATGGGACAGCGAAAGCGTACATTCCGCCTTAGAGTCATGACTAGAGTCAACAACCATCGTGAGGCAAAGGTCTTTAAACGAGTATTTTCTCCTGAAAAATGTTTGCAAAGACTAAAAAGCACCGGCGACCTGTCGAATCCCCGAAAACTAAAGCATTACATACCGATATCCCTTTACTGCTTTTATTTCCTTTAAATTTAATTTCATTCGCATTTAAATTTCGTAATTCCATTAGCCTTAGCTTTACACCGCGACAATAGATAACGGTAGGTTGACATTGGTCTCTGTGGGTTCGACAAATCTTTTATATTACTTTGATATATTCGTGCACTTGCGGAGCATCAAGTTTTTGGCGCCGTTGCCGGGGACCAACAGTCAATATTATGATTCTGTTGTTGCATGGTATAGACTAAGGCACTCTTATCTCCATTACTATGTATAACCCAAATTTCCCTTATAACTACCACCCCCAATATTATAACTACCAACCCCAATATTATAATTACCACCCCCAATATTTTGAGGAACCACAAGATCCGCTTAAGTCTGACCTCGAAATATTATTAGAAGATTTCAATACGACGCATTCTCACCCAAATTCCCTCTACAATTCCCACTCTCAATATTGTGAGGAACCGCAAGATTTCGATACATCCAACCTCGAACTATTACTAGAAGAATTCGATGAGACGCTTACTCACTCCAGGATAGAATCTATGGTGGAGCGCTTTGTGGAGACACAAACCCTCCAAAATGAAGATTTTAGAAAACAACATCTCCAAATTAATGAAAATCTCAAGCAGATGAGCAATATGGTCGATTCCCTCGCAGCTCACAGCGAGACTTTGGAGATTCAAACCTCCCTGCTTACACTAACACCTCTAGGATCCTTCCCAGAAGGACATGTGAATGTTGTAACAGCCATTAATGAAGAAAGATTAGAAAATCCTAGGGAGAGTGATCATAATCTGAGGAGAGTTTTGGTGAGAAAAGCATAATTATTGAGAAAAATCCACCGACACCACCCGAAAGGGAGGTTTTCGAAGAGGTAGAGAAGGAAGCACCTATTGCTGCTCCTCTTCCCTATACCCCACCTAATTCTTTCTCACAATTGGTTGTGGAAGCTAAGGTATACTCCCAATCCAAAACATATGTGGAGGTATTGGAAAATATCCACACCAATGCACCTTTGTCTAAGGTCCTTCATAGCAAAAGAAAATTTGAGGACCATGAAACTAGGGTCATCATTACTGTAAAAAGGGTAAGATTAACTTTTGAGGTGGTGAATGAAACAACTAAACCCAAATTTAAAAAACTGATACTCAGGATAGATCCAGAACCACCACTACAAGTTCAAAATAATGAACCACCCTACAGAAGAAAGAAAAGAAAAGGTGAGGGATATGAGTGATGGCTTGATAAGTGGCCATGGAAACCAAAGACTATTCAAAGTTCGATCGAGAAACCATTCTTGAAAGAACCACCATGAGTACTTGCACTCCTTGGCCGTCGAGCTATCGACGTTAAACAAAGCGCTGTGTGGGAGGCAACCCACAAAGTCTTTATTTTAATCTGTTTGTTTAAATTTTCAGAAAATAAAGAAATGTATCGCTTGTTACGCTTTAGCTATATCTAGGCGAAAACTCTCTAGATGACAATCTGAGAAGATGAGCTATGCCCACGGACATTCCTACGAGTGCCGCTGCTGGTGGGGACAATGATGATGAGTACTTCCTCTAGAAGCGGGCAACATGATGAGCTGGTTCGAGAATTACACAAACGAAGGTATCTCAAAATATCCGCCGCCGAAGTAGAAGTGATCAACGAAGACATGGACATCAAGAGGAGGATCATAGAGGATTTGCCACACGTAGCATTCACACAGGTTCTATCTTTCCTTTTTTCCACCTTTTATTAAAACATTGAGGACAATGTTCAGTTTAAGTGTGGGGGAGGTACCGCTTTCATTTTATCGCTTTTTAGTTTGATTTATTGTTTTTTTATCTATTTTTAACGTTATGTCAAAGTCTTTGCATGTTGTTGTACCCCAAAATTTGACCAACCTCTCTGGCTTATGTTGTGTTTCATTGCATCCGCATATTGCATAAAACACTACATGGCATATCATTATTTGAAATCTTTTTTTTTTACAGGGATCAAAAAAATGTGTGTAAGAAAAAAAAAATATTAGATCTCATCAAGCATTTGTGCTCAAGTCATCAGAAGCAAGGAATTTAATTTTTCAGATGGAATATAAAGGGGTCAATTTTTAAAGAAAAAATAAAATGAAGCAAGATGCGCAGGGTGGGGTTTGAACCCACCATCTTTTGGTTGATAAATTCTCACCTCACCAACTCAGCCAAGCGCACGTTTGTGGATAACAAAGAAAGGGAAAAGTATACATTTTGAGATTTGAAAAAAAAGGGCGCTCAAAATAAAAATGGGGTGGATTTTGTCTCCACCAGGATTCGAACCAAGGACCTTACACATAACACACGCTTGCTTTAACCACTGGGGTGGCGATACATCCATTGATTATCCCACCCCAGAATTGTTAAATACCTTGTTTATTCATGGCTGGGCAAAATTGAAGAACACCATTTTGGCCATACGAGAGGCTTGGTAGATTGGGCAAAACTAGACCATTTTCAGTGAAACAAAATTCAATTCCACGTGTTTTTTCGCAAAGATTAATTTGGCGCATTTAGTTTTCATGTTTGAGGTGGGAATTTCAAGTTACTAGCGAATTTGCAAGATGGAGCCAATTGGTTTTTCATGGAGAAGCTGGTACTGAACTTTACCATTTCAAGGCCAACCATTAGGGTACTTGCTTTGGGCGTTTTTTGAACTCATTACCAATCCGGGCAAGAGCAAGCAGCCTCTATACTGGCCTGCTGCAGCCCTAGCTTGTCCCACCTTCCCACTCCAACAAAAAAGCCACGAAAGACAAAACTCAGCAGAGGAAAATTGAATTTGAACTGGGATATAAAAGGTTTAGGGTTAGAGCAAAACCTAGCAGCCACACTCTTTTCACCAGACATCTTAGAAATTTTGGAACTCTTTTTTTCGAAGTTTCTCTCAAAGGAAGTCAGGTGCAGCTTCAAGCAAGGAGGATCTCTCAAAACCTTTTGTTTTGCTGTTGAGTCTCCTTACCAGGTATGGAGATCTGAACTTCTTCATTGTGCGCATAAATCATGATTGGACTTTGTTTTACTAAGTTTGTTTTGACTTCTCAAATACTGGAGAGAAAATGAATATGCCATGAAATGTTTATGCTTAGATCTTAATGACTTTTGAGAATGTGTTGTTTGTGTTGGTGTGTTGTGGTCTGCTTCAGTGTTGCGTGCAGGTGTGTGTTAGTACCAAATGGACTGCTTCTTTGTTTTGTAGGTGCTGTGGTTATGATAGAAATGTTGACCTGTAGCAGTAGGTCATTTAAGTATTTTATTGCTCTTTCTCACTCAAATCGCTTGCTGTTTTGTTTATTCCTTTTTTGGTGTGTTTGTTGGATTTCATTACACTAGTGTTGGTTTTGAAATCAGGTAATACTTGCTGTTTGTTTTGTGAAGTATCGCAGTACCTCATGTTTAAAAGTTGTATGTTTAGCAAGGTGTAATGTGTATGTCTTAATGTGATGGACTATTTCATTGTTGTGGGTGAGTTGTGTTTATGGTGGACATGTTAATCTATGACAGCAAGACTTAATGAATTGGTTACTCTGTCTCATCAAAATTGGTTGCTTATTGTTGTTACTTCTTTTGATGTCATCACATACCGAGTTTAGTCCCTGTAGCAGCATGTACACTTGGCATTTTGTTTGGATACTGTGTTCATTTGGTTTGTATGTTTTGATGAATCTGCTGCATAACCTCAGTGGTGTATCGAATGAGTATGTTGTTAAGCTGTGTTTTCATGTTGGTCTTAAATGGTATGCTATTGCTGTTTGTTAATCTGCAAAATCCACGATTGAAATCTGCAGCATTTGCAAGGTACTTGTTTTGAATATTGTTTTTTAGTCAGAACCATGGTCAGATGTTGTTGCTTGTTAGTTTGTAAGATGGCAGCTAGGACAAGTGTGTTTGAAACCTGTGTATAGATGTTTAGGCCTTGGGGCAGGTTTACTAAGTGTTAGTTTGGTTTTCATGGCATGGTGTTTGTTATGTGAGACAATTTTGAATTATTGCCTGGTATTAGTTTGCTTTCAACCTGCTGTTTGTTTATGTTGTATTCACAAAAGCCAAACTGTTTGCTCTTCCTTGCTGTCATCAGATTATGTTCAAAGACTAGATTGGTGGCATACACTTTGATTTTGGCTTAATTTGAGCATGTGTTGTTTTGTTTTGGCTAGAGCATAGATGTACATCAAATTCTGTTTTGTAACTGAGACATTCATTCAATTTAAATTCCAACAAATCTTGTTTTGCTTTTACAATGGACATGTGGACCACATTTTTGCTGTCAAGATGAATCATAACAGCATGAGCTTCCCCTCCCCTATGCGTAAGCCTTGAATTTTTGTTGTGCTTGATTGTGGATATGTCTGAATTTGTGCTTGAGAGTTTGTTGCCAGGCTGTTTTTGATTGATGCTTAAGACATAGGTCACATGTTTGCCACAGCAGGTTAAATTGACCAAACCAAGCCTGATTTTGCTGTGCACATTCACATTCTCACTGAAGCACACTTTTTGCATCTCACATCACTCACTCATGGCATACTGTTACACTGTTTTGAATGAGAAACTTGGTACATCACATATCCATTTTTGAATTGCTCAAGCTGTTGACACTTGCATATGCTGATCCAAATTGGGAAACATTGATTATCTTGGTCTCTTTTGTGTTATAACAGTTCCGTATAGTCATTTACAACATGTACAAATGAGCCAAAAACTTTGAAACTAATTTGAACATTAATTTGCAACATCTCATGCACCAACACACACTAAGTTGCAATTTCAAAGCCAAACACTCACGCTTTGATTCCAGTTCTGATTTGGACTTGCACACACACTTGGTATCATTTATTGAGAATGTTTGATTGGTTAGTATGGTCCTTATTCGCTTTAGATATCAAAACCATGTTGTCATGCATCGTTAATCATTTGTACATATGCAACTCAATGTCCACTTCTTGACTTGTTGAGAAGTGAAGCTTATCCTTTGAATTTTATCCATGATTGTTAACTTTTGAACATAATGGAACCCCGGTTTGAGCACATTCGCATCAGTCCTAGCTTCTAGTGTCCATGTTGCATTCCAAAGCTCACTTTGCATTTTCCTTCGTGATTAATTATGCAAGCATCATATGATGATTTAGATAGTACCATTGTGTTCCTCTCTGAAAAACATGCGAAATAGACTCAAAGTTTGCTCAATTCCATGGAGTTTTGACCTGTTTTCATTTGCTTTTGCTTTGTTCTCTTGTTGTTTTATTTTTTCCCAGCAAATATTAAATGTATACTATGTATAATATTATTTTCATTTTGAATATTGGATGTAACGGCCGCCCCAGCGGTAAAACCATGCGCCTTGTATCACCATGTTCCTGTGTTCGAGTCCTGCTGTGGACAAAACTTTTTTTATCTTTCTTTTCTTTTCTTTCTTTATATCCTTATTTCTTCTCTTTTATGTTTCCCTTCCCTTCCCATATCAGCACGCGCGTGTGTGCCCTAGTGGTTAAGAGTACTGACTTTGAACCAAAGGGAGTGGGTTCAATCCCCACCCCTTGCCTTTTATTTATTTTTGTTAGTTCATCTCTTTGTTATTTTGTTTTAATTCTTAAAAATCATAACTTTTGCATACTTCAATATTTTTGATTCATTCTTTTTTTAATTTGTTCATAATAATGACTATTTTTATTTAGTGAAATAACATTTCAATTATTAATATTCTCAAGACCCTTGGTTTACTTGAATTTTGGTCCTCAGTTGGGTTCGTTATTTTGCATCCGAAAACTTTTTTCAAATCATCTTTAAAATCAATTCCTTGTATTGAATTAAAAAGAGAGGATTGGGTGTAGACCTCTTCTTCTTCGAGCGTTGGGATACCCACTGTAGTGAGGGTGGTCTCGACACTCGTCTTTCAACACGAAGATGCGACTTTGTCCTCCATCATCTCGCTTTCACAACTTCCTTCCGCAATTTTCACACCTAAAACCTCGGTCCTGTACCGAGTGCATTTTCAAATCTTTTCATAACAATAAACTTGAATGGTTGTGGAGTGGTTAGGCGTAGGCCTTCTCCTACCCCGAGTGCTGACGTTTACCGTAGGGTTCTTTGTCACAAAGCACTTACCATTCAAAACCAAAACATCTTTAATAAGAGAACGAAGTTCTCTTTGCATTGAATTAAAGAGAGAGGATTGGGTGTAGACCTCTTCTTCTTCGAGTGTTGGGATGCCCACTGTAGTGAGGGTGGTTTCGACGCTCGTCTTTCAATACAAGGACGCCTCGTTCGCCACACCTTTTTATAACAAAAACTTTGAGACAATGGATTGGGTATTACCCGTAGGGGTTACTATCCGAGGACATGTCTCGCCCCCTAAAAACAACCAAATCAATCAAACGTGACATCTTGCCTCGCATGGCGAAAACCTAATCATTTCAAAAAGGACATGTTACGTCCGTTCTACCGCAAACAGGTAACGCCTAAGTCTCCAACGAGCGAGCAGCAAAACACCTAACTGCGAGAATGCGCACAATAGCATCATCCATAAAAAAACATCAATACACCGTAGGCCGAACTACGGCTGCTCTGATTTCTCATACCAGATGAGAATACGTAGGCACAAGGGCCACAATCCTTGCCGAGCACTTTCCCCCCATATCTGTAGTTCCCCGAACTACGTCGACTCTGACTTTCTCATATTTATTGAGAATACGTAGGCATAGGACTGCGAAGTCCTACCGAGTCTGTTCTTTCTCTTTTCTCCCTCTGTTACCTCTCTTTTCGCGTTTCTAAACCCTTCTCTCTATCTTTTAGAACACTCTTTTTATAGCATAATATTTAAGCAGATAAATTCACACATCGACAAACAAAAGGTTCCCATCGAGTACGATGGATGCGAGGGGTGCTAATACCTTCCCTTCGCATAACCGGCTTCCGAACCCGTTCTTGGTCGCGAGACCATCTTATCCATTTCTTTCTTAAGGTTTTCTCAATATTTTCCTTTCCCCTCACGGGATAAATAAAGTTCGGTGGCGACTCTTCTGTCTATCTTTTTCGCCTCCCCGTCGTTGCGCGATGCATTTTTCGAGTAGCGACAGCTGGCGACTCTGCTGGGGACGTCCTAGCGAGCCAAGCCTATTTTGTTTATCGTGTTTTTTGTCTTTACTTGTTTTATTTATTTATGCTTTATTTTCTAACTGTTGGGTTTATTTTATTTGGTTCGTGAGGATGAAGCTTTCGAGCATACACACTAAGTTAGGAGGTGGATTCTTTCTGATTTGCGAGACTTAGGACTCGTTGAGTTGGATTGAATCTCACCGCTCAGATGAGACTCCGTTGGAATAATTATGTCTTACATATAGTCATAATGGCGTTCTTATATTCAACTTGAGAGTCCGCGATTCTGAGGACCTTTTGTAGAACCTTTATTCCGAAGGTTGCTGAAACATAACTCTGTGTTCATCCTTTTGAAAGGATTACCGTCTTACGAGTAATCGTTATGATGGGAAACTTTTGAGGGTTAGTACATGGGACTTTGTTTAAAAGGCCTTTGGAATACCCTTTTGTACACCAGTAGATTGCCCACTCGTTGGAGAAGATACCTTTTTGATGTTGCCTTGCAAGATTTGTGACTTTGATCTCGATGTGTGAATATTATCATATGCATTCATAAAACATTGCATTACATATCATTTTGCATACCAAGAGACTTAAGAAGCTATGATTATCTCAGGTATTGGTGAACTCAATGGCTGATCTAAGAAAGAGGAGCACAAATTCCATAAAGTTTAGGGAACCAAAGTTGGAATCAATTCAAGACCTTCTGATTGACGTGCCAAAAGTTATCAAGATCAACTTTCAAGGGAAACATGGGAAATTGCTTGATCTTCTCCACTCTAGAGTTGATACTTGGGCCTTGTATGCTATGGCTCAATTTTATGATGCGCCTCTCCGGTGCTTCACTTTTCAAGACTACCAGTTGGCTCCCACCTTGGAAGAATATTCTCACATTTTGAACATTAAAATTAAGGACCAACCTGTCTATACTGGTTTGGAAGAAGAACCAAAGCCTGCTGTCATTGCTCTTGCTCTTCATATGACCAAAAAAGAAGTCAAGAAGGGTCTAACCAGTAAAGGGGGTGTTCAGGGTTTTCCACTGAAGTTTCTGCTAGAAAAGGCCGCTCAGTACAAGGTTGATGAAGAGTGGGAAAAGTTCGGTATAAGTGTTGCTCTAATGATTTACGGGATTGTCCTCTTTCCAAATGTGGACAATTTCATAGACATCACTGCCATCGTTCTCTTCATGCAGAAGAATCCCATCCCTACACTCCTCGCCTATGTTTATCACTCTATTCATTGGAGGAGTGAAAAGAAGGCGGGAGTGATCCAATGCTGCTCTCACCTACTATACAAGTCGTATACTTCTCATTTGCCCAAGAAAGGGCCGTTCATGGAAAACAAGAAGGAATTGAAATGGTCTCAACGCATCATGTCTCTGGAAGCTAGTGATATTGCTTGGTATTCTCATGAGTACTATGATGTGCAAATCATCTTTAGTTTTGGAGAATTCAGTAATGTACCTTTGATCGGTAGGGCCGGTTGTATTAACTATAACCCAGTCATGGCATTACGTCAGTTGGGTTATGCTATGGAGGGCGAGCCCGAAGCAGAGGAGGTTCAGAGTTTCTTTTTGCTAGCCACATCAGAAGACCCTGCGTTTGTCAGGAAGATTGCTAAGGCTTGGGGCAAGATTCATACAAAGGGGAGGAAGGAGTTAAAAGCGAAGAATTGTGTGGCAAAGGAGCCATACAACCGGTGGTTACTAGCTAGAGTAGCTGAAAGGTCGTTACCATTTCCCTTAGAGCCCTCTATGCGAGAAACACCTCCTGCTCCCACTCATGTATCCATAGAAGAATATGAAAAACTGAAGCTAATAGTGGAGAGATTGACTAAGGAGAATCAAGACCTTCATAATGAAGTCCACCAAGCAAATGTGGAGAGCGGTCAGTACAAAAGAAAGGTGGAGTTTGAACAGGATCAAGCGGATGAAAGTAGCAAGAAGCTGAAATTAGAAACGGATCTGAGAGTCAGGTACCAACAGGGTTACGAAGGGGCTGATGCATCATTAACAAATCTCCGACAACGCTTAAAGGACACCAGAGCTTCTTGTGATAGGGCATGGCACTTCTTTGAGATAGCCTCTGCCGAAAAGAAGGAAATACGAGAGAATCTTGAGGCTGATATTGGGGATCTTGAAGAACGACTGAGAAATGCCTTGACCCTAGTAGAAAATGAACGAAGACTCAAAGAGGAGGCATTGAAAGATTCATGTGTCACATCTGACCTGTGGAATAACAAATGTCAAGAATTGGAAACTGCCCAAGAAATAGCCCTTCTGTGGAGGAATCGTTTCGAGGCTTTGCAAAGAGATAGTGCGCAGTGGCTCGAGAAAGAGGCTCAGCTCAATGGGTTGTTGGACACCCATGTGGATTCTATTTGTTATTACCAGTCGACTCTAGATACGTGTCGTGCTAGGTACAACAATTTGGTGGAGCATTGCAATCTCATGATCCGTGATATCCCATGGAGGTTGGAAAGCGCCATTCAAGACTTGGAAGGAAATGATATCCCCCCTTCTATTCACCACTTTATCCAGCTCTGCGACCAAATGGTTAGGAGATTCATGTTCGAGACGAAGAAGCTTGAAGAGCGTCTCCAAAAGGAGAAATTCTAGTTTTTAGTACTCCTGGTTTCCAGCTATTCAATATTTTCCTTGTAATGAGAATTGTTATTCGGCATAGTCAGCAAATGCTTGTATTGAATCTTCCCGAATTAATGAGAATTTGCTTTTGGTCTAATTGTGTTTTCTTTATTATTTGTTCATTCGCAATTCTATAATACCGGTTATAATCATAGGTTTTGAAAGTCTCTTGAGCATTTGCATGAACTTGCGCATCATTTTGCATTCCCTGAAACCCGACCTCACACCGATTGCCATTTCAGAGAGAGAGAAAGAGAAAGAGCAAGCTGACTTCTCAACACTCCTACAACACGCGGGGGAATCAGCAGAGAATTATGGATCAGGTTCAAGCCGAGCTTTTGGAGTTTCGTGAGAAGATGGCGCAATTCATGGAGATGATGCAGGGGGTGGCCAATGGACAGGACCAGTTAAGGACATTGGTTCAACCTTTAATAGCTCAAGTGGATGGAAGTGGCGTTTTGTATGGAGGGGTTGCTGCTATTCCCCCTCCTGTTAATGGTGGAACCTCGCAAGTCAACGGTGGCCCAACTGTAGTCAACCTTCCGGGCGGAAGAGAACAAACTGGAATCCCCATCCCAGTTGTGGCAGGCGCCATACCTACTAGCGTGAATCCTCAATGGGACCAAGATGAACAGGATGATATTTTCTCCATGAGAGACCTTGGGGGAGGGTTACGATCCGACACTAATAGAAGGTTTGATGAAATAGAAGAAAAGATGAAGAGCATTCTGGAAAACCAGAACACTATGGGACTTGACATGTCCAATCTGGGATTGATTCCGGGACTTAGGATTCCTCCAAAGTTCAAAGTACCAGATTTCGATAAATACAAAGGAACGACATGTCCAAAGGTGCATATCCGCTCCTATTTCCGAAGGATGTCGGCATACTCTGATGATGAGAAGTTGCTTATGCACTTCTTCCAAGATAGTCTGTCAGGGCCTTCTCTAGAGTGGTACATGGGTTTGGAACCTGTCAATATTCGGAGCTGGAAGAATTTAGCAGAGGCCTTTGTCCAGCATTACCAGTACAATAGTGACTTGGCACCAAATCGAGTGCAATTGCAGAATCTATCCCAAAGGAGCAATGAGTGTTTTAAAGAATACGCCCAAAGGTGGCGAGAGCTTGCCGCTAGGGTTCAACCTCCCATGGTGGAAAGAGAACTAATCGACTTATTCGTGGCCACATTGCCCGGAATCTACTACGAGAAGTTGGTGAGTAACATGTCAGGAAGCTTCTCAGATTTGATTATCACGGGCGAAAGAGTTGAAACGGTATAAAAATGGGGAAAATTCAAGCAGCGGAAGGGACCTCATCTGGAGGTGGAAGAAAGTTTTTTGGTGCGAAGAAAAAGGATAATGAAACAAATGCAGTGTACGGCTTTAACAACCGAAAAAGATACCTGGATCAGCGTCAGCAGCGACCGTATTACCAGCAACCGTCACAAGTAGCGAGTATTGCCATCCCGGCGACACAGCCTCCGCAACAACAACCACATCAACAACAGGAGCAACGACCTCAACAACAGAATTATGCACCAAAACAGTTCCAGGATAGGAGAAGGGTGGCGGATAGACACTTTGACACACCGCCAATGCCATACGCTCAGTTGCTACAACACTTAATTCAACTGCAGTTGGTCCAGAAAAGGACAATGGCACCTCTAACTGGCCAACCACCTCCTGGATATGACGCCAACGCTAGGTGTGAATTCCACTCTGGCGCCCCCGGCCACAGTATTGACAACTGTAAAGCCTTCAAACATAAGGTACAAGACCTTATTGATAGTAAAACTATCAATTTCAATCAGGACGCGCCAAGCGTGGATCGAAATCCCATGCCTAACCATGGTAGGGGTGGTGGCGTGAACGCTATTGGCAGTGAGGAAGGCCTGAACTTGGTGTCCAGAGTAGAGGATTTGAAGACGCCGTTAAGTTTCGTGAAGAGCAAGTTGTTAGAAGGAGGGGTATTCCCAGGCTGTGGAAAGGATTGCGAAGACTGTATGATTTGTCCAGAAGGATGTTGGAACCTGAGGAACCATATACAGCACATGATGGATGACGGTTTGTTGCAATTCGATAGAATCTGTGAGAAAAATGCTGAAGAGGTAGTCATCAAAGATAAGGATGAGGTGGCCACCATATCCATCCCATACAAAACAATTACAATTTCTGCGCCTCCGGCGAGGCCCACTATTATATTCACAAAGGCAGGGCCCGTACCCTATGAAAGTTCTAAAGCAATTCCTTGGAACTATGGGGCCGAGGTCTACTGCAATGGTCAAAAGCAGGAACTGAGAGGTTCACCGTTGGATTCTGTTGATAATTTGGTGGGAACTGGAGGAATGACTCGGAGCGGGAGAGTATTTGCACCTCCCGAAGTAAGTACAGAAAGGGCTGATAAAGGTAAGGGGAAGGTTGTAGCGGAAGAGAATTCTCAGGCTAGAGAAAATGAAACTTTGCTGAAGGATGCAGAGGAATTCATGCGCTTGATAAGAAGGAGTGACTACAAAATTGTGGATCATTTACAGCAAACTCCTTCAAAGATTTCTATCTTGTCATTGTTGTTATGTTCTGAGGCTCACAGGAATGCTTTGCTTAGAGTTTTGAATAATGCTTATGTACCTCAAGAGATATCCGTTAATCAGTTGGAAGGCGTGGTGGCCCATGTCAATGCAGGTAACGGGTTGGGGTTCACTGACCGCGATTTGACACCAAAAGGGAGGAATCACAACTTGGCTCTGCATATTTCACTTGAATGCCGAGGAACAGTGATGTCACATGTACTTGTTGACACAGGGTCGTCTTTGAATGTGTTGCCAAAGAAGGCATTGATGAAGATCGATCATCAGGGTCTATATTGTACGCCCAGTGATTTGGTTGTGCGGGCTTTCGATGGAACCCGAAGATCTGTTTTTGGGGAGATAACTCTGCCTATCCAAGTAGGCCCAGAGGTGTTTGAAACAGTTTTCTACATCATGGATATCCAGCCTGCTTATAACTGTCTTTTGGGTCGGCCTTGGATACACTTAGCAGGCGTTGTAACATCGACTTTGCACCAGAAATTGAAATATATGGTGGATGGGAATATTGTGACCGTTTGTGGAGAAGAAGACATCATGGTGAGCCATCTGTCTTCATTCAAATATGTGGAAGTCGACGGCGAAATTCAAGAAACGCTGTGCCAGGCCTTTGAGACTGTCCAAATCAAGGAGGATGCGCCGGTCAAGGTCAAGACTCCAGAAGTTGCCATGTCGTCGTACAAGGAAGCACGTGCCGTGGTGGAATCCAGATCAACACAAGGATGGGGACAAGTGGTAAGCGTCCCAAACAAGCAAGATAGGTTCAGATTGGGATATAGCCCACATGGATCATCTTCACAAAGCAGTCCAAGTTACAAAGGTCCTGTCCAATTTACTAGCAGTGGAGTCATTTTCGATCAAATCAATGCCATATCAGATGAGGAAGGAGACAGCGACTGCGATATGGATGCGTGGATCCAGCCATGCATCCCCGGCCAGGGCTTGAAGAATTGGAGCATGGAGGAAGTTATCACAGTGACTTATGAAGAGTAATTGATTTGTCTTGGTTAATGTATTTCCATATGCTCTGCCCAAGGCATAATGGACTTTATTTGTAGGGCCCTATATTTATGCATGTGAACAATCTTTTTATCATCAATTAAAAGGCGTCTTTTCATTCAGAATTTTGTGATCCTTGTTGTTCTTGTTTTTATCTTTAACAATAAAATGGCAATGTGGTTTGTGTTTTTGTTTGCATATCATTTAAAAGCATAAAATCATCATCATCGCAGGTTACACATTTCAGATGCCACCGACTCAGACTCGTCTATGACTCGGTATGACTTTGACAATCCGATCTTTCAAGCCGAAGAAGAGATCGAAGAAGACGAAGACCTGCCTGAGGAGCTTGCCAGATTGTTAAGACAAGAGGAGAAGGTCATCCTGCCTCATCAGGAGGAAGTTGAAGTTATCAACCTGGGAACAGAAGAAGACAAGAAGGAGGTCAGAATAGGGGCTACACTGCAAAGTAATGTCAAGCAACGTTTGGTTTAGTTACTCCGAAAGTACAAGGATGTTTTTGCTTGGTCATATGAGGATATGCCGGGACTCGACACGGACATCGTGGTTCATCGTCTGCCTCTTCGTGAAAAGTGTCCTCCTGTCAAACAGAAATTGAGAAGAACAAGGCCAGACATGGCAGTGAAGATCAAGGAAGAAGTTCAGAAACAGTTAGACGCCGGATTTCTTGCTGTGGCCAACTACCCTCCTTGGGTCGCTAACATCGTACCCGTGCCTAAAAAGGACGGCAAAGTTAGGATGTGTGTTGATTATAGGGACTTGAATAGAGCAAGCCCAAAGGATGATTTTCCGCTTCCCCATATTGACGTGCTTGTTGATAACACCGTGCAATTCTCAGTGTTTTCTTTCATGGACGGCTTTTCCGGATACAATCAAATTAAGATGGCGCCGTAGGATATGGAGAAAACGACTTTTATCACACCTTGGGGGACTTTTTGCTATAAAGTGATGCCTTTCGGGTTAAAGAACGCAGGGGAAACTTATCAACGAGCAATGGTCACACTCTTTCACGACATGATGCATCACGAGATCGAAGTTTATGTCGACGATATGATTGCAAAGTCCCAAACGGAGGAGGGGCACCTGGTAAATCTTCTAAAATTATTTGAGAGGTTGAGGAAGTTCAAATTGAGGTTGAATCCAAGCAAATGTACTTTCGGCGTACGGTCAGGAAAGCTGTTGGGGTTCATCGTTAGTGAGAAAGGTATTGAGGTTGATCCCGCGAAGATCAAGGCAATTCAAGAAATGCCAGCACCAATGACCGAGAAGCAGGTTCGTGGTTTCTTAGGTAGATTGAACTATATTGCAAGGTTCATATCTCACCTCACCGCCACTTGTGAGCCATTGTTTAAACTTCTAAAGAAGGATCAGGCGGTCGTTTGGAACGAGAATTGCCAGAAGGCATTTGAGAAAATAAAGGAATACCTACAAGAACCCCCAAAACTGATGCCCCCGGTGGCTGGAAGACCGTTGATAATGTACTTAACAGTTCTTGAAAATTCTATGGGTTGTGTTCTCGGTCAGCACGACGAGACTGGAAGAAAGGAGCACGCAATTTACTACTTGAGTAAAAAGTTCACAGACTGTGAATCCAGATATTCAATGTTAGAAAAGACTTGTTGCGCACTTGCTTGGGCCGCCAAACGCCTAAGACAGTATATGTTAAACCACACAACCATGTTGATTTCAAAGATGGACCCAATTAAGTATGTGTTCGAAAAGCAGGCGCTATCAGGAAGAATCGCTAAGTGGCAGATGATTCTGACAGAGTATGATATTCAATATGTATCTCAAAAAGCTACTAAAGGTAGCGTTCTGTCAGAATACCTTGCAGAGCAGCCAGTCGATGATTATCAGCCAATGAAGTTTGACTTTCCTGACGAAGACATTATGTACTTGAAAATGAAAGATTGCGATGAGCCGTTGCCGGGCGAGGGACCGGAATTGGGTTCCCAGTGGAAGTTGATCTTTGACGGCGTTGTTAACTCCTACGACAGTGGGATTGAGGCAATCATTACAACTCCCCATGGTTCCCATATACCATTCACCGCAAGGTTGACATTCCCATGCACCAATAACGAGGCCGAGTACGAAGCATGTATCATGGGTATTGAAGAAGCAATCGATTTGAGAATCAAGAACCTTGATATCTATGGAGATTCAGCCTTAGTGGTCAACCAAATCAAGGGGGAGTGGGAAACGCGCCAGCCAAATCTGATCCCATATATGAACTACGCAAGAAGGTTGTTACCTTTCTTCGATCGAGTAGAGCTTCACCATGTGCCAAGAGCAGAAAATCAGATGGCCGATGCTTTGGCTACCCTATCCTCGATGTACAAAGTTAACTTCTGGAACGATGCTCCAATAATTGTCATTTCACGGCTCGACAGACCAGTATTTGTGTTCGCAATAGATGAAGCTCCTGATGGCAAACCATGGTTTTATGACATCCAGAACTTTCTTAAGAACCAAGAGTATCCGCCTGGGGCATCTACCCAAGATAAGAAGACTTTGAGAAGATTGTCCGGTAATTTCTATCTAAATCCAGACGGTGCGCTCTATCGGAGAAACCATGACTTGGTGCTACTAAGATGCGTGGACGAAAAAGAGGCAAATTTGCTTATGGAAGAGGTCCACGAAGGTGCTTTCGGAACACATGCAGGTGGGCATGCCATGTCTCGGAAGTTGTTGAGGGCAGGATATTATTGGTTAACTATGGAGTCAGATTGCTTCAAGTACGCCAAGAAATGCCACAAATGTCAAATTTATGCCGACAAGATTCATGTACCGCCGTGTCCTTTAAATGTCATGTCATCACCATGGCCTTTTTCCATGTGGGGCATTGATATGATTGGAAAAATGGAGCCGACCGCATCCAATGGGCACCGTTTTATCTTAGTAGCTATCGACTATTTCACCAAATGGGTCGAAGCTGCTTCCTACGCCAATGTCACGAAATAGGTCGTAGCCCGATTCATCAAGAGGGACGTCATCTGTCGATATGGGATACCAGAGAGGATCATCACTGACAATGGTTCTAATTTGAATAATAAAATGATGAAGGAGCTGTGCCAGAGTTTCAAAATCGAGCATCACAATTCTTCTCCCTATCGTCCGAAAATGAATGGCGCCGTGGAAGCGGCCAACAAAAACATTAAGAAGATAGTACAGAAGATGGTGGTAACTTATAAGGATTGGCACGAGATGTTGCGCTTTGCTTTACACGGATATCGCACTTCGGTGCGTACTTCAACTGGGGCAACTCCTTTCTCGTTGGTATATGGCATGGAAGCTGTCCTGCCATTGGAGGTCGAGATCCTTTCCTTGAGAGTACTGGCAGATGTCAAACTAGATGAAGCAGAATGGGTGAAGAACAGGTTGAATCAACTCAGTTTAATGGATGAGAAAAGATTGGCGTCTCTCGCGTACGGTCGTTTGTATCAGAAGAGGATGAAGAGCGCCTATGATAAAAAGATACGTCCTCGAAGCTTTCAGGCAGGCGATTTGGTGTTGAAGCGAATTCTCCCACCGTAGAATGATCACAGAGGCAAATGGACTCCTAACTATGAGGGTCCTTATGTTGTACGAAAGGTTTTCTCAGGAGGAGCCTTGCTACTTTCAACTATGGATGGTGAAGATTTTACATCCCCGGTGAACGCAGACGCGGTCAAAAAATATTTTGCTTAAGAAAGCTCGCTGGAAAGAAAAAGAGTATCCAGGCAAGAATGGGGCATCCCGGCGAACCATAAAAGGATAGGTTCGGGAAAAAATTAGGGATATAAGAAAAATGTGAGCCCGCAAAGTTGAAAACCTGAAAGGGCAACTTTGGCAAAAATGGGTATCCTGGTGAATCGAAAACCCGCAAGGGCGATTCAGGCAAAAATTAGGGATTTTAAAGCAAATGACTGCGGCCTGCGCATTGATCATCACAAGCATAGTGGATTCTAGGGAGAACGCAAAGATCTACCATTCAAATCAGTCTCTTCAGAAGTTAAAGTATCGGAAAGCGTCAAAGCCGCGCGAGTCATTGATGAGTCGTCACATGGTGTGTGTCTGTACCACATTGCCGACATTTTTGTATATTTTCCTTGCGATTGTCTTTTTTGCGCAGCTTTCTCTTTTCAGGAGTTGCATCCGATGTAAAGTTGCCTACTTTCAGGCCTTTTATCAATAAAATATACTATTCAGAAAAAGCTTTTGTTCTGGTTTTAACTTTTTACCGTTTTGTTTGCAAAAGACGCCTGATGTTTTTGATGAAAAAAAAAACCTTGCATACATAAACTTGTGGGCTTTGCTAACTGTTAATCAAGACATTTGATTTTTAATTAAGATCACAATTAATAATTTGGCGTTGGCCGTACAATACATTTGTCTATTTGTTGTTCTCCCCAAGCAGAGGTTGATGATGTTTCCCTCCTTGTCTAAACCACAACCAAGTCAGCGGAGCTAATTTGTTTCTTCCCCACAGAGTGGAACTGGCTCAAAGATCAAGTATCTCCATCCCCAGCAGAGAATGTGTGGGGTAACCTCCCAGTGAATCTTGTTTAATACCCCCGACGAATGGTGGATTCAATCTCCGGCAGAAGAGAGTTATCCCACAGCACTCAGCTGTGTTTCCCCAGTAGAGTTATTCTGGCTAATCATTCACGGTTGACTTCCCCGGCAGAGTGGAGTTGTTGTCTCCAGCCAAGTTGTTTGTTTCCCTATAAGAGTTGTTTCTGGTGGGCTGTCCGAGATGTTTTCCGCAGTAGAGTTGATTTGGATCCCCGGCGGATTGGTTTTGTGCTTAGCAGAGCAGTTTTACCCACAAGTTTTTATCGGAGGCCATCCAGGGCTTGTATTCCCCAGCATGATTATGTTTGCGCTAAAGCATATCAAGCCTTGACCCAGCGGAGTTGATCTTTCTTCTCTAAGCATTTATTTTTGCTAGAGTGGTTCATTTGCATCCACATACATGCATAGCATCTACCTAAACGCGAAGCATTTCCATTTCATATGGAGCATTAAGCCATATTCAAACATATGCATGTGAAACATAAGCCAGGTCATTACCCTTTTGTTTCCGGTGAATCTTGCAGATGATTAGTATCTTTGCCTGTGTGTCGGCTAGACCCAGATTCGTGTTGTTTCCCCAGCGGAGTTCTTCTGTGTTTGTCACCAATGGATGGTCTTAGTTTCGCTGAATGTTTTGTTCTTGGCGGCGATGTCAAGTGATTTAGTTTCAACGGCGATGTTGAGAAGTTTGTTTTGACGGCGATGTCAAGTATTTATATTCTTCAACGGCGATGTTGAGGAGTTTGTTTCTAACGACGATGTTAGATAATCTGGTTTTTCAACGGCGATGTTGAGAAGTTTGTTCTGACGGCGATGTTAGATGATTTAGTTTTTCAGCGGCGATGTTGAATATTTGTTGACGGCGATGTCAAATGATTTGATCTTTCAGCGGCGATGTTGAAAGTTTGTGTTGACGGCAATGTCAAAAGTAATTGTATCCTTCAGCGGCGATGTTGAGATGTTTGTGTTGACGGCGATGTCAAAAGTGATTGTTTTTTTTTCTTCAACGGCGATGTTGAGAAGTTTGTTCTGACGGCGATGTTAGATGATTTAGTTTTTCAGCGGCGATGTTGAATATTTGTTGACGGCGATGTCAAATGATTTGATCTTTCAGCGGCGATGTTGAAAGTTTGTGTTGACGACAATGTCAAAAGTAATTGTATCCTTCAGCGGCGATGTTGAGATGTTTGTGTTGACGGCGATGTCAAAAGTGATTGTTTTTTTCTTCAACGGCGATGTTGAGAAGTTTGTTCTGACGACGATGTTAGATGATTTAATTTTTCAGCGGCGATGTTGAATATTTGTTGACGGCGATGTCAAAAGAAATTGTATCCTTCAGCAGCGATGTTGAGATGTTTTTGTTGACGGCGATGTCAAAAGAAATTGTATCCTTCAGCAGCGATGTTGAGATGTTTTTGTTGACGGCGATGTCAAAAGAAATTGTATCCTTCAGCGGCGATGTTGAGATGTTTTTGTTGACGGCAATGTCAAAAGAAATTGTATCCTTCAGCGGCGATGTTGAAAGTTTGTGTTGACGGCAATGTCAAAAGATTGTATCTCTGGATTCAATGTCTGTTTGTATTCAACGGAGGACCGACGGCGAGGTCAGACGTTCTACTTAATATGGGTGCCTGGCGGCGATGTCAGAAGTTCGCTTCGCGATTGTCAAATTTCCGGGTCCTTGGGTATTCAACCGTCTTTTGCCTTGATTGTATGAAAGTCGTTCACCTTGCATCCATCCAGGCCCAAGCCGTTTGAATAGGGGCAGCTGTTGTACCCCAAAATTTGACCAACCTCTCTGGCTTATGTTGTGTTTCATTGCATCCGCATATTGCATAAAACACTACATGGCATATCATTATTTGAAATCTTTTTTTTTACAGGGATCAAAAAAATGTGTAAGAAAAAAAATATATTAGATCTCATCAAGCATTTGTGCTCAAGTCATCAGAAGCAAGGAATTTAATTTTTCAGATGGAATATAAAGGGGTCAATTTTTAAAGAAAAAATAAAATGAAGCAAGATGCGCAGGGTGGGGTTTGAACCCACCATCTTTTGGTTGATAAATTCTCACCTCACCAACTCAGTCAAGCGCACGTTTGTGGATAACAAAGAAAGGGAAAAGTATACATTTTGAGATTTGAAAAAAAAGGGCGCTCAAAATAAAAATGGGGTGGATTTTGTCTCCACCAGGATTCGAACCAAGGACCTTACACATAACACACGCTTGCTTTAACCACTGGGGTGGCGATACATCCATTGATTATCCCACCCCAGAATTGTTAAATACCTTGTTTATTCATGGCTGGGCAAAATTGAAGAACACCATTTTGGCCATACGAGAGGCTTGGTAGATTGGGCAAAACTGGACCATTTTCAGTGAAACAAAATTCAATTCCACGTGTTTTTTCGCAAAGATTAATTTGGCGCATTTAGTTTTCATGTTTGAGGTGGGAATTTCAAGTTACTAGCGAATTTGCAAGATGGAGCCAATTGGTTTTTCATGGAGAAGCTGGTACTGAACTTTACCATTTCAAGGCCAACCATTAGGGTACTTGCTTTGGGCGTTTTTTGAACTCATTACCAATCCGGGCAAGAGCAAGCAGCCTCTACACTGGCCTGCTGCAGCCCTAGCTTGTCCCACCTTCCCACTCCAACAAAAAAGCCACGAAAGACAAAACTCAGCAGAGGAAAATTGGATTTGAACTGGGATATAAAAGGTTTAGGGTTAGAGCAAAACCTAGCAGCCACACTCTTTTCACCAGACATCTTAGAAATTTTGGAACTCTTTTTTTCGAAGTTTCTCTCAAAGGAAGTCAGGTGCAGCTTCAAGCAAGGAGGATCTCTCAAAACCTTTTGTTTTGCTGTTGAGTCTCCTTACCAGGTATGGAGATCTGAACTTCTTCATTGTGCGCATAAATCATGATTGGACTTTGTTTTACTAAGTTTGTTTTGACTTCTCAAATACTGGAGAGAAAATGAATATGCCATGAAATGTTTATGCTTAGATCTTAATGACTTTTGAGAATGTGTTGTTTGTGTTGGCGTGTTGTGGTCTGCTTCAGTGTTGCGTGCAGGTGTGTGTTAGTACCAAATGGACTGCTTCTTTGTTTTGTAGGTGTTGTGGTTATGATAGAAATGTTGACCTGTAGCAGTAGGTCATTTAAGTATTTTATTGCTCTTTCTCACTCAAATCGCTTGCTGTTTTGTTTATTCCTTTTTTGGTGTGTTTGTTGGATTTCATTACACTAGTGTTGGTTTTGAAATCAGGTAATACTTGCTGTTTGTTTTGTGAAGTATCGCAGTACCTCATGTTTAAAAGTTGTATGTTTAGCAAGGTGTAATGTGTATGTCTTAATGTGATGGACTATTTCATTGTTGTGGGTGAGTTGTGTTTATGGTGGACATGTTAATCTATGACAGCAAGACTTAATGAATTGGTTACTCTGTCTCATCAAAATTGGTTGCTTATTGTTGTTACTTCTTTTGATGTCATCACATACCGAGTTTAGTCCCTGTAGCAGCATGTACACTTGGCATTTTGTTTGGATACTGTGTTCATTTGGTTTGTATGTTTTGATGAATCTGCTGCATAACCTCAGTGGTGTATCGAATGAGTATGTTGTTAAGCTGTGTTTTCATGTTGGTCTTAAATGGTATGCTGCTGCTGTTTGTTAATCTGCAAAATCCATGATTGAAATCTGCAGCATTTGCAAGGTACTTGTTTTGAATATTGTTTTTGAGTCAGAACCATGGTCAGATGTTGTTGCTTGTTAGTTTGTAAGATGGCAGCTAGGACAAGTGTGTTTGAAACCTGTGTATAGATGTTTAGGCCTTGGGGCAGGTTTACTAAGTGTTAGTTTGGTTTTCATGGCATGGTGTTTGTTATGTGAGACAATTTTGAATTATTGCCTGGTATTAGTTTGCTTTCAACCTGCTGTTTGTTTATGTTGTATTCACAAAAGCCAAACTGTTTGCTCTTGCTTGCTGTCATCAGATTATGTTCAAAGACTAGATTGGTGGCATACACTTTGATTTTGGCTTAATTTGAGCATGTGTTGTTTTGTTTTGGTTAGAGCATAGATGTACATCAAATTCTGTTTTGTAACTGAGACATTCATTCAATTTAAATTCCAACAAATCTTGTTTTGCTTTTACAATGGACATGTGGACCACATTTTTGCTGTCAAGATGAATCATAACAGCATGAGCTTCCCCTCCCCTATGCGTAAGCCTTGAATTTTTGTTGTGCTTGACTGTGGATATGTCTGAATTTGTGCTTGAGAGTTTGTTGCCAGGCTGTTTTTGATTGATGCTTAAGACATAGGTCACATGTTTGCCACAGCAGGTTAAATTGACCAAACCAAGCCTGATTTTGCTGTGCACATTCACATTCTCACTGAAGCACACTTTTTGCATCTCACACCACTCACTCATGGCATACTGTTACACTGTTTTGAATGAGAAACTTGGTACATCACATATCCATTTTTGAATTGCTCAAGCTGTTGACACTTGCATATGCTGATCCAAATTGGGAAACATTGATTGTCTTGGTCTCTTTTGTGTTATAACAGTTCAGTATAGTCATTTACAACATGTACAAATGAGCCAAAAACTTTGAAACTAATTTGAACATTAATTTGCAACATCTCATGCACCAACACACACTAAGTTGCAATTTCAAAGCCAAACACTCACGCTTTGATTCCAGTTCTGATTTGGACTTGCACACACACTTGGTATCATTTATTGAGAATGTTTGATTGGTTAGTATGGTCCTTATTCGCTTTAGATATCAAAACCATGTTGTCATGCATCGTTAATCATTTGTACATATGCAACTCAATGTCCACTTCTTGACTTGTTGAGAAGTGAAGCTTATCCTTTGAATTTTATCCATGATTGTTAACTTTTGAACATAATGGAACCCCGGTTTGAGCACATTCGCATCAGTCCTAGCTTCTAGTGTCCATGTTGCATTCCAAAGCTCACTTTGCATTTTCCTTCGTGATTAATTATGCAAGCATCATATGATGATTTAGATAGTACCATTGTGTTCCTCTCTGAAAAACATGCGAAATAGACTCAAAGTTTGCTCAATTCCATGGAGTTTTGACCTGTTTTCATTTGCTTTTGCTTTGTTCTCTTGTTGTTTTATTTTTGCCCAGCAAATATTAAATGTATACTATGTATAATATTATTTTCATTTTGAATATTGGATGTAACGGCCGCCCCAGCGGTAAAACCATGCGCCTTGTATCACCATGTTCCTGTGTTCGAGTCCTGCTGTGGACAAAACTTTTTTTATCTTTCTTTTCTTTTCTTTCTTTATATCCTTATTTCTTTTCTTTTATGTTTCCCTTCCCTTCCCATATCAGCACGCGCGTGTGTGCCCCAGTGGTTAAGAGTGCTGACTTTGAACCAAAGGGAGTGGGTTCAATCCCCACCCCTTGTCTTTTATTTATTTTTGTTAGTTCATCTCTTTGTTATTTTGTTTTAATTCTTAAAAATCATAACTTTTGCATACTTCAATATTTTTGATTCATTCTTTTTTTAATTTGTTCACAATAATGACTATTTTTATTTAGTGAAATAACATTTCAATTATTAATATTCTCAAGACCCTTGGTTTACTTGAATTTTGGTCCTCCGTTGGGTTCGTTATTTTGCATCCGAAAACTTTTTTCAAATCATCTTTAAAATCAATTCCTTGTATTGAATTAAAAAGAGAGGATTGGGTGTAGACCTCTTCTTCTTCGAGCGTTGGGATACCCACTGTAGTGAGGGTGGTCTCGACACTCGTCTTTCAACACGAAGATGCGACTTTGTCCTCCATCATCTCGCTTTCACAACTTCCTTCCGCAATTTTCACACCTAAAACCTCGGTCTTGTACCGAGTGCATTTTCAAATCTTTTCATAACAATAAACTTGAATGGTTGTGGAGTGGTTAGGCGTAGGCCTTCTCCTACCCCGAGTGCTGACGTTTACTGTAGGGTTCTTTGTCGCAAAGCACTTACCATTCAAAACCAAAAACATCTTTAATAAGAGAACGAAGTTCTCTTTGCATTGAATTAAAGAGAGAGGATTGGGTGTAGACCTCTTCTTCTTCGAGTGTTGGGATGCCCACTGTAGTGAGGGTGGTTTCGACGCTCGTCTTTCAATACAAGGACGCCTCGTTCGCCACACCTTTTTATAACAAAAACTTTGAGACAATGGATTGGGTACTACCCGTAGGGGTTACTATCCGAGGACATGTCTCGCCCCTTAAAAACAACCAAATCAATCAAACGTGACATCTTGCCTCGCATGGCGAAAACCTAATCATTTCAAAAAGGACATGTTACGTCCGTTCTACCGCAAACAGGTAACGCCTAAGTCTCCAACAAGCGAGCAGCAAAACACCTAACTGCGAGAATGCGCACGATAGCATCATCCATAAAAAAACATCAATACACCGTAGGCCGAACTACGGCTGCTCTGATTTCTCATACCAGATGAGAATACGTAGGCACAAGGGCCACAATCCTTGCCGAGCACTTTCCCCCCATATCTGTAGTTCCCCGAACTACGTCGACTCTGACTTTCTCATATTTATTGAGAATACGTAGGCATAGGACTGCGAAGTCCTACCGAGTCTGTTCTTTCTCTTTTCTCCCTCTGTTACCTCTCTTTTCGCGTTTCTAAACCCTTCTCTCTATCTTTTAGAACACTCTTTTTATAGCATAATATTTAAGCAGATAAATTCACACATCGACAAACAAAAGGTTCCCATCGAGTACGATGGATGCGAGGGGTGCTAATACCTTCCCTTCGCATAACCGGCTTCCGAACCCGTTATTGGTCGCGAGACCATCTTATCCATTTCTTTCTTAAGGTTTTCTCGATATTTTCCTTTCCCCTCACGGGATAAATAAAGTTCGGTGGCGACTCTTCTGTCTATCTTTTTCGCCTCCCCGTCGTTGCGCGATGCATTTTTCGAGTAGCGACACATGTGATGTCGAGTCTTTATGCGTGGTTTTCGCTTGTTATTCAATTTCCCCAAAATTTCAAAATTTTAACCTCCAACAAATTTTTTGCTTTGATTCACGACATGGTACTCTGAGAGTATATAGGCTGTTCAGGTTATGTTAGAAAAACGTGGGAAAGTTTTGATAAAATTGATACCATCCTGACATCCTTAACCCCCTAAATATGCAAAATCCATTTGAGTACCTATTATGCCGAAACCTTAAAGCTCCAGTTCTTTAGTAATCCCTAAGTAGTTTATTTAAGCAGTCGGCACCATCCTAAACACACTAAGTAAGAAACCGATGCAAATAAGTGTATGATCTCTAGTTTAAAATGAGAAATTAAGAAATAAAAAAAAATTATGAATAAAAAGACATGTTCCTTCTAAGTTAGGTGCTCCTCACCCGATCACTTAGCCCAACGGTACAAACTCTTTAAGTTCAATTGATGCTTAAGGCATATTTGCAGAGAAAAATGAAATAACAATGAGATCATAGTCACTAACAGGTTTACTTGTCATGAATGTGTATGGATAACGGGTTTAATGTGATTGCACTATAATGAAATGGGGTGAAAGAAAGCATGAGATATAGGTTGAGTTATAATGGCATGATTCCGATTGGTTTGCATAAGTAGGGAGTTTTTGAAATTGTGTCGTTACAGTATCCTTGGTATTGATATTTAGTACCTATCGATCTAATATTAGCCTAGCAGCCACGTATGATTAGAGTCTCATCGTGTTTTTGTTTTGAACTATGCTTATTTCTTTTTACCGTGTTGGTTGGTTGCTTGAGGACAAGCAATTGTTTAAGTGTGGGGGTGTTTGATAACGCGAAATCGTATCGTTTATTTGGCTTGATTTACATGCATTTATTTGCGACTATTGTTAATTTATCTGGATTTATGTTCATTCATACGGTTAACTTACTATGTGTTGCAGATTGTGGAGAATTTAGATTAAAGAAAGAAAAGAAGAAGAAATGGAAGGAAAAGAGAGAAAAAATAACATAGAAACAGATTTTGTGCGTGTGACGCTCGTCACATTTTCCTCACGGTCGTCACATCCGTCACCGTTGTCACAGACCCTCACGGTCGTCACGTGCAACACGATCGTCACAAGAGTGTCACGACCGTCATGAACCAAATATCAGAATGACGTCCAAATCAGAAGTAGCCACAATCACTCTCAACTTAATTTCTTCCTACACTTTCTCCACCAACTGCCCACTACTGGAAGTTACTCCCATTTTTCCCATAACTCTTACATGATCTCTGGAAGTTGAGAAATGAAATATCTCCTATAAATAGGCCTGAGATTCACAATATTTGGGGGGAGGCTTCGACGTATCAAAGTGCTGCCAAAATTCCTATTGAAGCTATTTTTATTGTTTCTTTTATTTCCTTTCCTTTTTCCCTTTAGTTAAGAGCATTATATTTCTGCAATTTTATTTCGCCAAAGTAGAATCCTGCCGACATTGTGGAGGACTACTCTTCAATTTCAGTACTACTTTCCAGGTTCTTATTAATTGAATTATTACTTTATTTTCGGTCATAATGTATGTTTTATCATTTTGCTATTTATGTTTATTTCAGTTTGCATTAATTACCATGTCTAGCTAAACCGCATAAGTCAGTATGTGATAAATTAGTAGGACGATTCGATAGTAACCGATGCCATCCTTTTTACAAACACTTTTCTGGCTGTTACTTTTTAATCTAATCTTTCTAAATAAACCTTCGTCACGAAAGCGAGAAATTATTTACAGTAGTTTCGCCACGAAAGTGGGAAACTCATTAAGGCACGAACCGGCACGCGAAAGCTGGGGTTCAAACCAGATAGTAAAAACTAGGCATTTATTTTAAATACAACGAAAGCGCTTTAAAAGAAATCAGAACTTACTTACTTTCAAAAAGTGATTTTAACCCCGAATGGGACAGCGAAAGCGTACCTTCCGCCTTAGAGTCATGACTAGAGTCAACAACCATCGTGAGGCAAAGGTCTTTAAATGAGTATTTTCTCCTGAAAAATGTTTGCAAAGACTAAAAAGCACCGGCGACCTATCGAATCCCCGAAAACTAAATCATTACATACCGATATCCCTTTACTGCTTTTATTTCCTCTAAATTTAATTTCATTCGCATTTAACTTTCCTAATTCCATTAGCCTTAGCTTTATGCCGCGACAATAGATAACGGTAGGTTGACATTGGTCTCTGTGGGTTCGACAAATCTTTTATATTACTTCGATATATCCGTGCACTTGCGGAGCATCAATCTGCATACCCAAGTCTCTGAGGTGGCTTGATGACTCTCCTCGACCTGTCTCTTGCTAGCAGGTAGTCATTATTAGTCTCCTCATCTTCGACAACATCTTTTGCATCTTCTTCGACTTCGTCTAGGGTACGCAATTCAGCATCAACATGCTCCACCTCAACAGGAATTTCTCCCTGTTCCAGCTCTTCGTCAGCATCATTAGTTTTCTTGAAAGTAATCTATGCTTCATTGAAAACTACATCTCGACTATTGACACACATCCTATGACCTGGCTCTAGGCACCATAGCCTATAAACTTTGACTCCTTCAGGATATCCCATGAACATGCATTTTAGAGCTCTAGGTTCGACCTTGTCTTGCCTAATGTGAGCATAGGCCACACAACCAAATACTCCCAGTCTGTCAAGACTAGGTGGATGTCTCGACCAGACTTCTTCAGGTGTCTTCATTCCCAAGGCAGTCGAGGGACATCTATTTATCAGGTAAGTTGCTGTCGAAACAGCTTCCGCCCAAAACACCTTCTTCAACCCAGCACTAACCAACATGCATCTAACCCTTTTAAGGATTGTTCGATTGAATCTCTCAGCTAAGCCATTTTGTTGAGGAGTACCTGCTACAGTCTTATGCCTTGAAATACCAGACTCAACACAGTAATTGTTGAACGCTTCGTTGCAGAATTCAAGGCCATTGCCAGTTCTCAACCTCTTAACCTTTCTGTCAGTTTGAGTTTCGACCAGAATCTTCCAACTTTTGAAATTCTCAAAAGTTTCATTCTTCGTCTTCTGAATAAATACTCATAGCTTTCTGGAATAGTCATCAACGATGGATAGAAAATACCTTGCACCTGAGTGTGAAGGATTCCTTGCAGGCCCCCAAAGATCAGCATGAATGTAATTCAGGGATCCATGTGTTCTTTGCTTGCCTTTGTTAAACTCCGCCCTACAAGATTTACCAAATACACAAGATTCACAGAATTCCAACTTTTTAACTTTGTCACCTCCTAGAAGGTTCTGCTTCCCCAATTCGACCAAGCCTTTTTCGCTGACATGGCCCAATCTCATGTGCCATAATTTTGTATTCGACATAGATTTCGTGGATGCAACATTTGTCGAACCACTTACAACCTCAGCCTCAAGGGTATACAAGCCTTGTTTCTTCACGCCTCTCAAGACTTCCTTCGACCCCTTCATGACTCTTAAGATACTTTTCTCTCCTTGAAAAATGTATCCTTTTCTGTCGAATTCACCAAGAGAAATCAAATTTCTCTTCAAGTCAGGTACATACCTGACTTCAGTCAATAACCTTATTGACTCATCATGGAGCTTGAATCTCACAGATCCAATACCTGCAATTTTGCAAGATTTGTTGTTTCCCAGCAACACAGATCCACCATCTTGATCACATAGCTCCTCGAACAATTCTCTGTTTGGAGTCATGTGCCAAGTGCAACCTGAATCCATAATCCACTCTTTCCTCGAGTCGCCACTTGAAACCACAAGAACATCAGATGAGTCGAAGTCATCTTGAACAATGGCTGCATTGCCATTACCTCCATGATCTTTCAGGCGTTCAGGGCACACCTTTCTTATGTAATCCTCCTTCTTACAGTGGTAACATCGAATACTAGATGTTTCCCCACTGTCGCTACTGCGAAAATCGGCGCCGGCTGAACAGAAGAGTCGCCACCGTGCGTTATTTATCCCACGGGAGGGAAAGGAAACGCTCAGAGTAAACCTCGCACAACACGGGAAAGGTATGGTCATCGCAACCAAAACCTGGATTCGGGAGTCGGTTACGCAAGGGGAAGGTATTAGCACCCCTCACGTCCGTCGTACTCGACGGGATCCACGCTTGTTTTCGGGTATGGATTGTTATTCTATCTAAACTAAAAGGTCAGGGGTTAAAAGAAAAGAAAATGAAAATAAAAAATGACTCGGCAAAGTATCGCACTTTATGCCTACGTATTCTCGTCTGGAACGAGAAATCAGAGTCAACGTAGTTCGCCTACCTACGGGAAAGGAGGGGAAGGTTGCTCGCTAGGATATCGCATCCTATGCCTACGTACTTTCACACGGCATGAAAGATCAGAGCAAACGTAGTTCGGGCCACGTACGACACAAGCTTGTCTTGATTGATTTTATTCCTTCTGAAAAAGGTTTTTCTGATTAACAGTCCAAACGGACAAAAGATGATGGCTTGATGAGTTCACATTCTTTTACGGAAGAAGTGTCTTTTATTGTGTTTGAAATCTTTATGTATTTTTCTGTTTGTTTTGAGAAAGAAAGAGACAGAACTCTAACCTACGGTTGCGAAGGGAAACAAACTAACCTAATGTTATCATGCATGGGTTAAGACCTAGTGTCTATCATGCTCCTCTCTTGCACAGAGAGAAACAGAGATCCTACGGGATAGGCAGAAACATAAACAATAACAGATATATACAGTAAAGCAGTAAAATGCATGGATGCAACAATACAAGCGAGGCAAGGGAGTCCCACTCAACCTCGAACCTAGAAAACAATAGGCGAAAGTGAACAGGCTTCACTTTCAACCCAGCAGGGTAAACAGCAAACAATACAGTCCAGAAAACCAATCAATACATCAGCAATGAAATACAACAGCAAAAGAAACAGCATCAGCAGCTCTGAATCAACAACTGGCTTCGAGCAATCTCCAATCAACTACAGGCTTCCGCAAGCATCAATCTCCATCTTCATGACCTTCAGGCAAGGGTTTTGATCATCAGTCTTCCATCTGCAATGGCTTTTCTTCAAGCTCAAACCTCCAGGATAAGGGATTAGTCACAAGAGTGAATTGAGTGTTAAGCAATCAGCTGACTACCAAAGGTGGTGAACAGACTGCTTCTAACACAAAGAGACATTTTCTCTCAAGAGTTCTATCTCACAGACACTATCACCAAGCCTTCCAAAGGAAGGGGGTGAGTGTCTTAGAGAGACTCTGAATCACAGAGAAGAATGGATGCAGACCAGGCAATCCATGTTTGAGAAACAATCATTCTAATCTAGAGCTCTGCCTAGCTCCTAAACCCTAATCTCTTCAGCAACTGCTAGCAAGAAACTCGTCCTCAACTCTGACAGTTGATCTTCAGTCTTTGAATCTCTAATAGCTTCATCTCCACAAATCTTCCGCTTCCCCAGGGCCCCAGACAAACCCAATACCCAAACAAACAATCAATAAACCCCAGAGGGCACACCACACCAGACAACAGATATACAGACAGTAATAATAGCAGTAGGGGAATCCTAATTGTTCTCTAAGGGATCTAATAGCTACCCATAGCCCCTATAGTCCCATAACTAATCTATTTAAGTCCTAAGTCCTAAGGGGAATGAAATCAAACTCCTAAGTTGTCACCTAACCCTAGTTTTGTTCATGATATTCAAGCATTTATTAATCACCTAAAATTAACCTCTAAAAATGGGAGCTAAAATATTTCTATAAGCCTAATATCTCATCTAGACAATATGAAAAGAATGATCAAAAAATATCAAAGTATGTGAGAAAACAAAAATCATAAAAATAATGCATGAAATGTAACTATTTAATATGACATTTATTTAGAAAATATGGAAAAAATATGAAATAAAACTAAAAATGAAATTTTATTTTCCTATAATATTCTAGACATTTTAAAGAAAATATGGTAAAAAGAATGGATTAAAAAACATTTTTTATGAATTATTTATGAATTTTCAAAGATTAGTAAAAATTAAAATGAAATAAGAAAAATAAAATGAATTAAATGAGGGGAGGGGGTATGAAAAGAAATTCGCTCAGTTCATTATTGGATGGGCCCTCAGACTGGGGGGTGTTAGTAGCGCTTTTGACAAAGCCCAGACTTATTCAGAATCAATGAAAAAAATAAGAAGAGCGCTGGGGGTGAGAATAGTAGCGAATTCACGTTGCAATTGGTATTGGGCTCAACATTGGGGGTGGGAAAAGCAACACCAACTCAGGCCCGCCCGTTTCAATTAATGAAACGGTGCGTTTAGGGCCAGGGTAATCTCCCTCCAATTCAGATTGAATAACAGCCATTAGATCCTACCCTAAGTCAAAGGTCCAAGGCGCAATGAATGGACCTGATTACGTCTTCTCCAAACGACCTGCAACCTAGGGTTTTATCTTCTCCATGGCAGCCATGCACGACCTACCTTCCACCTCTTCGTTCTCATCATACACGCAACCAATCCCCATGCTGTAAACATGAAATCTGTTCCAAATCTCTCCCTCTACAAGCTTAGGGCATCAATTCACTTTGAAATTCACCACATCAACAAATTCGATTGAGTCAACATCCTGCCTCCATTGAAATGCACTGGTATAGACCTTCACCATTCTTCCTCAGACTTAGCCTAAATTAAACTACACCTAATGGAGATTAACACATGCTATCAAGTTGCAATTATAACACCTTCATCCAAGAGATTCGAACACAAACAGTTCCTTACACCTGTCACTAACCATCACCAAAACTCTCCAAATTCATCTAACCTAATCTCCTAACCACCTAGATCAATTCTACACTAACAAAATCATGCCTAACTAACTGGATCAAGCAGTTTGATTGAAAACTTACCTTGTAAGAAATCTTGAGAAACAGCTATGGAGATGAAAGATCTGAGGCTTTCAAGTGTTGAATCCTGATCAATCCTTGAAGAACTTAATTCTGTATGCACAAACTTGGAGGTTCCTTGCTTGAATCATGCAATCCACTTGAACTTTTGATTTTGATGATCTTGAGAAAAGCACTCGAAAATGGATGATAACCACCAGAAACTTGCTTCAATTATGATCTATGATGATGGTGGAGTGGAATTGAATTGATTATGATGAAAGTTGTTGAAGGTTTTGAGAGAATTGTAATGAAACTTTTATGGAAAAGTATGAGAGATTTTGTGGAATTCTTGGTGCAAATGAGGCCAACCCTTGCCAAATTCTCCTTTCATGAATATATAGACCCCAAATGAACATTCTAGATCCATCTTGCACATTCCCTTGTTTTCAAATTTTGATCCATTTTGATTATGTTTCTTAAATGATAAGCAACCATGGATAACTTCATTTTTTCCTTCTAAACTCAAAAAAGTGTGTGAACCATTGTTCTTAGAATTGTTTTTCCATTCAAAATCATATATTGGAAGTCTCCATTTGGACTTGTAAATCTCCCAAACCATTTTCCAACTTGAAATTATTCACTTTATAAGCCTTTTTAGTTCATATTTTGACCAATTGTGTAATTCCATGCTATGAGCTTCTCCAATAACTTGTGACCTTCTTTCTAGACTTAAAATCCCATTTGGAGCAAGTTTGATGTTGTAAGTTTTTCCATTTGAGGCCTCCTTGTATGAGTTTTGGGTATAGGTTAAAATGACCTGTAATTCACAAATGCCCAAAATACCCTTTGCTTGTCAAGACCATAAGTTGAGTTCTCCACATCATATGAAGGCATACCATACCATTCTAGAAAGCTAAGACAATGAGGAACAATTCTTATGTTGACCAAGAATTCATTTGAAATCTCCTTGAGGGGCAAAACTAGCTTGGAAGTCAAGTCACTTTCTCAGACAAAAATTCAGACACCCCAGATGACCTATAACTTGCAAGGACCATAACTTGAGTTCTATAAATCTCCTTGAGGTCTTCCACCACTCAAATTAAAGGTCTTGAGATCCTCTACAAGTTTCATGTTGGCCAAGAAGCCATTTGAAGCTAGCATTTTGACTTATCTTGCTTGGAAATTTGACCTAAACTAGGGGATTTTACAGAGAAACCCTAATTTAGTAACTCCTCTTCTCCTTGATTTCTCTTGAATTCTCCTTGTCATATCTCCATATCCTTCTTTATATGCTCAATGATGATCCCCACATCTCTCCAATAGACTTGAATGCCCTCCTAAGTCAGTCAATTGACCTAGGGTTGACCTAGGGTTGACCCAGATGAAACCCTAGTTGACTGTCTTCCACTATAGCTCTTGTGCTTTCATCAATGACTTGCTTTCTTCTCCAAATGACTTTGTAAGTCCCTCATAAGGTCTAGATGCTCTCCATACCTTCACTCCACAGCTCACAACCCTCTTGTTGATCCTCAGATACCCTCAGCTAGGAGATGGACTCAAGGCTTGATCTGCTGAACTCTTTGCTTTCAAATTCTTTCCTGATGACTTGAATGAGATTGAATTGGGATAATAACCTCTTGATAGGCCTCTAGAGATGAAAATAATGATTGGTCCCCTGTTGAATGACTTGCTATGCTTATGCTATGCAGATGGTTAGTCTATGTACATGACTCTATATGCAAATGCTAATGATAATGAAACATGAATCCAAGGAATAAGGTTGAGCAAATTTTAGGGTGCAACAGCTGCCCCTATTCAAGCGACTTGGACCCGATTGGGTGAATGGCCCGGAGCCTTCAGACATTCGCGGTACGAGACGGTTGAATACTAGTGAAACCAGAAATTTGCCAACCGCAGAAATAAACTACGCTCCTGCTTGAGGAATGACATTCATCAGCTGAATCTGACTGTTAGAGTAACCCACTGATCTCGCACGACCGTGCTGGGGATTGTCTTCATCGTTCTGAAGAGGATTCTGTCATAACAGATTGCTTGCTTGTCCACGTTAGGACTCTGTCTGTCGTCGATACGAAGAAATCTCAACTGAAACTTGTCCACGTTAGGACTCCACTTGCTGTTATCCCAGAAAAATCTCGGCAACTCCGCTGGGGATAATTCGTCTGCATTTCCATAAACCGCATCGTCCACGTTAGGAATAAAACTCTTCCACGTTAGGAGTAACACCTGTCCACATTAGGAATCATCTTTTCTGCGTCTGTCCACGTCAGGACTAACCCTTTCATCTTTCCACGTCAGGAAACAATCTTCTTTCCGCGTTAGGAAAACTACATCAATCTATCCACGTAAGGACTCCAATACCACTTGACATGTCCGCGTCAGGACTCCGATCTTTCCACGTAAGGAACACAACTATTTCTGAACTTGTCCACGTCAGGACTCAACTTTTCTTGCATCTGTCCACGTTAGGTCTAATTTCCTTCTTCTTCCACGTAAGGAATCAATCTTGATATGTCCGCGTGAGGACTTAATCTTTCCACGTAAGGAATAAGCTCGTCTTTCCATGTAAGGAAACCATTTTTCTTCCACATAAGGAATGCTCTTGATATGCCCACATAAGGACTCTGATCTTTCCACGTAAGGAATACCAACTTCTTTCTGATTTGTCCGCGTCAGGACTCATTTTTCCACGTAAGGAATGCCATCTTAACCTGTCCACGTAAGGACTCTCTTTTTTCCACGTCAGGAATACCGTCATTTCCACATAAGGAAACCTCTTCTGATACGTCCGCGTAAGGACTACATCGTCCACGTTAGGAATAACGATCTCTTTGATCTGTCCGCGTTAGGACACTGATCTCGTCTTGATTCGTCCACGTTATGACTCAGGCGTCTTCGACTCACTGAGGAAATAAGACTTGTCCACGTAAGGACTCACACCTTCGACTCACTGGGGGAATAACTTGTCCACGTAAGGACTCACACGTCTTCTACTTGCTGGGGAAATAACCGCGTCAGGACTTACCCTTGTCAACAACACGAAGAAGGATAAATTTGTCCACGTCAGGATTCTTGTATCTTGTCATCACAAAGAACTACAAACTTGTCCACGTCAGGACGCACATTTCACCATTACGAATAAAGATATCTGCTGCAAACACATGATCCACGTCAGGACACCAACACGAAGAGTAACCAATCTTTTGTCAACGTCATAACCTCCCTTTCTCCAAATTTCAAAAGACCGAATCTATCCGCGTCAGGATTAACACACCTTACCAATCTGGTAACACAAACCTGTCCACGTTAGGACGCCCACTTCTGAAGAAACCCCGTCATTCTAGGAGTAAATTGTCCACGTCAGGACTTAATTCTTCAATGATCCTTTCCCACAAACTGCTCAGCACTGACGTGACAGCGACTTCGAGATGAACTTTACTGGGGATGTCCGAAAACCAACTATCGGACACCTGCTTCGAAATTCTGATTCATGCGACCCGTTGATGACAAACGAACTCTGCTTGGGGATAAGAAGACACTTATCCTGGCCACTCTGGTTGGGGAAAATAAGATACATCTGCATAAATGACTCTGCTGGAGACAAAGAGAATTCTATCACGATAACTCTGTGGGGAATACCGCCGAAACTGACATTATCATTGAATATCTCCTGCCGAGATCTTGACTGTTTGGTAATTTATTTGAGCAAGAGCTCTCTCCACCTGAACTACTAGAGTACAGAAACTGCTTCAGCAAAATAAATGCTGGAAGGATAACGCAGACTCGCCGGGGATAGCCTGATGCTACAAAATTATTCCAGCCAAAATAAGTGCTGGTAGGATGAAGTCGACCCTGCTGGGAATTTGGGAACTCAAACCACACGTCTTGTTGAAATAACCCCCTGCTGGGGAATATACCTCTGCTGGGGAATAACAGATGCGCCTGATATGATTGATCTTTTTGCTGGAACGTGAATCGATATCACCAGTATCTCTGACAAAATAAATGACAGGAACCACCATCGACTCTGCCTAGGAGAGTCTGGATCTTCGAATTCCACTGGAAGGAAAGAACATTTGCTGAAAAGAGAACTCCGCTGGGGATGGCTGGATTCTCTTGGGGAAAATTAACTGACTCCACTGGGGGAGAGTGCATGACCCTGCGGGGAAAAATGAACCTGTCTGAATACGGCCTTACGATCTTGGAATCGCCAAACTCTACTGAGAACGAGGAACTTCTCTGGAGCACGTCCTTTGGATAAGCTATGGCTAGCTGGGGAATTCTATCCTTCTTCAGGAAAAACATGCATGACCTGCGTGGGGATCAAGCTTTTCACTATTGCAATCTTTTGATCATCTTCCTCGTACGGTTATGAAACCTGCAACAACACAAACAAAGCACGACAAGCCTATGCAATCCAAATCGATCCAGGTTTGTGACGTTACACTCAGTTAATTCAAAGCTTTAACAATTGTTGGCAAGGGCCAGTGATGTTAGACTCATGCTAGTTCCGATAAACTTAGGCGTTTTATCATGCGCAAAACAGTAAAGAACAGGCATCAAGTACTGAATAACACATTTTCATTGATTGGGCCCCTGAATGGGCGGAGTTTTTGTACACGGGATGTAACTCCTGAAAAGAGGAAGCTACGCAAAGCAAATATACAAGTATGCAAGTATTCACAAGAAGCATAAATATTGACAAATTAAATTTTGTACACATGTCGGCAACTGGATGGAGATGAACACCACGAACTGATCCTCCCATGACCCGTCCGACTCTAATGCTTTCCCGGTATCCGACTTCTGAAGAGGTTGTATCCGATAACTGACTTCTCGAACATATTCTCCCGCACTAATGCTCATTGAATTCGAATTCGGACCGCAGTCATTTGCTTTTCTCATCCCTAACTTTTGCGTGAACCGCCCTTTACGGGTTTTTAGTTCACCGGGATACCCCTTTTTGCCGAAGCCGCCCAGTGTAGGTTTTCAACTTCGCGGGTGTACATTTTTTCAATTTTATCCCTAACTTTTGCCCGAACCTTTCATTCTGTTTTTGGTTCGCCAGGATGCCCCATTTTTGCCTGGACTCTCTTTTTCTGTCCAGCGGGTCTATTTTAAGCAAAGTATTTTTTAACTGCGTCCGAATTCACAGGTGATGCAAAGTCTTCCCCGTCCATGGTGGACAACAATAAAGCTCCTCCTGAAAAGACCTTACTGACAACGTATGGCCCTTCGTAATTGGGGGTCCACTTGCCCCTGTGATCTGCTTGCGGCGGGAGAATCCTTTTCAGCACAAGGTCGCCCGTCTGAAAGCTTCGCGGAAGTATCTTCTTGTCGTACGCTTTCTTCATTCGTCTTTGGTACAAACGACCGTATGCCAGAGAAGCTAGCCTCTTCTCATCCATCAAACTCAGTTGGTTCAATCTATTCGTTACCCATTCTGCCTCGTCCAGCTGAACGTCTCGCAATACCCTCAGAGAAGGGATCTCAACTTCCAATGGTAATACCGCTTCCATTCCGTATACCAACGAGAACGGAGTTGCCCCGGTTGATGTGCGTACCGTCGTACGATACCCGTGCAAAGCGAAAGGTAGCATCTCGTGCCAATCCTTATACGTCACCACCATTTTCTGGACGATCTTCTTGATATTCTTATTGGCCGCTTCGACAGCGCCATTCATCTTGGGTCGGTAAGGGGAGGAGTTGTGATGTTCGATCTTGAAATTCTGACAGAGCTCCTTCATCATTTTGTTGTTCAGATTAGAACCATTATCCGTGATTATCCGCTCAGGAATTCCGTATCGGCAAATGATATCTCTCTTGATGAATCTAGCCACCACTTGCTTCGTTACATTTGCGTAAGACGCTGCTTCCACCCACTTGGTGAAATAATCGATTGCTACGAGAATGAACCGATGCCCGTTAGAAGCCGTCGGCTCAATCTTTCCAATCATATCGATTCCCCACATTGAGAATGGCCATGGAGATGACATCACATTCAGAGGACTCGGAGGTACATGTATTTTGTCAGCATAAATTTGGCACTTGTGGCACTTTCTTGCAAATTTGAAACAATCAGTTTCCATCGTCAGCCAAAAGTAACCTGCCCGCAGCAGTTTTCTCGTCATAGCATGCCCACCAGCATGCGTACCAAAGGCACCTTCGTGAATTTCCTCCATAAGAAGCTTTGCCTCTTTTTCGTCTACACAACGCAACAACACCAAGTCGTGGTTTCTTCTGTATAAGACGCCATCCGGGTTCAAATAGAAATTACCCGCTAATCTCCTGAGAGTCTTCTGATCTTGACTGGATGCCCCAGCCGGATACTCTTTATTCTTCAGGAAATTAAGGATATCAAAATACCACGGTTTGTCATCAGATGCTTCATCAATAGCAAATACATAAGCTGGCCTGTCTAACCGAGAGATAGTGATTTGGGGAGCTTCGTTCCAGAAATTGACCTTGTACATGGAAGACAAGGTGGCAAGGGCGTCAGCCATTTGATTTTCTGCCCGTGGCACGTGATGCAATTCAACTTTGTCGAAGAAAGGCAACAATCTCCTTGCATAATTCATATAATGTATCAAATTAGGCTGCCGTGTCTCCCATTCCCCTTTGATCTGATTCACCACCAGAGCTGAGTCTCCGTATACGTCTAAATGTTTGATTCGCAAATCAATGGCTTCTTCAAGCCCCATTATACAAGCTTCGTATTCGGCCTCATTGTTGGTAACAGCAAAGGTCAATCGGGCAGTAAACGGGATGTGCGACCCGTGTGGCGTAGTGATAATTGCCCCTATTCCGCTACCGTAAGCATTCACAGCTCCGTCAAATATCATCTGCCATTTGGACCCCGGCTCTGGTCCTTCGTCTGGTAACGGCTCTTCACAATCCTTCATCTTGAGATACATGATATCCTCGTCAGGAAAGTCAAATCTCATCGATTGATACTCTTCAATAGGCTGCTCCGCCAGATACTCAGACAACACACTCCCCTTTATCGCCTTTTGCGAGACATATTGAATATCATATTCGGTCAAGATCATCTGCCACCTGGCAATTCTACCTGACAACGCCTGCTTTTCGAATATATATTTGATCGGATCCATCTTCGAGATGAGCATGGTTGTATGATTCAGCATGTACTGCCTCAAACGCTTGGCGGCCCAGGCTAGCGCGCAACAAGTTTTCTCCAGCATTGAGTATCGAGATTCACAGTCTGTAAATTTCTTACTCAGATAGTAGATTGCATGCTCTTTTCTCCCCGTCTCGTCGTGTTGACCGAGAACACAACCCATGCTTCCCTCAAGAACCGTCAAATACATTATCAAGGGTCTCCCTGCCACTGGGGGTATCAAAATAGGAGGCTCCTGCAGATACTTCTTTATTTTGTCGAACGCCTTTTGACAATTATCGTTCCACGTTACAGCTTGATCTTTCTTTAACAGCTTGAATAATGGTTCACACGTGGCCGTTAGGTGAGATATGAACCGGGCAATGTAGTTCAATCTCCCCAAAAACCCGCGCACCTCTTTCTCTGTTTTAGGCGTCGGCATTTCTTGAATCGCTTTTATTTTAGCAGGATCGACCTCTATTCCTCTTTCGCTTACTATGAACCCCAGGAGCTTACCCGATCTCACCCCGAAGGTGCATTTGTTAGGGTTCAGCCTCAGCCTGAACTTCCTAAGCCTTTTAAACAACTTCAACAGATTCACCAGATGCTCTTCCTCCGTCTGGGATTTGGCAATCATATCGTCAACATAAACTTCAATCTCTTTATGCATCATGTCATGAAAGAGAGTTGTCATCGCACGCTGATACGTTGCCCCAGCATTTTTCAAACCAAAGGGCATCACTTTATAGCAAAATGTTCCCCAAGGCGTTATGAAAGTAGTCTTCTCCATATCCTCTGGTGCCATTTTAATCTGATTATAGCCTGAAAAGCCATCCATGAAGGAGAATACAGAGTATTGAGCAGTATTGTCCACTAACACGTCAATGTGAGGAAGTGGAAAATCGTCTTTTGGGCTAGCTTTATTCAAATCTCTATAATCCACGCACATTCGAACCTTGCCATCTTTCTTTGGCACTGGTACGATGTTAGCAACCCATGAGGGATACTTCGTCACAGCCAGGAAACCAGCGTCCCACTGTTTCTGAACCTCCTCTTTGATCTTCATTGCCATATCTGGGCGAGTTCTGCGAAGTTTTTGTTTGACAGGCGGGCAGTCTTCTTTCAGTGGCAGACGATGCACAACCATATCTGTATCGAGCCCTGGCATATCTTGATACGACCAAGCGAATACATCATTATACTCTCGGAGCATTTCAACCAGTTTTCGCTTGATATCACTCTGCAGTGCGGCTCCGATACGAATATTTTTCTCAACCCCTTCCGACCCCAAATTGATAATTTCGATAACCTCGTCGTGAGGCAGAATGGCTCTTTCCTCTTGCTTCACCAACCAAGACAGTTCTTCAGGAACGTCGCTATCTTCGACAACCTCTTCTTCGGTCTGGAATACCGGGTGCTCGAAGTCGGGACGAGTCATAGGTGGTTCAAGGATGTCATCTGAAAATGTTATCCTGCAAAAGAAAGGGTTAAGTGCTTCAAAATGCGTATAAAGCGGATAACCACGTTGCCATTTTATTGAAAAATATAAAACAAGAAAGACAGGGATTACAGTATTTGCACATGAAAAAAACGCCATTTATTTAATGATTAACGAAGCAATGTTTATAACAACACAGCCCTAAGCAAATCCTGATGCCCCGGGCAAGACATCAGATTGTTCAACAATTAATAAAGCAAAGCATTACTGTTTAAAAGTCACAGGAACAAGCTCCTGAATGGACCAGTTGCACAGTCCTTGTCCTGGCGTGCTTGGCTGAATCCAGGCATCCATATCACAGTCGCTGTCCCCTTCGTCGGATTCTGAAGCAGCATTGACAGATTCATGGCATACTCCACTGGCAGAGATGGTGATTGACTTTCTGAAATGAGGGGCCCCCACGGAAGGAGTTGATGACGACGGTCGGTACCCCAGTCCGAACCGGTCCATTTTCACAGGAATGTCCACTACTTTGCCCCAGCCTTTGACTTCTCCGGCTTCCACTAGAGCTCGAGCTTCTTTGTACGATGAGACAGCTATCTCTGGCACTTTGCTTGGCCCGGGACTCTTGTCCTTTATGCGCAAACCTTCGAACGCCTGGCATGGCGTCTCGTGGATCTCCCCGTCGACTTCCACATATTTGAACGAAGAAAGATGGCTGACCAGGATGTCTTCTTCTCCGCACACGGTGACTACACTGTCTCCGACCATATACTTTAACTTCTGATGCAGGGTTGACGTGACAGCCCCCGCCCCATGAATCCAAGGTCTTCCCAGCAAGCAGCTGTACGCAGGCTGTATATCCATGATATAAAACTCCGTTGCAAACACTTCCGGCCCCACTTGCAGAGGCAAGGTGATCGATCCGAAGACTGTTCTCCGCGTGCCGTCAAACGCTCTGACTACCAAATCACTTGGTGTACACAAAATCCCTCGAACATCCAGCTTCATCATAGCCTTCTTAGGCAGCACATTCAAAGACGACCCGGTGTCAACCAATACGTGCGACATTGTCGACCCTCTGCACTCAACAGATACATGTAATGCCATATTATGGTCCCTTCCTTTCGGAGTCAAGTCGAAATCAGTAAAGCCCAGACTGTGGCCTGCATTTACATGTGCCAATACTCCTTCTAGCTGGTTCACGGAGACATCCTGTGGTACAAAAGAAGTGTCCAAGACTTTCAGCAAAGCGTTCCTGTGGGCTTCTGAACACAACAGCAATGACAGAATAGATATTTTGGACGGCGTTTGCTGCAGATGCTCCACGATTTTATAATCGCTTTTCCGAATTAAGCGCATGAATTCCTCTACGTCCTTCGACGCTGCTTCTTTTTCATTTGCTTGTACCGGAACATTCTCAACCGCTTTCCCTTTTCCTTTCGCTAGCCTTTCGGCTTCTACTTCAGGAGATATAAAGATCCTGCCGCTTCTCGTCATGCCTCCCGGGCCAACAACATTATCCACAATCTCCGCTGACTGCTTGTTAACATCGATTTTAATCCCGTCACAATACACCTCTAGCCCATATGACCATGGGACTGCTCTCGTGTTCTCATACGGGATTGGCCCGGCTTTAGTTATAGTAATCGGTGGTCGCTGAGCTGGTGCTGAAATAGTGATCGTCTTCCTAGGAATTGTCACTGTGGCAACATCACTCTGATTATCCATTACTGCCCCTGCCGGCTCATCAGTTGCTGTTCTATCAAACTGCAATACACCTTCATCAATCAAGGCCTGAATGCCTTTCTTCAACTCCTCACACCCCCCAGACAGGGCCCAACAATCTAAGCAGTACTCATTACAACCCGGGTAAACACCTCCTTGCAACAGTCGGCTTTTTATTTCGCTCAGCGGCGTCTTTAAATCCTCAACATTCATAATCAGATTCAGACCTTCCTCAGTCAGCACGGCGTTCGCCCCATGATTAGGCATGGGTTTCTGGACTATATTCGCACCGGTCGTTCCGAAGTTGATAGACTTGTTGTCCAAGAGATCCTGCACAACGTGCTTAAAAGCGTGACAACCTTCTATATCATGGCCCGGGGCCCCAGAATGAAACTCGCAGCGCCTATTTGCATCATAGCCGAACGGGGGAGTTCCCGTTATTGGTGCCAAGGTTCTTTTCTCTACCAGATTCAATCCCAACAAGGTCTGCAATAAATCAGCATAGTTAGAGGGAGGCTTCTCGAACACCCTTCTCGGCTTACCACCCTGGAATTTTCTCTGAGCTTGCTGTGCCCCCTGCTGAGGCTGCTGCTGCTGTGGCATTGGTTGCTGCTGAACCTGTTGTTGTTGCTGGATTGGTTGTTGCTGATACGGGATGGTGACACTCGACACTTGCTGCGGCTGACGATATTGATTTCTTCCCCTGCCTCGGCCTCGGCCTCGGCCTCCAAATACAGCACTAGCTTCGCCCTGACGGCGCCCACCATAAGCTTTCCTATTACTGCCAGATGCAGCTGATTCATCGACCTGGAACTTTCCTTGCTTAATGTTCCGCTCAATCTTTTCCCCCATCAAGATCAGGTCTGAAAAACTAGCCAAAGACGTATGAAACAACATATCATGAAACAGCCCGGTGAATGTGCCAACAAACATATCGTTCATTTCTTTATCCTCCACAGGAGGACGGACCCTGGCAGCCATATCGCGCCACCTTTGCGCGTATTCTTTAAAACTCTCCCCCTTCTTCTGCGAAAGCCCGGCCAACTGGACCCGATTGGGCGCCAGGTCGCTGTTATATTTGTAATGGGCTACGAACGCCTCTGCTAATTGCTTCCAAGTCTTGATATCAGTGGGCTCCAACCCCATGTACCACTCTAAGGAAGGACCCGATAGACTATCCTGAAAGAAATGCATGAGCATTCTTTCGTCAGTGGAGTATGCTGACATCTTTCTGTAATAAGCTCGTACATGAACCTTCGGACATGTGTCTCCTTTGTACTTATCGAACGCAGGCGCTTTGAACTTGATTGGCACCCTCAGCCCAGGTACCAAGCCCATTGTTGCCATGTCCAGACCCACAGCACTCTGGTTTAGGACTCCCTTCATTTGCTCTTCCAGCATTCTAATCTTTTGAGAATCATCCATCGGCCCTTCAAAGCCCCCTCCAGAGAAGGCGTCCTCCTGCTGATCCTCTTGCCACATACCGTTTCCAGCCCCATATCCATCATACGCATTATTACGTCCAGCTCTGACCTGATTCATTCCCGGAACTCGGCCTCTATTGCCATACCCTTGAACACCTCCAGCAGGACCACCAGCCATAAATCCAGCACCGTTTCCGTTTCCAAAGCCTCCGTAGCCCTGATTGACCATACCATAACCATCTTGCCCAAAGCCTTGAGCATTAAAGCCATACTTGCCAGTGTTGTCGAATCCCTGATCGTTGAATCCGAACCCAGCGTTGACAAAGCCATTGCCTCCGAGATTATCTCCCACATTGACATCACCCAGCCCAGCGTTGTGGACAGCAGTTTCATTTCCAACTCCGACGTTACCATTCACAGCAGTGGTAGCGTTGTTGACGTTAGCAGCATTCACATTGACGACAGGCGGAGCCACTGGCGTTGGAGTGCCATCTCCATGAGCAGTATCAACCCGGACAGACTGATGATCTTCGTTACCATGACCAGCGTTGCGAGCCAACAGAGGCTGGACCATGGCCTGCAAATTCTCTTGCCCTTTTGCTATAGCCTCCATGGTCTGCATGAAGAGGGCGAGCTTCTCGCGTACATCCTGCATCTCGTTCTGAATCTGGTCCATGACTTTCCGACAGTTGGATCGTGTAGAATAGCGGTGCGGATGTTGATCTGGAATCCTGTTAAGTACCTGATACAGAGCAAGAGATAAGACACCATTCATAGATTACCTGTTATGCAATATGAATATGAATGCAATGCAATGTGTCTGTGCATTAGGGAAGTTCATTCCCCCAGTTCTAGTGCGAAGGTGCCGGTGCAGTGACAGTGTTGACAATAGGAATATCGGAGTTGAATCATAGAAAGCCTCGTATATTGCAGAGAGAATCAATAATCCCAGGGTACAATATCTCTGAGAGTACAAAGATGGCATGACCTCAACCAACAATCCTGGTGATGGTCAGCACTATGCAAATAAAGCATACAAATAATGGAATGATCAGATCCTCCCAAAAGTCTGGTACTCCTCTATCAACTTCTTGGTCTCCGGATGGCTTGGTCGATCAAGCAGCCCTTCAACAAGCTGGTTTCTCTTCTTAAGGATACGGCGTACGTCTTCAGCAGTTTCTTCCCATGTTGCTTCTCCGAAGCAATCTTCTAACTTTCGCTTCTGGGACACTGCTTCATCTCTAGATTTGATTGCCTTGTTCAGTGCATGCTGGACACTATACCGGTTCATCACTTCTTCCTCACACTTCTTGATGCTAGCCTTCAACTTCTCTTCGAGGTCGGAAATTTGCTGCTTCAGCTTATCTTCCCTCTTCTTGTTATTGGTGAGTGTGGCATTCCAAGTCTTATTGCAAGAAGATATCTCTCGGTGTGCTGCGTCGAGCGCCTTCTTTTTGGCTTCCAGCATGTCATGGGAGCTTCTGAACTCTTGCCCCAGACGTTCGCGCTTCTTCTTTTCCTCGGTCAACTCAGCTCCTAACCTGTTTACTAGCTCAATCTGTTGCTGGAAAGCATATACGGCCTTGTTTTTCTCGCTGCGCGCCTGGGCTAACTCTTGCTCTAACCCTTCGTTAATCTTTGTCAAGGCTTCTTTCTCTCTCACAACCTGTTCATATGCTTCTCTAGAAACAGTAGTCGGCTCTTCTACCGGAATAGGATCAAGAGTTGGTGCATCTGGAAACGGCATCTTCAACTGACTAGCCCTCTCCTGAATCCAAGCTCTATAAGGTGCATAGGCCTGACAGTCATTCTTTCCTAACAACGGCTTCCCTTTGCGGTTAATACGCGTCCAGGCATGTCGCAACTTGGCTAATAACTCCCCCTTCACGTCACCGGTGAAGTACAGAGATTCCTGTACTTCTTCCTCTTGAGGTGGATTCTTCAGCGCATATCCGAACTGGCGAATGAATAGAGAAGGGTTGTAGTTGATACACCCTTTCCTTCCTATCAATGGCACATTAGGGTACCCAGCACAGCTGAAGATGAGCTCCGATCCCAACAGGTCCCTATCAAACCACTCCATATCTTCCGACAATAACCTCATCAAACGCTCCGGCCAACCAACTGGAACTGTAGTCTCTGCAGCAGATCTTCTCTTAGGAAGGTGACTCTCAAACCACATACTCAATAAGGGTACACACAGATGAACATTCTTCCCTCTTCCCTTCTCATTCTTGTAATGCAGTGAATGGTAGAGATCTCCGAGTAAGGTAGGTACAGGATTACCAGCAGCAAACAAGTAGAAAGCATCGAAGTCCACGAAATCCGGTATATTGGGGAACAGTACTATGCCATAAATGCACAAGGCCAACACAGCGTTGAAAGCAACCCAGCACCCATTCTTGGCGTACTCTTGGGCTTTACCAACTAAGAACTGAAATGAGAAGCCTGGAACTCCACGGGAAACAGTAGTCACAAGTTCAGAAGCATCAACATGCAAGGCTTTTGCCAATTCCTCCGGCTTGGGTTTGGCCTCATAATGAATGAATGGAACCTGGTTCTGCACAGGCAGCTCAACATACTCAGCGTATTCCTCCAAGGTTGGTCCCATAATGAAGCCAGAGAACGTGAAGCACCTCAAAGCAGGGTCATAGAATTGCATCAAAGCATACAGCCCATCTAACTCTACCTCTGTAGGTTTGCACACCAATCTCAATAATCTACCATAGCTCATCCGGAAACTCCTACGAACACCCTCATCAGCAAGAGAGATCAACCCCAGTAAAGGAACAATATCAGGCGTAGGCAACTTGTAGGCAACCGTTCTCCTTAAGCTAGTCATGATCAAACACTCAGAAGTCTGGGCACTAGAACTAGGGAAATGCAAATGCACCTGCAGCACAGACATACGTTAGTGAAATGCAAATGATAATGGATATGCAAGGATGCACTGCAAGTAACATTCAACAGGGACCAAAGCTGCAGCTGAATAGCCTAAACCCAATCAAGAAAGGTCTCAGATAGACCATCCAGAAGTCATCAAACCCTGGTCTCAGATAGACCTAAAATAAAACTCCAACATTGGTCTCTGACAGACCTCAAACCATAACTCACTGGTCTCTGATAGACCTCAAATCACCTCCATAATTGGTCTCTGACAGACCTCAAACCATAACTCACTGGTCTCTGATAGACCTCAAATCACCTCCATAATTGGTCTCTGACAGACCTCATGACTCTCCAACTGGTCTTTGACAGACCTCAGAACACATCTCCAAATGGTCTCTGACAGACCTCCTAACTCTCCATAAATAACCAGGATCTCTGATCAAGAAATAACCGGTAGTCTGGAGGTCTAGTTACCTGCATAACCCTGAATCCCCTCACAGGTGGGTGGCCCTATAACTGGCACAAGGTACGGCATCCTATGCGGTCGTCGGCGTCACAGACTTTCAGGGTTGATGATACGATTCCCAGAAGGAGTGGCATCATCAATTCCTGAAGAGGCCTCACTCAGCCAATTTCCAAATGATCGGTCCTCAGAGTCGACAATCCAACTAACCAGCAACCCACGCCAACCAAAGGAAGGGGCAGGAGGCCAACCAGAGGAACCTCGTCTGAGTGTAGATTTCATGGGACACCAAAGCAAGCAAAGCAAGCGGGCGCCCACTAATTTCTACTCTAATTCTAGGTGCACTCAAGCCCAGGTCCGGCTTATCTCTCAATATCAGAACACCCGTCACACCCCAACACAGCAATAATAAACAATATATATAAAGCTGAAAAACACAGGGTTAGAAATATACAATAACTCCATACAAAATCCTCGACGGGAAAACAAGCGTTAGGATTGACTCTCTCAAGGGACGTTGGATCCCAAATGCATAAGAACCATCGCAGTCCTTAGCAGCCAGGGGACGTTGGATCCCCAGCAGAGTCGCCAGCTGTCGCTACTGCGAAAATCGGCGCCGGCTGAACAGAAGAGTCGCCACCGTGCGTTATTTATCCCACGGGAGGGAAAGGAAACGCTCAGAGTAAACCTCGCACAACACGGGAAAGGTATAGTCATCGCAACCAAAACCTGGATTCGGGAGTCGGTTACGCAAGGGGAAGGTATTAGCACCCCTCACGTCCGTCGTACTCGACGGGATCCACGCTTGTTTTCGGGTATGGATTGTTATTCTATCTAAACTAAAAGGTCAGGGGTTAAAAGAAAAGAAAATGAAAATAAAAAATGACTCGGCAAAGTATCGCACTTTATGCCTACGTATTCTCGTCTGGAACGAGAAATCAGAGTCAACGTAGTTCGCCTACCTACGGGAAAGGAGGGGAAGGTTGCTCGCTAGGATATCGCATCCTATGCCTACGTACTTTCACACGGCATGAAAGATCAGAGCAAACGTAGTTCGGGCCACGTACGACACAAGCTTGTCTTGATTGATTTTATTCCTTCTGAAAAAGGTTTTTCTGATTAACAGTCCAAACGGACAAAAGATGATGGCTTGATGAGTTCACATTCTTTTACGGAAGAAGTGTCTTTTATTGTGTTTGAAATCTTTATGTATTTTTCTGTTTGTTTTGAGAAAGAAAGAGACAGAACTCTAACCTACGGTTGCGAAGGGAAACAAACTAACCTAATGTTATCATGCATGGGTTAAGACCTAGTGTCTATCATGCTCCTCTCTTGCACAGAGAGAAACAGAGATCCTACGGGATAGGCAGAAACATAAACAATAACAGATATATACAGTAAAGCAGTAAAATGCATGGATGCAACAATACAAGCGAGGCAAGGGAGTCCCACTCAACCTCGAACCTAGAAAACAATAGGCGAAAGTGAACAGGCTTCACTTTCAACCCAGCAGGGTAAACAGCAAACAATACAGTCCAGAAAACCAATCAATACATCAGCAATGAAATACAACAGCAAAAGAAACAGCATCAGCAGCTCTGAATCAACAACTGGCTTCGAGCAATCTCCAATCAACTACAGGCTTCCGCAAGCATCAATCTCCATCTTCATGACCTTCAGGCAAGGGTTTTGATCATCAGTCTTCCATCTGCAATGGCTTTTCTTCAAGCTCAAACCTCCAGGATAAGGGATTAGTCACAAGAGTGAATTGAGTGTTAAGCAATCAGCTGACTACCAAAGGTGGTGAACAGACTGCTTCTAACACAAAGAGACATTTTCTCTCAAGAGTTCTATCTCACAGACACTATCACCAAGCCTTCCAAAGGAAGGGGGTGAGTGTCTTAGAGAGACTCTGAATCACAGAGAAGAATGGATGCAGACCAGGCAATCCATGTTTGAGAAACAATCATTCTAATCTAGAGCTCTGCCTAGCTCCTAAACCCTAATCTCTTCAGCAACTGCTAGCAAGAAACTCGTCCTCAACTCTGACAGTTGATCTTCAGTCTTTGAATCTCTAATAGCTTCATCTCCACAAATCTTCCGCTTCCCCAGGGCCCCAGACAAACCCAATACCCAAACAAACAATCAATAAACCCCAGAGGGCACACCACACCAGACAACAGATATACAGACAGTAATAATAGCAGTAGGGGAATCCTAATTGTTCTCTAAGGGATCTAATAGCTACCCATAGCCCCTATAGTCCCATAACTAATCTATTTAAGTCCTAAGTCCTAAGGGGAATGAAATCAAACTCCTAAGTTGTCACCTAACCCTAGTTTTGTTCATGATATTCAAGCATTTATTAATCACCTAAAATTAACCTCTAAAAATGGGAGCTAAAATATTTCTATAAGCCTAATATCTCATCTAGACAATATGAAAAGAATGATCAAAAAATATCAAAGTATGTGAGAAAACAAAAATCATAAAAATAATGCATGAAATGTAACTATTTAATATGACATTTATTTAGAAAATATGGAAAAAATATGAAATAAAACTAAAAATGAAATTTTATTTTCCTATAATATTCTAGACATTTTAAAGAAAATATGGTAAAAAGAATGGATTAAAAAACATTTTTTATGAATTATTTATGAATTTTCAAAGATTAGTAAAAATTAAAATGAAATAAGAAAAATAAAATGAATTAAATGAGGGGAGGGGGTATGAAAAGAAATTCGCTCAGTTCATTATTGGATGGGCCCTCAGACTGGGGGGTGTTAGTAGCGCTTTTGACAAAGCCCAGACTTATTCAGAATCAATGAAAAAAATAAGAAGAGCGCTGGGGGTGAGAATAGTAGCGAATTCACGTTGCAATTGGTATTGGGCTCAACATTGGGGGTGGGAAAAGCAACACCAACTCAGGCCCGCCCGTTTCAATTAATGAAACGGTGCGTTTAGGGCCAGGGTAATCTCCCTCCAATTCAGATTGAATAACAGCCATTAGATCCTACCCTAAGTCAAAGGTCCAAGGCGCAATGAATGGACCTGATTACGTCTTCTCCAAACGACCTGCAACCTAGGGTTTTATCTTCTCCATGGCAGCCATGCACGACCTACCTTCCACCTCTTCGTTCTCATCATACACGCAACCAATCCCCATGCTGTAAACATGAAATCTGTTCCAAATCTCTCCCTCTACAAGCTTAGGGCATCAATTCACTTTGAAATTCACCACATCAACAAATTCGATTGAGTCAACATCCTGCCTCCATTGAAATGCACTGGTATAGACCTTCACCATTCTTCCTCAGACTTAGCCTAAATTAAACTACACCTAATGGAGATTAACACATGCTATCAAGTTGCAATTATAACACCTTCATCCAAGAGATTCGAACACAAACAGTTCCTTACACCTGTCACTAACCATCACCAAAACTCTCCAAATTCATCTAACCTAATCTCCTAACCACCTAGATCAATTCTACACTAACAAAATCATGCCTAACTAACTGGATCAAGCAGTTTGATTGAAAACTTACCTTGTAAGAAATCTTGAGAAACAGCTATGGAGATGAAAGATCTGAGGCTTTCAAGTGTTGAATCCTGATCAATCCTTGAAGAACTTAATTCTGTATGCACAAACTTGGAGGTTCCTTGCTTGAATCATGCAATCCACTTGAACTTTTGATTTTGATGATCTTGAGAAAAGCACTCGAAAATGGATGATAACCACCAGAAACTTGCTTCAATTATGATCTATGATGATGGTGGAGTGGAATTGAATTGATTATGATGAAAGTTGTTGAAGGTTTTGAGAGAATTGTAATGAAACTTTTATGGAAAAGTATGAGAGATTTTGTGGAATTCTTGGTGCAAATGAGGCCAACCCTTGCCAAATTCTCCTTTCATGAATATATAGACCCCAAATGAACATTCTAGATCCATCTTGCACATTCCCTTGTTTTCAAATTTTGATCCATTTTGATTATGTTTCTTAAATGATAAGCAACCATGGATAACTTCATTTTTTCCTTCTAAACTCAAAAAAGTGTGTGAACCATTGTTCTTAGAATTGTTTTTCCATTCAAAATCATATATTGGAAGTCTCCATTTGGACTTGTAAATCTCCCAAACCATTTTCCAACTTGAAATTATTCACTTTATAAGCCTTTTTAGTTCATATTTTGACCAATTGTGTAATTCCATGCTATGAGCTTCTCCAATAACTTGTGACCTTCTTTCTAGACTTAAAATCCCATTTGGAGCAAGTTTGATGTTGTAAGTTTTTCCATTTGAGGCCTCCTTGTATGAGTTTTGGGTATAGGTTAAAATGACCTGTAATTCACAAATGCCCAAAATACCCTTTGCTTGTCAAGACCATAAGTTGAGTTCTCCACATCATATGAAGGCATACCATACCATTCTAGAAAGCTAAGACAATGAGGAACAATTCTTATGTTGACCAAGAATTCATTTGAAATCTCCTTGAGGGGCAAAACTAGCTTGGAAGTCAAGTCACTTTCTCAGACAAAAATTCAGACACCCCAGATGACCTATAACTTGCAAGGACCATAACTTGAGTTCTATAAATCTCCTTGAGGTCTTCCACCACTCAAATTAAAGGTCTTGAGATCCTCTACAAGTTTCATGTTGGCCAAGAAGCCATTTGAAGCTAGCATTTTGACTTATCTTGCTTGGAAATTTGACCTAAACTAGGGGATTTTACAGAGAAACCCTAATTTAGTAACTCCTCTTCTCCTTGATTTCTCTTGAATTCTCCTTGTCATATCTCCATATCCTTCTTTATATGCTCAATGATGATCCCCACATCTCTCCAATAGACTTGAATGCCCTCCTAAGTCAGTCAATTGACCTAGGGTTGACCTAGGGTTGACCCAGATGAAACCCTAGTTGACTGTCTTCCACTATAGCTCTTGTGCTTTCATCAATGACTTGCTTTCTTCTCCAAATGACTTTGTAAGTCCCTCATAAGGTCTAGATGCTCTCCATACCTTCACTCCACAGCTCACAACCCTCTTGTTGATCCTCAGATACCCTCAGCTAGGAGATGGACTCAAGGCTTGATCTGCTGAACTCTTTGCTTTCAAATTCTTTCCTGATGACTTGAATGAGATTGAATTGGGATAATAACCTCTTGATAGGCCTCTAGAGATGAAAATAATGATTGGTCCCCTGTTGAATGACTTGCTATGCTTATGCTATGCAGATGGTTAGTCTATGTACATGACTCTATATGCAAATGCTAATGATAATGAAACATGAATCCAAGGAATAAGGTTGAGCAAATTTTAGGGTGCAACACCCACTATAAGACTTCTGTTGACTTTTAGCTTTCTTCTTGTCGAACTTACCATCCTTTCACAAGAATTTTCCCTTAACGGCCAAACCTTCGCCCACCGTCGAAGGTTTATGCTCCTTTCGTTTGTTCAAGTCCTTAGAATATAAGGCTGATTTAACTTCTTCAAAGGTCAGGGACTCCCTTCCCCACAAGAGAGTTTCTTTGAAGTGAGCTTGTATTCTGGGCAAAGCACACAGCATCAACAATGCTTGATCTTCATCATCGATCTTCACATCAATATTTTTAAGATCAAGAATCAACTTGTTGAACATATCCAACTGCTCAGCCAACACTTTGTATTCACTCATCTTGAATGAATATAAAGCTTGCTTCAGGTGGAGTCGATTCACCAAAGATTTGGTCATGTACAAACTTTCAAGTTTCACCCATAATCCCGATGCTGTAGTCTCCTTTGATACCTGTCGAAGAACCTTATCACTAAAGTTCAACAATATTGCGTTGTGGGATTTCTCGATCATGCCTGTCTTTTCTTTTGCCATTAACGCATCGTCCATGGCTGCCTCACCATTCAACGCTTCCAAACAACCCTACTGACCAATAGGGCTTTCATCTTCAAGCGCCACAGACCGAAGTCGTTCACTCCGGTGAACTTTTCAATCTCATACTTTGTTGAAGGCATCTTCTCCACGCTCACCGCACTAATTTGTTGTGAATCAGATACCTTAAAACTAAGTATAAACAGTTTCTTTGTGATGAAGAAACACACAAGGGTTAGGGTTAATAAAGAAGAAAACAACAAGGATTGGTTATTAAACTGCTATTCTTTCCTTTCTCTTAGAACAAGATTACAACTATACAAGAATAACAAAATAACCTCTCTCTCTTAAAATTAGGATTTTTTTCTTCCTATTTTTCCTTATGTCAAGATTGAGAAACTAGTATCCTATTTATAAGGAAAAAAATAGCACACTAACCTAATGGACTTTTTAACAATTACCCATTACAATCTAACTTAGGATACAAGCTAACTTAAACAATTGGGCTTACAAGCAAGGCCTAATTCAACATGCTAATAACCCTAGCAATATTGACTAATGCATGTTAGAACAAACTTCGACTACAACACGCATTACTCGCGAACAGACTTCGACCATACTAGAGTTCGATCCAACATCTCACAGTGTTGCTGAACATGTGGCTGCACACACAAGAGGGGGAAGGGTTAAATTTTGGGGGTTTGAAAAATAATAATATAACAAATTATTGTTATCATTTTTAGAGTTTAAAAACATTTTGATAAGACCTTTGAGTAATAGTAGCGGAAAAGTAAATATGCAAAAAAAACAAAGAGTTAAGGGTTAAGGGTAAGATAAATGACACAAGAGAATTATACAAGTTCAATTAAGAAGGCCTAGTCATGTCCCAAAAATTTGATCTTGAGAGTATCCAATAATTTTTAAGAGCTTTTAGTATGTTAAACTCTCGAACACCCTTATACAAGGAAAATGAAGTTTTAGGCTAACTTCCAACCAAACAACGAACAATGTAGATAAGCGCTTAGTCATCCTTCCAAATACGAACTATGGAGAGAAACAATTAGTCTTCCTTCCAAATACAAACTTGAAGTTATTAGTCCCTAAGCGAAATTAAGTTTTTCTACAAACTTATCTCAAACCAAAAGCGGAGTTTTAAATCCTCCAAACTGAAACAAGGTTTTAAACAGGCTTACCACGATTAAAGTTGAGATTTTAGACCAGGCTTATCTAGAACCAAAGTGATATTTTAACCAGGCTTAACTCACAAACTGAATCGATGTTTTGAACAAGCTAACCATGAACAAAGTTAAGATTTTAGACTGGATTGATCTTGAACCGAAGTAAGCTTTTACGCAGGCTGAGCTTACAAACCGAATCAGCGAATGATAAACTAAATCCCCAAACAAATTTATTAATGATTTTAGCTTTGAACTCAAACAAACAATCCCTTAAGGATAAATTATTCAACCAAGAGGAAAACACTCCTTGGTGAATTTAGAATAACACCCTTTCCAAAATACAAATGACTTCACTTAAACACATTGAGAGAAAGTAATTTTTTTTTTGATATATATATATATATATATATATATATATATATAGACAGAGAGAGAGAGAGCTCACGTTTGTGGATGTCAAAATGTGAAAGGAGAGCCCTATATTTATAGGCTATAGGTTGACACAAGAAAATAAAGTCCATGGGCCAAAATAAATGATCTAATCGAATGAGACCTTAGGGTAATCGATTGGGAGCCGTAAGTAATTGCTTGCAAGGGCTCAAAATGGAAAGGATGGATATAGAGACTTTTCCCTTTATTAAAATACTATCACAATCGCTTAAGGACATCACTTACACTAACCCAATAACTGGGTATACGTGTCAATTGTTTGGACAATTCAAAAACTTATCCAAAGCCATTATGATAGTTCCTGATTCAAATGACACAACTCTAAAACATTTTTTATGTGTTTTATTTAAGAAACATATGTTTAAAACATGTTTTATTTAGTGAGTAATTTAGCTATATAACTTTACGAAAAAAGCCCATGTGTTTTTATAAAACATATTTTACTCAGACGTGACATGGCGAGCTTTCACATTTTCTCTCTTTCACACTTTGAGGCTTGAAGACTTACAAAATAAACTAATAATATAACCACCTGCTTGAACCTTCTTCTACATGAGGCTTGAGATATTTGCAATTTGAATGCCATCATCAAAGGATGTTTGCAGTGACTAACAAACTCTAATTTGTCTACTTGCATCTTTAATCGCTTCTCATATTTGAATCCTTATAGGTTGTAAAAGTTGTTATACAAGATGTCATCATCAAAATCACATTATTAATAAAAATAGATCATATTCATATTTTAGTTTTGACCACTTGTTTAAGTAACCAGCTGACAGAAGAGTCGCCACCGTGCGTTATTTATCCCAACGGAGGGAAAGGAAACGCTCGAAGTAAACCTCGCAAAAAACGGGAAAGGTATGGTCATCGCAACCAAAACCTGGGTTCGGGAGTCGGTTACGCAAGGGGAAGGTATTAGCACCCCTCACGTCCGTCGTACTCGACGGGATCCACGCTTGCTTGGGTTGTCTAAAGGATGCAAAAACAATCTATCTACGGCTGCTAAATCTAAACGGAAGGGAATTGACTCGATAGAGCGTCGCACTCTACGCCTACGTATTCTCAAGAGAGAAAGTCAGAGTCAACGTAGTTCGGGACTACAAGGAAATTGGCTCGCCAAGACTTCGCGTCTTGTGCCTACGTACTTCCACACAACATGGAAGATCAGAGCTTACGTAGTTCAGGCTAACTACGGCTAAGCAGGGCGCTCTCACACAGGAGTGAGATATTAAACTGGTTTTAAAGGTACGGGAACCTACGGGAAAAACTACGGTCTGGTCTCAAATGCACTCGGGCAAGAGAAAAGGATAACAATCAGTCGTCAGCGGGAAAGTCTCGATCGCACAGCAGCGAGAGAACAAAAGGTTAGTTGTTAGTGTGCTCGCTAGGATATCGCATCCTATGCCTACATATTCTCGTCTGGTACGAGAAATCAGAGCAGCTGTAGTTCGGCTACTTTCGGGACCACAGCTCAAATCTCATTTTATTGATATTCTGAAAATGATTACAATGATTGAATATGGAAAGATAAACTCCTAGAAAATACTATCCTAGCCATCTATAATGGAAAATCAAATGAAAAATAGTCCCCTAACAAATGGACTTCTAAAACTACCTCTAAAAGGTAAAATAAACTCTATGAAAAATTGTCTAAAAGAAAAATATTAAATCTACCAAACTAATATTTTTTTACTATTTTTTTTCTTCTATATTTCTTTTTCTTATTTCTTTTCATATTTCTTTTCATATTTCTTTTTCTCATTCTTTTTCAATATCTCTTTTTCTCATTCTTTTCATATATTTTTCACTCTTTTTTCAACATTCTTTTTCACTATTCTTTTCACTATTTTAAAACTAAACAAATGAATAGAAGAAAATAATGAAAAAAAAACAAAAAGAAAAGGAAAAGAACAAAGGGGGTACACTGCAGTTCAGGGGGGTTGGGAGCAGAAAAATAAAACAGATCAGAACTGGGCCCAGCCCAAATAGAACTGAAACGGGGAGGGGGGTGTTGTAAGTGAAAACGGGGGTGTAGTTAGCAGAAGGGCCCAGCCCAATCCATAACAAAAACGGACGGGGAATGTCCAAAAACGGGGGGGGGGGGGGGGGGGGGGCGATTAGGATGTTCGTTGGGCTTTAGGAAAGGCCCACATGACCCAGCGTCCAATGTTCAGAACAAAGCAAAACCCTAATTCCTTCTTGTTACTGTTCACCACTGCCCATACGCGCCGTTCACTCCTCTCTCCCTCAACCTTTCTCCTTCTCCCTGTCACTGTTCACGGCCGTCACCACCGTTCTCTCACCTCTCTCGTTCTCACCTTCACCTCGTTTCTCCATCATAAATCCTCACCACCACCTCTTCAATCATCGTTGCACCTTATCTATCACCCCAAATATCTTCATTCAAAACGACGACATGAAGCTCTTCATTATCTGGAGCTCAATCGAAGCTGGTTGACGAATGTTCTTGCTGATGAACAAACCACAAAGGTTCTGGAAAAAAACGTGAGTAGCTCACGGAGGATCGTACAAATCTGGACGCCTCCGAGGTTTGAAGATCTTGAGGACTTCGTTGAAGATCCTTGAAGGTTGCGCGCTTTGAAGGTTGATGGAACCTGGAGATTTCTGGGGATTTGTTGGACGAACACGCAAGAACGTTGATGAACCTGATGAACACCACACAAGTTCTCCAAGATTCAGGAAACGATAGATGAGGCTCAAACACGGATCTGGATGATTGCCTGAAGATTTCTTGAAGGTGTTGGGGATTTCTAGTTTGAGGAACATGTAAGGAGCTCTGATGGAGATCTTGTTGGACGTTCTGGAGATCGACGACGAAGGTTGTTGTGAGGTTTCTGAACGATCTTGATGAAGGGATGAGCGTGATGATTGACTCTTTCCTGGAGATTCGCTTGAATGTTCATAGATCCTTTGTTCTCGAAGATGAAGACGCATGTATTGATGATTTCTGGAAATGCTGTACGGACATGATGAAGCTCTCAGTTGACGATCTTAGATGAAGATTAGCGGTGATTTCTGGAAAACAGATGAAGAACACGAGGGAGGTTCTTGAAGATTCCGGTGAGGTGCCGCCGTGATTCTGGAAAACGCGTTGGAGACTATGAAGATGGTATGAACTTCGTTGATGATCTGGAAAATAGTGCGAAAACGCGATGAACATGGTTGATGACTAAATCTGGAAATTGTGAAGGAGATGAAGGTTGTTCTTGATGAATTCTGGAGAGTCTAGATCGGAGAAGATGAAGAATTCTGGGTTTTTTGAGTTTTCTGGCGGAAGTTACGGCGGCCGGAGGTAGTTGGTAATCTGTTAGGGCTGCCGGAGGAGGTTGGGGACGGTGGTTGCATGGCCGCCGGCCATGCAACCGATGAGGCTTAGAGGAAGACAAGTGTCATTGGGAGGGCCTGCATGATGGCCACGTGGTGGAAAGAGGGGGAAGTGGAGTGTGAGGCGTGGCAGAGAGAGAGTGAACGGGAAGCCACGTGGTGAAGTCTGGGAGTGAAAATGGAAAAATGTGGTGGCTAGCTCTCATTAACACACGTGGCTTGGCATATATATGGACAAGTTGCTTGGACTCTGAAGACTGGGCCTCCACATACCAATTGGGCCCAACGAATGATACAATAAACCCCAAAAAAAATTGAATTAAAATGGACTAGTTAAATGCTGATTAATACTGAACTAAACTCCATTAAAAACTGATTAAAGACTTAAAACTACCATTAGATGCTAAACTGAAAATTAGACTAATCTAAATCCTAATTAATTCTGATAAATCCTAATTAACACCTAAACAACCGATTAAGACCTAATTAATCTAACTAAATCTCAATTAAACCTAAAAAGAGAATTAACCTAAAAAACTCTATTAACTCTAATTAATTTCTAAACTAATAATAAAATTCTAATAATTTCTACTACTAATTCCACTAATATCTAAACTAATAAAAAAACTCTAAGAATTTCTATTTAACATTTTATTAAATTTCTATTAAATCTCTAATAAAGTCTCTATTACTTATTTAAAAGAAAATCTTTTATTCTAAAAAAAACTCTAGCAAAAGAAAATCATATTAAACTATTATCTAAAAATGACTTAATATCTAAAATATAAAATTTATTCTAAAATCTATTAAAAACAATTTATAAAATTCTAAAAAGATTTAAAACTATTAAAAATATTAAAAGAAATCTATTTAAATTCTAGAAAATCTATAAAGCCTATTTAAAATCTACAAAAGGCTATTAAATTCTAAAAAATGCAGACAAAGGCAAATAACCAACACAAAAGAGAGCGCGAGACCAGATCGAAGCAAAACAGTAAACCCGGACACCAAGAATCTCAAAAATCACTGCGTAAGCCGAAAACACCCAGGAAGCGCGTGAATTCTCAAAATAACCTCCGATTATCCGAACCGGTCTGAAACACCTGAAATGCGACAGCTGGGCTGTAATCCCGATAAAATCACCATGATTGAGAAGATGCACTACATGCAGTATGCAAATGCGAATGCGAGATGCGTCGAAATATCTAGCCAGATACGGGACCCGGTTGGTCAAATTTTAGGGTGCAACACCAGCAAAACATGGTTCCACATTCTCCTTTTCTTTTATGATGACAATGCATCTCTTAAGAAGGTGGTAAAAAGAATAAACGAATATATAACAATGAAATGTCCAAACTCCTCATCAATTAAGTATATACATAGTATTCTCTTCTCCCCATTAGATTATACTTCTCCCCCTTTTTAAAAAGTGCAAGTAAATGATACATTGTGGAAATTTAAATATGTAAACATATATGCATATAATCAGGCTTAAGCATATTTGTTATCACTCAAAGTAAACATACCAAATATGGGATCCTTGTATAATGTAATTAAAAATTCTTTATATCCCGGTTCTTTTATTATCCTAACCACCTCAAAATATCTCCATTTATCTAAATCACATCTCAATTCTGAAACAATTTCCTTATAACTAGAAAACTCATCATCTATAAAAGAAGCTCCATGGTGAATAAATACATGAACAAATTCATCCATTTTTTACCTAAAAAGAAAATCGTACTAATTAATATAAATTTATACAATCATATTACACATTAAGAATCATAACCAATCGAAAACCCTAAAACCAAGAGAAAACCCCAAAACCAAGATTATACACTAAAACCAAGAGAGAATGATAAACCCTACACATTCAGATTCAAAACCTAAGACAAAATATATGGGGAAACCTTAATTTAATAGAAATGAAAAACTAAGAAACCCTAAATTAGAAAAGGGGAAAAAATGAGACTTATCAAAATACTTACCTTCCTCATTTTGTTTTAGTAAATACTTGTCTTCCTAGTTCCGTTTTATTTTGCTTCGGTCTTTGTTGTTCGTTGTTCGTTCTGTATTTCTTTGTTCTCAACAACGTCGTTTTTCACTTCAGCCTCAACAATGTGGTGATATGAGAAAATGAGAATGAAAAAACATTAATGGTACTTTTAGTTTTTTTTATTTAAGTATCAATCAATTTAATTCTACTTCAGTAAATATTATTCCACTTAAAAGACAATTGGGCTCTTAAACTGACTTTGACTAATGCCTTTGACATCAAGGACAAACATTAGTCTGTTTGAATAATTGAGGGATTAAAATAAACATTTTTAAGTTAAAGGACCAAAATGAACCATGATAAAAGATATTGGAAAAAAATGATATTAAACCTAGAATACTAATTTTTTGTCTATCGACCTAGTAGACAACACTAACAATTATTTAAAGGTGAGAAAAACACAAGAAATGGAGAGGTTGAATTGTGTTGACTTTTTGACTGGCTTAGGTTCTTATGATTTGAATTTTCTGCCTTGCGCTTTGAGTGGCTCAGGTTCTAGGAGTCACCTTGGTCCTTTCACTTTTATTGGCTCAGGTTCTAATCATCAGAAGCAAGCTTCTTTAAATTTTGGTTTTCAAACGCTGACTCCTTCAGACTTTGACCTTTAGACGTTGACCTCTTCAGAAGTTGACCTCTTCAGAAGTTGACTTCTTTAGAGTCTGGTCTTCATCTTCTGATCCATCAGACTTTGGTTTTTAAGTTTCTCTTTGAATGTTCATAGTTAGAACCAATACTTGGATTCTATATGAAATTTTAGTCTATGACCCTGTATACTTGAAAAAACATTAGTATACCCAATTTTTCTTCAAATATTTTGTTATTATCAAAGCCTAAGGGATATGGGAAAAACCAATTTTATTCCAATAATTTCCCCCCTTTTTATGATGAAAAATGTAAGTATTTAAGAACAATGGTTGATAATTTAATTAAATAGTCGACTTCAAGGTATGAGGTTTATAAGCCCTTTGAGTTTAAAAATCCATAGGGTAAGGTTTATGTAATCTCCCACTAAGTTCTATCTAGGTTTATTAAATTTAAGCATTTAAAGCACAATGATAATACTTTAGAATTTAAGCAAGATAATAACTCTCAGATCTTAGATGCTTAAATATTTCTATATCTACTCCTCTGTCATCAATAAAAACAAATAAAGGAAACAAAAAAGGTGCAGAAGAAAAAATTTCATTTAACCAAAGAAGAATACAGAGGCACAAAAAATGCACAAAAAATACAATTTTTGAGATTTTATCAGATCTGAATAAAAATAATTTAAAACCATATTTGATTTCCCCCTATTTTAAAAGAAAAAATAATAAAAAAATATTTTGAGAAAGATATTGAAAACTGGTTAGAATGGTTGGGAAACAACTTATTCAATTCTTGAGATGGTCAAAACAGGTTATGACAGTTAAGCATTTGAGAGGAATAAGACAATCAAGGCTGGGGAGATATGCTTGGAGACCAAACATATATCTCTCTTCAATGTCCATTGGTGCATAATAATCAACACCGATTATGCTTCATGCCAAACTCTCTATAAAAACTGTCTTCTAAAACCATCAAAGTCACAACTTGATTCATTTGCAAGAGCTTCTTTGGCGGGGAGGACATCGGTCTCCAAGATAAAGAAACTCAATAAAAGTTAAGATCCAACTTTTGACTATGATTCAGATGCTGACGAGGACTAGATGAACTACCTGAAACCCTGTGCTTTTCATCTTGATGAATTCTAATAGATAGTATTTGTATTGTATCATGTTCCTTATGATAATGAATCAAGATTTGTAATAGTTTCTTATCAATAATAACAAATCCTTTTCCCTTAACATCTATAATTCTTTTGTCACTAGCATCCATTTGTTGAGCCATCAATAAGAATGTTACAGAGAAGTTTTCCACCATTTCAGCCAATTTAGTAATGTGTGAGTTAAAAAAAATAGTGAGTAAAATTTTTAAATCACACACCCATAGAAGATATGATTTAAGGCGAATCAAAATAATATTTAATTTTATCCAAGAAAATGATTCCCGTATAAAAAAATGTATGACACATATCACACTCTTTTACTTAAACAAACATGATTTGTTAGGTTGGTTAATATAACTCAGAGATCAAAAGACAGAGAATTCTTAGAAGAAATTTGACTTAGGACCTTCATAACCAGAGAATCTTCTTAATTAGTGAACTAACTAGTTCAGAGTCAAATATCTTAGGAACACATAAAAACCATTACGAGACACAAAGGAATATGATGGAACAAAACATATGGTGATGACAAATGGGGATGAGACAAAGTATTCAAAAACACTTACATCATAAACCACCAGTTATTATTCAATAGTTAAGAAACCAAGTACCATAAAACCTTTCATATTCATGACACATAAGTGGACATAAGTTAAAATAAAATTTCCCACTTATATGCTATTAGAGGAAACTACTAAAATTTTGAGTATCAAAGGCTGAGTTGATCAGATGCTACTATTCATCACAAGCTAATTCAAAGCTTCTGACCACAGTAGGTCCTGATCATCATCAGACTCTGATCCTTCATTCAGAAGCAAGCTCTAATCTTTAACAAAATGCATGTTCATATTCTTTTTGATAAAATTAAATCTTTCAATAATAAGAGTCTTGGTAATTATATAAACCCATTAATGATTTGTATCAATAAACTGTATATCTATCACACCATTCTAAACATGTTCTATAATAAAATGATGTTTTATTTCTATGTGCTTGGTTCTAAAAGGTTGAATAGTATTCTTTGTCAAACAGATGGTAGCAGTATTATCACAAAAGATTAGAATACTGCTTCCACTTATCTTATAATCTTCCAATTGATATTTCATCAAGAGTTGTGTGTAATAACTTGCAACTGAGATGTATTTTGCTTCAGCTGCAGAAAAAGTAATAGTTGCTTGTCTTTTACTAGCCCAGGATATTAGGTTTTTACCTATGAATTAACAACTTCCACTAATGGATTTTCTCTCAATAATATCCCCCAACATATTCATCATCATAGAATCCAACTAGCTTGTAATCTAGGGATTTTTTATAATAAAGTAACGCTAGATTGGTTGTTCCCTTCAGATACATAGAGATTCTCTTAACAACTGTTAAGTGAGTCTCTCTAGGATCTGACTTAAATCTTGCACACAGACAACCACTGAATAAAATATCTTGTCTAGAAGCTGTTAAATAAAGTAGAGAGCCAATCATACTTCTATACAACTTCTAATACACATTAGTGATGCTTTCCTCTTTGCTTAGGTTTCTGGTTGGATGCATAGGAGTGCTCATGAGATTGTAATCATCAAACTTGAACTTCTCCAAAAGCTCCTTTGTATACTTAGTTTGATGAACATAGACTCCTTCGTTGCATTTATTGATTTGAATACCAAAGAAGGACTTCAGCTCTCCCATCATACTCATTTCAAATTTAGTCTGCATTATCTTTAAAAATTCTTAGCAACAAAAAGCATTAGTTGAACCAAATATAATATCATCAACATAAACTTGGACAATTAAGATATCATTCATAAATGTCTTTCTGAAGAATGTAGTGCCAACTTTCCCTTTTTGAAAATCTATTTTTTAATAGAAAATTACCCATTCTCTCATACCAAGCTCTGGGAGCTTGTTTTAATCCACAAAGTGATTTCTTAAGCTTGAAAATATAATTTGGGTGGACCGAGTCCTTAAATCCAAGTGGTTGTTTGGCATACACTTCTTCAAAAAGGACACCATTTAAAAATACACTCTTAACATCCATTTGGTATAAAATAATGTAATTATTAACATCATAAGATAGAAGTAACTTGATTTCCTCTAACCTTGCAAGTGGTGCAAAGGTTTCAGAGAAATCTATACCTTTTTGTTGACTGTAGCCTTGAGTTACAAGTTTAGACTTATTTCTTACCACTTCTCCTTTCTCATTGAACTTGTTTCTGAATACCCATTTTGTTTCAATAATGTGTTTCTACAAAGGTTTGGGTACCAGATCCCATACATAATTTCTTTGAAATTAATTATACTTTTCTTGCATAGGCACAATCTAACTATCATCAAAAAGTGCTTCATCAACAAAAGTGGGTTTAGTCATGGAAAGTAGTCCTAACATTGAATGTTATTCTTTGAAGGTAAACCTTGTCTTTTTAGGACTATCTTTGTTTTCAAGAATCAACTCTTCTGGATGAGAAGACTTGCACTTGAAGGACTTTTTGGATTGTAATGCATCTGAGAAGCTATCTCGAGCTTCTTCAGATTATTCAACTTCTGGATGAGCTTCTGAGGTTGAATCAACTTCTGGATCACCAACTTATGAGGTTCTTATAGATTTTGAACACCCGACTTCTAATGGATTGTTAGCTTTTGGACCTCTAGCTCTTGATGTGTCTTCAGATACACTGATTTTTAAAAAGTTTTAAGCTAGCTTCGACATTTTATGTTAGACTCTTTGTCATTAAATTTGATGTGTATTGACTCTTCAACCATATTGGTTTCAGAGTTATACACCCTATATAGCGTAGAGCGTTCAAAGTATCCCAAAAAGATATCTTTATGAGCTTTGACATCAAATTTTTTCAGATAGACCTTATTGTTTTGGATGTAACATGTACATTCAAATTGATGAAAATAAGAAATGCTTGGCTTTCTTCCCTTGAACAGTTCATATGAAGTCTTGTTTAGAATAGATCTAATATAGATTCTATTCTGAACATATCTCGTTGTGTTCACAGGTTCTGCCCACAAGTACTTAGGTAAGTTGTTTTCATGAATCATGGTTCTGATAATTTTTTGTAAAGATCAGTTCTTTCTCTCTACAACTCCTTTTTCCTGTAGAGTTTTAAGAGAAAAGAACTCATGGAGAATTCCATGTGTAAAATAAATAAATTCAAATGACTCATTTTTAAATTCACCATCATGTTTAACTTGTATTAAATTTACAAGTGATTTTACAATATTAATAAAGTATTAATATTGTTTTTCTATTATACTATTTATTATTACTATTATTATTATTATTATTATTATTATTATTATTTTAAATTTGTTTTGCATATACTATTAATAAATATTAATTTGGTCAAATTCTTTAAATCTTTTCATTTTAATACAACAAATATTACTTTTTTTCTTAATATCTGTGAAATAGTCACAGTGACTTATAATGAAAAACAAAAAGAATAAAATTTAATGGAGGGATTTTATTCTATACATAATTTATTAAAACTTTAGAGTGAGAAAATATATTAATTTGGAAAATGGATGGGTCAAAACAGGGAGAGAGAAAATAAGTCTCTGTTACAACTTGCACTCAAAAGACTTTAAGTTGATCTATATTACGATTTTGCAATGTTGCATAATATATTACTACATATTAGACTCTGTCAACAACTAATGTGAATAAAAGAAAACAACAAGAGATCCCTTTTACGAGCCAAGGCTACACATCAATTAATACGTCATCATATCATACATTCCACACAAAATAAAATAAAAAACTCTTCAGATTTTATATTATTATTATTATTATTATTATTATTATTATTATTATTATTATTATTATTATTATTATTATTATTATTATTATTATTATTATTATTATTATTATTATTATTATTATTATTATTATTATTATATCAACAACACATGATTGGATAAGAATCATATAATTTAATGATGAAAAATATTGGAGGTATATTTAACTATGAATCTCTAACGATAATGTTTATAGGAGTAGAGAAATGTGAGGTGTATAAGAATCATAACTCACAAATCATTATGCTAATTCCCTATTTGTGAGGGCAACCTTTAATTTTCAAGCAGTTAAATAAAATAAACTTTTGGCTATATTTGTGGCTCATGTTTATTTCCAATTGTGATACTTGAGGCATTTTCTCTACTCTGATCAACAATCTGTCATAGTATTAGTGATTAATGAGTATTGTCATCCTCTCTAGTTTATTATAATGACTTTGGAATAAGAGAAATTAAGACAAAGGAGGGAGAAGAATGTTTAACATTTGTGTATGTATTATACTACAAGTTTATCACATTATAATTATAAGGGTTGTTTCTAAAAAAATTGAAGAATTGAAGTTTTTTTATCATGGAATTAAATATGAATTTTTTAAATGTCGATTTTTAAATTTTTACCTAACTAATTTTTTAAACTACATAAAATTTGATATATGATTGAACTTTTATCTAACTTTTTGTTGAAATTTTACTTATTACATATAAAAGATTTTAAAAAATTTATTGCATTTTAAATAAGTCTCAATTTATTTTAATTTTTTAATCGAAATACATGTATTAATATATATCTTTTCTAAATTCTATGACAATAAATAGAGAGGAATTTCAAAATTTTGTTATATTAGGAAGATTGTTCAATCTTTTTTTTTTTTGAGTGTCTAGTGTTCAAGAAGGAAAAAAACGGAAACATATGATTATGCATCACAATTTTATGTATTTTTTTAAGGAATTTCAATGACTACAAATAGAGAGGAATTGCAAAGTTTCGTATCATTTTGAGGATACTTTAATTTATTTTGATTTGTTTGTTCCTCTTGAAAAAAATATATTTATATGTGTTTCGATTGAAAAAGCAAAATAAATCAATACTTATTTGAAATGTCATGAAACTTGTAGATTCTTTCTATGTGTTATGAAAGAAATCACCGCAAAACTTTAGCTCAAAATTCAATTATATGTCAAAGTTTGTGTTGTTTATGTTTCTTGAAAAACCAGTGTTTAAAAAATTTATATTTAATTCATTCTGCACCAAAAAAGACATTAATATTTGTAGGAGAGATCCTTATAATATGATAACATTTCATGCAAAAAAATCAAGAAAAAAATAGAAGTCTAAATCATTATAAGCATCTCTTTAGATTAGGATGGAAAAAAAATGGAAGAATGATGTGTTTAAATTGAGTAGGGATTAACTACATACTGGCTGCTGTTTTTGGATTTATGTATGATGTTCATCTTAGCGGTGAATTTAGCGACAAACTTATTGTCTCTATAATGTTAATTAATATTAAATGGTAACAAATTGTCATGTGGTATGCCATGCCAACATCGTTGCCACACTGGCATTACCACTTGTACACCCAGTCATCAAAAAGTTTCATGTGACATGCCACACCAACTTTTGTTAATAATCATTAATAGAAGAAACCAAAATGTGGATTGAAAATATTAGAATGCCGATTTTTTAAAGAAAAACTTTTACGGGACAAAAAATAAATTTTGATATATTTAAAAGGACCACAAATGTATTTAACCTTTTTTATTAATATAGTATTTTAAAAACATGGTAAAATAAAAAAAGGTTGATATCAAATATAACATAAAGTATATTAAATTTTAATATTATGGAATATCAGAATAGTACATATATATATATATATATATATATATATATATATATATATATATATATATATATATATATATATATATATATATATATATATATATATATATATATATATATATATATATATATATATATATATATATATATATATATATATATATATATATATATATGTATGTATGTATGTATGTATGAGTATGATAATAATTGTGCATGTTCATGCTAGGTAGTTAGTTAGGTGAATAACAACTATGAGTTCGTTATAACTATCTTAAGAGTTCATGTTGTATATAAGACTGTATACTCATATAATGAAGATTAACAATAATCAATATGCAAATCAAGAAAAGCTTGCATATAGTTGGTGAAGCTCTCTCTCTCTCTCTCTCCTTTGTGAGCAATGTGTCATTCTAACATGGTATCATACGTCCAAGAGGGACCTTATTCTGCTACATCGTCTCCAACCTTGTGTGTATCACCATTGTTGAAGGTTTTCAAGCTTCAAAGAAGCTGCATTACAAACGCATACTCGAGGTATCAGAGAAACTATAAAAAATTTGGTGAATCTTTTCTAGTTTCAGAAAGGTTGTGACTCATCCCGTGTTTGTGTTATCATTCATGCTTCAAAGAAGTAATCTCTTTGTGCTCGGTTCCATTCAAGTCACACTTTGAGTTTTAGAGAAACATAAATGGTAGATATTGTTCAAACTCCAATAGAAACTCCATAAGTCGTGCAAATTCACAAGTTTCAATGAATCAAATCGCTTTTTCAGGTACCACGAACACCTTTGCATAAAAATTGCCCATTAAGCTTCAAGAAAACAATTCTTTTACTGGAATCAACAAGTTGAGGGGGTCATTCTATCACACAAGCTCCATAAAGTGGTTGTTAATCCAAAAATCCCACGTATATTCGAGATTGAACATTATCGAGTAAATAACATCATCTCTTAAAACTACGAAGCCTGGATCGTTCAACATCAGGCCCTATTCACATGGTTGCTCTCAACTATTTCTAAAGTTGTTCTACCTTGACTTTTGTCTTGCAAACATGCCTATGACATATTGGACAAGGTGCATAAGTACTTAAACTCTTCAATAAAAGATTGAGTGCATCAACTTCGCTCAGAACTAAAAACTAACAAGAAAGGTACCAAGACTATCTCTGTATGTTTTGCAAATTAGAGTTATTATAGACTCCCTTCTTTCCATTGGAGATCCGATCTCAAAAATGGATGGGATTAATGCAATTTTACAAGGGATACCATATGACTACAATCCCTTCATTATGATGATTTATAGCAAAATGGACCGAACGAACATCTATGTGTTGCAGTGAGAATCAGATATCAAGCTATTAATTAACTTGAATCGCAAATCATGAAGTTCACCATTGAGCTTTAATTTATCCAAAGGAAAGGGTAAATATTGAAGAAAACCCTAAGTGCGCTACATAACAACACAACTAGAGATCTAAGATTCAGGGGTTGGTTATACCTAGGAAAGGTGTTAGCATCCTAAGCATTTGTAGCACTCTTGATAACGCGAAATTATATCGGATATTTGACTTGACTTACATGAATTTTATCTGTGTTTACTGCTGTTTTATCTGATTTATCTTCTATTACGCATCTGTTTTCTTGGGTTTTGTAAGTTATCAAAAATATGGATTAAAGAAATAAAAGAAGAAAGAAATGAAGGAAATGGAAAGAAAAGAGGAAGAAAAGACCATGGAAAGAAAAGAAGAAGAAAGAAAGAGAAAGGAAAGGAAAAAAAGGGTGGGGGCCACCACACACCAAGTGACACTTGCCACTTGGGTGTGGCGCCTGCCACCATGGATTTAAGAGGGAGTGTAACGCATGCCACCTTCCAAGGGAGAGGGGAGTGGCGAGTTCCATTCCTAGAAAGTACGAGAGTGGCAACTGCCACTCCTAAAAGAAAGGGAAGTGGTGTCTGCCACTTCCTCCCTACATTTTCTCCACTTCCTCCCTACTTTTTCTCAACTTTTTGCCTGCATTTTCTCCGAGATTCACTCCTTGTTTTAACCGGAAATCTTGGGTAACCGTCGCCCGCTAACAACTATAAATGCCAGATACAGTTTTGGAAAAAGGGGGGCACTTAGGATTTTTGTTTCGTATTATTTTTTCAGCATTTTGTTTTTAGTTTTGTTAGCATTTTAAGAGAGAATATTGTAAGGCAATTGTTTTTCACACTGATAAACAATTGCCAGTTAGTTTTAGAATTGATTTAAGGGTTGTAATTTTTGTACTGAACTGCAAGCCGACCTCCACAATCAAATCCAAGAGTTTTCTGTTCTTCAAATTGCCAGGTTCCATTTATCTGCTTTTATTGTTATTATTATTTTTATGCATCCCTTTTATTTTATGTTTAGCATTAAGATTAGAGTTAGTAATAGCATGAAAGACATGTCTGGCTAAACCTCTTAGTATCAGTATATAATTACGATCGGTGGGAAGGGGTTAAGTAAATCGTGACGTAAATTTAACAGATCTAATTCTTCTGGTCTCAATTTCTTTTAATAACTTAATAACTTTTGTTATGAGAGTAAAAAGGTAACGAAGGTTAAGATCAATAAAGCGAGAGTTTGAGGTCTTAATCGGATAGATGAAACTGAACATTAGTCTTACATACAGCGAGAGCGCTTTAGGGTTAATTAGGATCTGCTTATTTTCAAAAAGTGTTTTTAAATACAAATGAGAGAGCGAGAGCCTTCATTCTAATTTGAGAGTGTAGTCTAAGTCAATAAACACGAGAGTGTGAGATAAAGTCTTTTAAATGAGTATTTTCTACAGAATAACTATTTTTCCTTTTAAACTAAACGCCCACGAATTACTGAACCCCCGATGACTGACATAATTATGTACCGATATTTCGCATTATCTTGAGTTAATTTATATTTCATTCTACACTCATTTTCTTATTCGCATCCCAAAATTTAGAAATCCATTAGCCTTAGATTTACGTAGTAGCATTAGATAGCAGTAGATCAATTCTTGGTCCTTTGGGTTCGATAATCTTTAAAACTACGCGATCAGACTGTGCACTTGCAGTCACGAAGCATTTAGACATACTAAATAGAGATCAAGTTTTTGGCGCCGTTGTCGGGGACCAATTAAGTCGATATTGTAACTTTAGTGTTGCGCAGTATAGACTAAGGTAACTATTTCCCTATTTTAATTCGTCGGTTGTATGACAAATACTCGCTCTAAAGGTGAGAAGCTTGAGCAATCGATCGTCGACATCGAGCATTTTATTAGTTTAAGACGCTGAATTAACGAATTTCGAATTAAGTATAACCTTCCACCATCTGAAATTCCCTTTCCAGAATTACCAATACCTATGGCTGAAAAACCTCAGAATCGACCTCCTAAGTACTAGGCCATCCCTTTGCAAGATGAGCCACATAACAGTATTGTTGCTCCTCCCATCGAAGCAAATACCTTCGAGATAAAACCTTCGTTGTTGTATGTTGTACAACAAAATCAATTTTTTGGAAGTCCCACAGAGGACCCGAACTTACATTGTCAGTATTCTTGCAATACGCAGACACAGTGAAAGAAAATGGTGTCAGCCCCGAAGCAATAAGACTATATCTTTTACCTTTCTCATTAAGAGATAGAGCTAGAGCTTGGCTTTAGTCTCTACCGTTCACATCTGTCACTATGTGGAACGAGTTAAAGAATGTGTTCTTAGCACGATATTTCCCACCTAGCAAAACAACTATGCTAAGAGCCCAAATAAATGGATTCAAACAGAAGGACAATGAATCTCTTTTAGAAGCATGGGAAAGATACAAGGACATGATGAGGCTTTGCCCACATCACGGTCTAGAAGAATGGTTTATCATCCATACCTTTTACATTGGTCTCTTGTACAACACAAGATTGACAATAGACGCCGCTGTGGGTGACACACTAATGGATAAACCCTACAATGAGGCTTATGCACTTATCAAAAGTATGGCTAAAAATCACTATCAATGGGGAAGTGAAAGAGCCTCAGTAGAGAAACCTCCAACAAAAAGTGGTATGTACGAGATAAGCAGTTGATCTGCTGTCGGGCACGGGTCAAAAATGAGTAAATTTAAGAAAATAGTTAGCAGTAACGACAACTCGAGTATCATTCTCACAAGGATTCTTGTATTATTTCAACCAACTAAAGAAAAGGTTTATGGGAATTTTATGTTTTGATTTATAAAATAAGAGAAAAAAAAGTGATTAAAAAAAGTGATTATCAGATAATCTAAAACGGCTAATCCTACTGATTCGGGTTCCGACTTATCATAGGCTATTATAACACCAATCTCTAAGCGGCTTCAAACCTATTTGATTATGATATTAATCATGCAATCACTTATCAAAATCATATGAATTATGTTCCTGTTACCGAATTAAGCAAACAGTTAAAAATATGACGAGTTAACGAATTAAGCAAACAATAACACGCAATTAAATTTAGGAACATGCATACAATCAAATTTAATCAATTCTATCCTATGAACACAGTCAAGTTAAGCAAACAATTGAAATCAAATTAAGCAAATGATTTCATAAAAAAGAATTGAACAGAAATCGAATTAAATTGGTATTATAATAACCTCAAAGTGATGGAACTCGTAAGCAGCAGGATTTGCCTTGAGAATTAGTTTTCCATGAAAATCGTACCAAACACAAAGAAATTCGTAAAAATAGGGTAAAGTGACAATAGTACGGCTGCTAGGTATAAGAAAGCATCAATACTTCTGATTTTAACCCAACTGGGTCGAAAAACATAAAAAACCCAGCCCAAAACTAAATATTTCAAACGGCAGATTTCGGGTCTTGACTTCAATGAATTATTTGGACCTGCTACACTCCGATTCATCCTCTGCCTCAAACATAAATGTTATAGCTCTATGTCTTAGCTTTCTAACGCCTATTAGAACGCGCAGTTCTGATTCTTGTAGCTCCAGTTATGACTCAAACAGTGGACAAATATCAAATAACCGCTAAAGCTGAAAATAAGCAGCGAAAATAAAATAAAGGTAAAAACAAACTTAAATATGAAAACACATTAAAATAGTAAAAACAATCAAATAAATGTAGGAATGCCTAAGTATAACAATGGAAGAATGTGTATGAAGATGTACTGATCAAATTCCCCCACACTTAAACTTTTGCACTCCGAGCAAAATATTATCAAGACTCATGAAAAACAAAAGCATTTAGATACTCATTCTAGACTGTAAATTCTTCTTTGATTAAGATTGCATTGATAGGTACTAATTTTGCACACTAAGGATATCGTAAGAACACAAATCCCCAATTGTGAGATCATAAAGCTCCCTCCTATACAAACCAATCCAAATGTTATTATGTTTAAGTCAACTTACTCATCCTCCTTTTTCCTCTCTTTCATTCTAATGCAATCACATTAATCCCTTTATCTATTCACACACATGGTAAATAAGTCTGTTAGTGACTATGATCCATATATTTTCAACAATTCAAAATTAACCACTTTTTTCTTTTTCTTTTTTTGAAGGTTTCACAACCGTTAGCCTAAGTGACTAGGTGAGGATCACCTAACTTAAAAGGAGAATTTCTATCTAGATTTCTTATTAAGCACGTGATCATTCACTTATTTGCATCAACTTAATTACTTAGTGTGTGATTTCTAGATGGTGTTGACTGCTAGATAAACTACTTAAGAGCTATTAAATGATGAGAACTCAAGGCTATGTCATAACAAGTATTTAAATCGAATTCCATATTCGAGAGACTTAAGGTGTTAAAACGATACAGATCTTATAAATTTTTCGCAAGTCTGCCCAATCTAACCTCAAATTAATCTATAGCTTAAAATTTTCAAAAGATGCATTGTGTTTCAAAGTAAAAAAAACTTATTACTTTTTATTTAAGAACAAAACTAAAACAAAACAAAGAAAATGAAATAAAAAAATAGTTCCCTCCCCCACACTTAAAATATATGTTGTCCTCAATGAAAGAACATAAATATAAAATAAGAGTGAGAGAAAGGAAAGAACACACCTGAGTAGTCACGGTGGATAGGTGATCACATAAGCATCCTTTCTTAAAGAGAGATCTTCTGCAGGCTCCTTTTCCAAAGTGGGGATGTCATATAATAACTTTGGGTAGCATTCATTGATCTTGAAATATTTATTAGTGCCTTCGCCTTTTATTCCAAGATCAAAAAAGAATCTTCGATAAATAAAAGTGTCGAATGAGCATGCAAATGTGATATCCTTTTCCACAACATCAGAGATCAAAGGATTAAAGGGTCGCCTCACTGCTTTTCTTCCATCTTCCATCGAGGTCCATCCAATTCCCTTCTTATGTTTCTTCAAAACCTGCAAAAGTTTATTATCTTGATCAAAATCAAGGTTAGAAGAAATTATAACATGTAACTTTTCATTCCTCTCTAAATAGGCCTATTTTAGATTGTCCAGAAGTGGTTTAAGCTCTAAGGAAGGAGGTTGTTCAACGGAAGGCATGGTCGGGGCAGCTGGGATATCAAGAGTTTCAGCTGCATAAACTACATCATGAAAAGCATCACCCTGCAAGGCAGTATTAATCTCAGCACAAACAAAGCACACGTTAGTGTCAGTACATAAATCACAAGAGTAAGTATCATCATAATCTAATAAAGATGGAAAATCAAATAACAACTCAGGATAAATATCATCAACTAAATCAGACAATAACTCTTTTGAATTCACTATTGTTTGGGCGGATAGTTGGTTTGATTCTTGAGCTTGCTGCATGGCATTCACTATAGTGGCAAGCTGTCCAATTTGTGTCTGTAAAGTCTGAAGACTAGAATCTGTTTGTTGCTGAAACTAAAGATCATTTATAGCCATTTGCTTGACAAGGTCCTCTAGTGAAGGTTCGGAAGGTGTAGAGCACACAATTTAGAATTCCTTCAGATGCTTATTCGGATCCTCGTCTGCAAGACCATTAAACTTTGACAACAAGTGTACTAAACCAGATTCCAATTCGAAAGGTACAGTAACAGCAGAATATTCTGTACATAAAGTATTATAATTCATATCATGAGCAACAAGTTCTCTAAGAGTTCTTTGATTTTTCATATTAAATTTAATAGAAAAATCAACAAAGAAAAAGAAAACAAAGAACTAATTCAGCAATGCAGCAACAATTAGGAAAATACCAACAATGTCCCTATTTAGAAAAAGAATGGAAAAATAGAAAAGTGAATAAAATAAAATCTAAAAATTATCAAAATATTACTAAAAATCAAATCAAATCAGAATAAATCTCTACAAAAAATTTTGAATTTTTTTGAAAATATGAAAATAGAAAATAAATAAAATAAAATAGGAAAATAAGGAATTTGCGATTTTCAGAGTCAGAATCTTTTAGAATTCTATTATAAACGAGTATTGTTCGTCGATTTTTTTCGGATTTTATGGAAAAAGTTCGGATCAAATCGAAACAGTAGCTTCTAACTTACCTAATAGGATGAAACGCTTACCCCTATTCTGCAACCCTGAAAATTAATATACAAAAACAAAAAACAAAAAACAAAAAACTCTAAGAAAAATTTAAAATTAAAATTCTAAAATTGTCTAAAATTAACAAGAATCCCCGGCAACGACGTCAATTTGATCTGCTGTCACGCACGAATAGAAAGCGAGTAAATTTAAGAAAATAGTTAGCGGTAACGACAACTCGAGTATCGTTCTCACAAGGATTCTTGTATTATTTCAACCAACTAAAGAAAAGTTTTATGGGGATTTTAAGTTTTAATTTATAAAATAAGAGAAAAAAAGTGATTAAAAAAGTGATTATCAGATAATCTAAAACGGCTAATCCTACTGATTCGGGTTTCGACTTATCATCGGCTATTATAACACAAATACCTAAGCAGTTTCAATCCTATTCGATTATGATATTAATCATACAAGCGCTTATCAAAATCATACGAATTATGTTCCTGTTACCGAATTAAGCAAAAGGTGACAACCAAGGGTTTATGTCAAAGGTTCATTATGATCACAATCAAGTTTAAAAATTTCAAAAGGTTTGAATACAATGGACATGAAGTTTAACAAGGCATGATATCAAAACTCTAAACAATATGAACATGTTATTAAAGATATAACAAACAAGTATCAAAGGTTTAATGTGGTATGAATAACAAGCAAGTATATTTACATCACATCCCAAAGACAAAGCAAGTGTTCATGGTTTAAACATTAAAAGTTCAAAGCATATATACATGAAAAACATGTATTAAAGTGAGCCAAACTTGGGCAAAATCACTTGGAAAATATTAACAAACATCAAGCAAGGTTCAATCAAGGTATAACATATTCACAACAATCATCAAGATCAAATTGAATCAAGAAACAAGCCAAAGAAACTTGATAAAAAGCCTAAAACACCTTTAAAAGTCACTTACTTTGACTATATAGAAATATGTGAAAATTAAATAATTTTTGGAATATTTTGAAATATTCATAAAATAGGCATGATAAATAGTGGGTGTGCAAAAAATCAGTCCAAAATGATGTGTGGTTTGAGAGATATGATTGAAACCAAAATGAAAAAAAAAAGTGAAATATACAAGTGGTAAAATATAAGAGAATGGTCCAGAGGAGACTTGAACCCACACCCTCTAGTCTACAGGCTTAAAACAATACAACTGGGCCATTTGGTTGGGCTTTAAAGGATACACACGCGCATTAAATTATATATAAAATCAGGTTGGAAATCAGAAAAATAAAAAAGGGTATAAAAGGACTGGGGCGAGGGGGATTCGGACCCCAATCCTTAGCTTCACACAAAAACACACTTACCACCATGGTGCAATGCCCAAGTCAATACTAATATGGAAACAAATATATATATATATATATATATATATATATATATATATATATATATATATATATATATATATATATATATATATATATATATATATATATATATATATATATATATATATATATATATATATATATATATATATATATATATATATATATATATATATATATATATATATATGTATATATATATATATATATATATATATATATGTATATATATATATATATATATATATATATTACACCCACGTTTAAAAATAGAAAATGTCACCTCAACATCTTCTTCTTCCTCTCACATGTTCTCTCTTTCTCTCTCATTCCTTCTCAATTTTTCTCAAACTTCCTCCAATTATATCTCTCTCATTTCTTCATGAAATTCAAAGTTATAAAAACCAAAGTTGCTCAAAATTCAACAAGGAATTTAATGGTATGATTTGTAAAAGATAACACTAAAAGATTAAAGTGTACAAAGGGCAAAATCAGTCACTAAACCCTAGGTTTCTAACATCATGAACTTCACATACAAACTTCATAACTTGCAAACATTTTATAGTCATACTCAACACATTAGTATCTACATTTTTGCTTCAATAATCAACCAAGAATGATGAGTTTCAAAGTGCAATAATCTAACCTATTAGAGCAAGGTCCAATGCCTCTTCTCAACACTTCCAAAAGTTGTGTAATTGTGCAGTTGGTGTCGTTAGACCACAAAGAGAATGTCTAGATGCTTGGTTTAGTTTGAAACAACTTTAAATCCTTCACATGAACCTTCTTGCAAAATGTGAAGTAAGATATAGAAGGTGATGGTATTGATGCTATATAACTTGTTTAAGGGTGCAAACAAGTTCTAAAGGGTGTTTAGAAGATGTTTGGGTGGTTGGTTTGGAAAGGAATTGCAAGGGGAAAGAGATTAGAAGAAATGGACTTTGGAGACTTTATGGATTTCTCAAAGTGCACTATGTGTTGTGGAGGAATTTCTGATGTGTTTCTTGTGTGTTTTGGAGCAAGGAATTGTCCTCTAATTATAGGGAAAGGTTGGAGAATTGAGGGATAAATAGAATTCAGGCTTGAAGCAAATGACTTGGTTGGATTTCAAATGGAAGTTTCATGAGAAAGTTGTGGTTTCAAGGTGAGATCCATTGATTCATGGATGATAGGATCTCTTTTCTGCACTTTAGGGAGATTAATTCCAAGCCAATTTGATAAAGCAAGATCAAAATTAGCAAAGCATGGGCTTAAGACAAGATTTGGTGAAAATAACTTGCTTTATCAAAATAGATATGCCACTTTTTGCAAAATGATCCACATATGGTATGTGGAATTGGATAAAGCCTTAACTACTTGTTGTTGCACCCCAAAATTTGCCCAACCTTTTCTTAACTTGGTTTATGTTTCATTTCATTTCTTTCTAGCATTTTCATTGCATAGCATTTGGCATTGAACAGGTTGTGTATATCAAGAGGAGTCTACTCAGAGATTGAGCTTAATTACTCAAGTTTGAATGGTCATCAAGTCATCTAGAAGTGGGCATTGGAGTTGTGAAAGGATTGATGGATGTATGTGGGTCAACTCCTAACTTGGAGGCCAGTTCAAGATCATCAGAGGGTTGTGAATTCATGGTTATGGATATAAGATGTTGAGAGAGCTCATTGAGTGCCTTGAGGGCCACTGTGGAGCTCATCCAAGTGTTTATACCAAGTGTGGAAAGTTACAGTTGAAGGTGTTGCAATTAGGGTTTTCATCTGGTTAATCCTCAGTCAATTGTGCAATTGGAGGAGATTAAAACTCAATTCAAAGTCTCTATGGTCATGGGATGTTGTGTTAGGATACATGAGATAACATTTCAAGATCAATTCATCAAGAATCAAGAGTGTGAGAAGTTACTAAATTAGGGTTCTCAGGGTAAAATCCCCCATTTAGTTCCTAACTTCAAGACCACCTATCTCAAGATACAAGTTTCATCTCAACTTTTGACCAACATGGAACTTGTATAGCATGTTCTTAGATTTCTTTTGAGTACTATAAGTCCTTGATTTATAGAACTCAAGTTATGATCCAGACAAGTTACAGGTCATCAGATGAATGTGATTTTGGTCAACAAAAGTTAACCAACTTCCAAGCCATTTTTGACCTAGAAGGATGTTTCTCTTCAACTTTTGGCCAACAGGAAAGTTGTGGATCTTGGTCTTAGCTTTCCAAAAAGTACTAGAAGTCTTTCATCTTATTTGTAGAACTCAAGTTATGAGGCTTGCAAGTCAGGGGTATTTTGGGAAAGTGAGATTATAGGTCATAAAATTATAGGTCCATTTCATCAACTTGCACACTTCAAATGAAGATTTTTCCAACATTAAATATGCTCCAAATGGTGTCAATTGTTTGACCAAGTCTTGAGAAGTCATGAATTTGGTTTAGAATGGTGTTTTCCTAAATTGATTTTCATAAAAAGGGATTTAAAAGGAGAAAATGGGATTTAATTCACTTTGGACCATTTTTGTGCAAATGAATGCATATTTTAAGTGCAAACTACATTTTAAACACATTGGCATTAGTAGAATTTGAATTGGATGTGTTTTGGTGAGCCATTTCCAAGTTTACTTCATCATGAAGTTACACAACAAACATCAACCATTGAGATTAAACAAGGGCTAAATCCTAGCCATTCACATTCCATACACTCCCAGCAAGCAATTTGAAGCATTTTGGAGCCAAATTAGAGGGATTTTCATGCACATGCGAGAGCTCCAAACTCAAATTCCATGAATTTTCAATTGGGCTCTACAAGCTGTCATTGGGATTAATTCTTTTCCAGATCCATCACATATAAGGTTTTGATCATGAACAACTCATCAGAACTGGTAATTGGAGGCCAATTGCTCAAGAACAACTTTGAAAAAGTGGTGAAAAATTGAATTTCGAATTTGAAGAATTAGCAAGAATCAAGGCAAATTAAGCTTGCAAACATCTCTAGGAAGGATCACTGAACGTTTCTGGACAATTTTCTTCAAGCTTAAGCATCAGTTGAAGGCTCAGTGGAAGTTCTCCACTAGGTATTTACAAATCAACCTTACACTCTGAATATGCCATGATTCATTGCCATTTTTGCATATTTGAGACCTAGGAAACATGTAGATCGTTAATAACTAAAATAAACTAGCATTTGTGATGTTTGAGTTTATGAGCTCCAAACTGTTTGGACTTGGATTGATCTGTTCTTGCGTGTTTTTGCTTCATTCTTGCTTGATCTGTAACCTACATAACCTCTAGATGATGTTTAAACCAAATTGAGTGAGTTTTGGTGAACTTTGGATTTTGATGCACAAACTTGTTTGCTTCGGGTTGCTCTCATCGTGAATGATAATTGAATTTTGATGGTGGATTTGAGATCCTCGTGATCTCTAGATGAATTTTCATATAAAATTCGTCCAGTTTGGTTGAGTTTTGGTCTGGCTGTGTAGTGTTGTTGGCTCACGGTGGCCGGAGCAATGAGGAAGATGACCGGAACGGGTCTCCGGCCACCTATGGTTTCCCTCCCATTTCCTGCAAAGAAGACGATGATGTGTCATCTTGTGAAGCGCATGATGTACATACTTTTGTTTTCAACGTGTGAGATTAAGACCTACGCTATGCCTCCTTTGACTGTTTGCATGTGATCACATTCAAATCCCTCATTAATGTGTTGGCAAGCTGCTAGCCTCATGATGTGATTACCAGATGATCATGCGTGCCACACTGATTTCCACGCTAGTCCATGGTTGACCGTGTTCCACATGATTGCCAGGGTTTTGTATTTTTGTTTGGGTTTTCTGTTGGGCTTGGGTTCATGCGTGCTACTCACACCCCCAGTTTGGGCCCAAGTGTTTTTTCTTCTTCATTTTATTGCTATTTGAACCAATTGTTTTATTATTTTCTTTTATTTTCTTTTTGATTTTTGTTTTATTTTCTATTTCAATTTAAATCATTAAAAATAGCTCCATTACTCTAAAAATTCACCAAAAATATTTTTTAGGAACTTTGAGATGTCTAATATTTTTTGGATATTTTTATTTTATTTTTCAATTTTATTTTCAATTTAAAAAAGAATTAAATATTGGAGTTTGTTTTAATTGAATTGAATTATGACATTGTTTGCTTTTGCATTTGTTTCTCTCATTCCTTTTTGATCCAGTGAATGAAAATTGATCCTCATCTCAATGATGAGCTGGTCAACTTTTGAGGACCATTTTGCCCCTGTTTCTTAACTTTTGGGTTGACTTTTGTGGCTCTTCTTTTTGTCTTTGTTTCCCCCATGTCAAAGTGGTACATCTAAATTAATTGTTTCTTTTGATTGTGCTTTGAGGGGATATTTTTGAACCATTTTCCTATTTTTGAGGTAACTTGCAAGTCAAGTTACCTCCAAGGGAGGTTCACACATGTATCTTGATCTAGTTTGACTTGGATATGACATTTTGGATCCTTTGAACCCCCAAGGCCTTTTGTTTCATTTTGTTAACATGTTAAGCATGATGTTGGTTCAATTTTAGGTCATGATACTGTTTCTTCCTTGTTCATTTGTGTGTTTCCTTTTAGGCTTTCAACTTGAACTCCTATGTGATGCATGTTTGCTTCCTTGGTGCTCTTGCTTGCATTTCTTCTTGTTTTGTTTTGATATTGATTATGAGCTTTCTTATCTTCATCTCCCTTCTGTCCAATGACCTTGGAGTGTCATTTAAGGTGGCTTGGTTCCTCCTTTGGAGGTATTTGAAGCATACTTAGAATGATGAATCCTTGAGGACACTTTTGGTGCTTCTTTGCTTTTGATGAGTGATGCTTATGGTTGAGTACCTATTATGGGGTCCTTACTGCCCTCATTCGGTATCCCATCCTCACTTGGCTTTGGGTTTTGTTTCACCTTTCATTTGGTTTGATTTTATTGGTGTGGTTGATGTTGTTTGACTTAGGTCATTTCATCCCACTTTTGGTGCATCTTTGTGTGGTTTGCTTTTGTTGGATTGATTTCTTCTTGTGCACTTCTCCTTATTCTCTTTTCTTGCATTTACATATGCATGCTTGGTTGAGATGATCTCGTGGAGGCTACTTCCCCACACTATTTTCCTCCCACTTTCATTCTACTTGTGCATCTTATGTTTGCATTTTCATTTGCATATGCATTCTTCTTCTTCTTCCTCTTTTGCTTTTCTTTGCCATGCTCCCCATAAGTTCTCTAACCTCTTGAGGTTATGATAGACATTAGGTACCTAACTATGCATGATAACATTAGGTAGTTCCCTTTTGAATCTCAACTTTAAGTCCACTTTGCATGACAACTTTTAGGAGTAATTAGTCTCCCATTAGTGTTCTTTCTTCTCTTCTCATCTTCAAACATTCATAAAACACTTAATAAAGAATGACAAGTGTAGCACGCTACGAGCCTTAAGCTACTTAAGAAATGGTAATTGAGGGGCCTCCTCTCAAGGACCTAGAGTATTTAGTGTACACCTTTTGGGTGATATACGACGCATTCGCTCTTAGGTCATAGTCTCTAGTGCAACATGAGTTGCAAATCAAATTCAAAACAATTCTTCTCTAAAAAACTCAAAAACAATTCAAACCTTTTTCATCCTTCGGGATCTTAATCAAGGAAATCATTTTCATAAAAGAGTGTTGTTAACTCTTAGTTCTACCGCAAACGGTAACGCCTAAGTCTCCAATGGTCGAGCCGCATACACCAACTTCTAGAACTATCTGTTAACCCTACTCGGGCCTAAAAAACTTTTGAACCAACCTGTGGTCCTTTTTAGCCCGAACTACGTTCGCTCTGATCTTTCATATCAGATGAAATTACATAGGCATAAGACGCGACATCTTAGCGAACAACCTCCCCTCCTTTACCCGTAGTTAGTCGAACTACGTTGATTCTGACTTTCCCATTGCATGAGGGAGTACGTAAGCACAGAGCGGTGATGCTCTGTCGAGTCACTTCTCTTTTCTTTTTCCTTTGTCCCTGAGCCTTTAGATAGATAGTTTCAACACACCCTTTTAGATAGACAACAATGTGTGGATCCCGTCGAGTACGACGGACGTGAGGGGTGCTAATACCTTCCCCTTGCGTAACCGACTCCCGAATCCAGAAATGGTTGTGATGACCTTGTCTTTCCCTTTTTATTTAGGTTTTTCCGATCGTTTCCTTTCCCTCTCTTTGGGATAAATAACAAAAGTGGCGACTCTTTTATTTTTCCGCTGGTGGTTTTTCGCAGTTGCGACACTTGTGTAATGCACTTAGGATCTGTGTAACTCATTAATTATATGAAGATTTGAAAGCAAAATGATATGAAAAGGAATATCTCATAGGTTTTGCAACAAGGTTTTGACATGAACATGACCAAAAATCAAGATTGGAAGGCCAACTTCCCTTCTTCAAATCTTTTAGCTCAAGTATGATAAAAAAATATGTTCTTGGACTCTTTAGAAATCTTGAAACATCCTCTACAACTTTCATGTTTTGATTTTTTCTTGAATCAAAAGGGATCATGGTGAAAAATAGCCTCAAATTTGGCTCCAAGACAAGGCAAATTTTGTTGAAAATTTTTCTAAGTGTCTAGGTTCAAAAAGTGTGGAACCTCCAACTTCAAGGCTTCATATCTCACAATCCTTGCATTTTTTGGGAATTCATCCTCAAATAAAAAGTTGCGGTATGGAACAAACTCTTCAAATTGGTCTTTGGAGAAAAGGAAATGGTTACTTAGATTGGAAGTTATGGCACTGTTAAGTTGAGTAAAAACCATTCAATTTCCATAACTTAGAAAAAATTCAATTTCTTCATCATTGCCCTTTTTGCAAGTAACCTCACTTTTCTTGATTTCTCTTGATCAATCATGATCTAAATCACATATTATCATTATTCTTGACTTGAGGAACCCATTTTTGACCAAAAAATTTAAAAGTCAAACTTGGCTTGATCAGTGGTCGACTTTTGTATCAGATGAACTTGAGTTCTTACATTGCTTATGAATCAAGTTCCTTGGATAAATCCAATCATATGTAAGGAATAATATGATGTATTTGAGGTCCTTGAAACATATTTTGAGATATTGGATCATGCCTTGCTCTAAATTTCAAATCAGAGACTACATTAGGTCAAAACCCTAATTTGGATGCACTAGATGACTTGAGACCTATTGATCTTGATTTAATGAAACTTTGCACTTGATTATTGATGTATGGAAACTATTGATCATGATAACTTGATATATGAATGATCAATATAATACTTTGACTGATCAACCAATAATTTTCTTGATGCAAACCCTAGTTTACCAATGAACAAAGCAAGACAATATCTGATAATTTAAGGGTTAGCTATGCATGAATGACATACCTAAGATATGTTGGATTCTGTGCAAATGATAATGGAATCTAGGGGTAAAATTTGGGGTATGACACCCATGAATGTTGATTTGTAAATCCATTCAATATGATACAAATGCCTCCTATGTAAATACATTCGGTTGATTAATATAAGATATTTTTCGCTAAAATCGACCAACAAACAAACATTTTTTACCCAAAACTATGTAAGGCTTGAATTCTCTATTGCACCTGAAGATACATAGGAGCAAGATTGCGAAACTTATCAAGCCCCCTAATAATAAAAAACCTTTTTAGGTCCTTTCTTCTTTGCACCCTAATAAAAAATCTTTTTAAGTTCTTCGCACATTAATAAAAAAATCCAAAAACATTTCTCTTCTCTCTCATTTCCCACTCGAATAACTAGAAGTTACAACTAATATCATAATGACATTCTTTCGATACTAACTAAATGGTTTTCGTTGAGTACAATAGACGTGAGGGGTGTTAATACCTTCCCCTTGCGTAACCGACTCCCGAACCCTAATTTGGTTGCGATGACCAATATCATTGTCGTTATTTTTGGGTTTTATCGATATTTCCCTTTTCCCTCTTTGGGAATAAATAAAGTTCGGTGACGACTCTGTTAAGTCCATCCTGCGAGCATGAAGTTGCGCTTCGCAAGGTCATGTTCTCAATTTTTTAGGTGCGACAGATGGGAACTCTGTTGGGGACAGGAACATCTACTAAGTGAGTCAACCTTATTTTAGTTAGGTTTTCGTGTGTTTGTGTTAGCATTGTTTGTTTCTTCTTCTTTATTATATGCTTCCTTTATCTTTGGTTTATCACAGCTTTATATCTTTGGTTTATCTTTGTTATATGTTTCCTTTATCTTCAGTTTTACTCTAAGTCCTCAACCCCACTATAACACCAGTCAATGTTTGACAAAGAATGGTGAAACAAGAACAAGAATTAGAAAGGTTGAGTTTAGAACTCGGTGACCTCAGTGGAAGTGTGGGTCAAATCATGGACATGATTCAAGCTCTGTCAACCAAGTTAGATATTCCGCAAGCAACATTTGTTTTAGGGATCTTCAGTCATATCCTTGAGCCCTAACCTGCAAAGACTGTGCCTTATGGCTTCATGCCTCAAGTTGAAGGTGTACCTGCTGTAGTTCAATCCACTCAACAAACCGTACCTCTACTAGCTAGCAGCAAGACTAACGTCGTGGTCCACACTTTTGCACCACCAATTGTCCATGCACGTGTGTAACCTTACTTCGAAGATCGACAATAGATCTATCATGCTCCATAATTGTATGACAAAGAAGAAGAAAGGCATGAGGACATGAAGGCCATAAAATAAAATTACCAGGTTCTCGAGAAAAGAATAAGGGTTATGGAAGGTGATCAAGTCTTTGGTGTTGTCGCTAGAGAGATGTGCCTAGTATATGTTCTTGTGATTCCTGCAAAATTCAAGACTCCTGACTTCGATAAGTATGAGGTTCACTCATGCCCCAAAAGTCATCTCATTATGTACTACCAAAAATTGGTTGCCCATGTCCAAGATGACAAGCTTATGATACACTGTTTTTAAGACACTTGAAGGGAGCTACCTCCAAATGCTACTTAAGCCTTGATCAGAGCCATAACCAATGCTTACAAGAACTGTGTGATGCTTTCATCAAGAATTACAAATACAACATGGGTATGGCTCCTAACAAAAGACAGTTGTTGAGTATGTATCTGTAACACCCCAAAACTTTCCCTTTCATTTTTAACCGTAACTGGCTTATGTTTCTTTCATTTTGCATCATTAATCATACCACTGAATTGGTGCTTGAGACATGGGATCAAGTTGTTTCTATCGCTCAAGAATTCCCTTTATTCCAAGATTGTAAGCAGCAAGCATCAGAGATTTCAGTATTTATTTTGCTCAGCGATTGAACACTGAATTATATTTTTCCGCCAGATATTTTGAGTGCAGGAGACAATTCATAGTTTATTTCAGGCATTATACGGGTGCAATATCGAATGACAAGTTTCAGAGGCCAAACTATGCTCAGAATAGGTGGCAACAGGAGATTCTCCAAGTTTCCCTCATTAAAGCGCCAAAAATTCAAATTTTGAAGGTGTTAACTGATTAACCATTTGCTAGGCAAATTTGGTTAATCGGTTAACTAATGTAAAATTTGCCCAGATGCTTCATTTTTCAGCGCTGCAGAATTTGATACACATTCCAATCACTTGATTTCATTTTACACCAGAGAAGGATCTATAAGTGGTTTAAATTTAATTCATCATTCAAAATTAATTTCACTTCCCTCCAAAATTCAAACATTTCCATTCCTAATTCCACTCCTAACTTTCATTCCTAATGCTAACCCACACTCCAAACCACATTTAAGTTCAAGCCTAAACCATACTTAAATCAATTTGCTCCAAACCTCTCAGGAATACACATATTTTCTGATTTTTCTACACATCTCACTCCAATTCTCTCAACTTTTCTCTCATTTTCACTCTCATTCCAAAACCCTCACAAAAGCTCCATAGCCAAAAGCTTCACAAATTGTACATTGCAATTTGTGAATTCTTGAGCTAAACCTCCATTGCATCATCATCCTTGGTTCAATTCTGAATTTGTAACTCATTTGGATCTTGATCAAATTTTTGGAATCACTTCTTGAAGAATTTTTGCTTATTTATGGATTATTGCTTAGATCTTCAAGTTTTCTTGCTAAAGCTTCATAGATCTCTGGTTTTTGTGCTTGGATTCATCAATTCCAGTCTAACAACACTCACCAATGCAATTCTTAGCTTTGTAGGTTGGTAATTTCTAGATCTAGCTTTGATTTTGCTTAATCTTGCATTTCACAATGTAGGTCTATTGATTCTTGGTGATAATTAGTCCATTGATTGTTTTGATTATGATTTTGGTGTTTGTTGGATCCAATTGATGGTTGATTGCTTTGATTTGGTATACTTTTCGTGCACAATTGATTGCTTAAGCATGTGTATGAATAGATAATTGATTAACTACTAAAAAGTGCTTTTAGTTGCTGTTTTTTTTGCTTTTGTTACAGTGTTAATCGGTTAACACTACTTTGTCGCGTGTTTTCTACTACTTTTCATAGTGTTAATCGGTTAACGCCGGGAGATTAACCGATTAACACTGTTGCAGAATGTGTTTTTCTTACTTTTTCAAGCTTGTTTGGATTCCTTTCCATCCTTAAACCTCATGGATTGATATGATGCATATTTATGGACTATTCTTGAGCTATTTCACCATACTTGATAGCATGCTTGTGATTTTTCAACACGCGACTTGCAGTTTTCAATGATGCATATCTATGATTTTTGTGTTGCATTCTTGGTGTGATGATCATGTTGCATAATCATTTGTACAATGGTGATTGTTTGTTATTGATGTTTATCTTGTTGGATTTATGTCTCGTGCTTATGTTTGTTTCCGATTCTGGAAATATATGATTGTTCGAAACGATTAATTGGTGTTGAAGATGTATGATGTTCTTGATGAATGTTTAGTTGTACAATCTTGTTGAACTTGTTTGTGCTTAATTGTTGACAATATTTGATCCTCACCATGTCATATGCATTTGTTGAAGTGTTGATGCATACATGTTGCCTAAGGTTTTACGCCTGATGTCCTGATTTTGGCATGTTGTTAATTGCATCCATTCTGCTTGCTACATTTTACACCTGTTATATGCTGAAAACTTAGGCTGTTAAATGTTATTTTGCTTATTTGTAGGGGTTTTACTGTTGTTCTAAAGCTGAAGCGTTGTTGTTTATTTGTTTTCCTTGTTTAGGTTTGTTCTTGCATGTTCCCTTAAGGCCTCCTAGTCCAACATAATTTATGATTAAGCTTGGAGTAGGATAGACATTAGGAGTAAATCCATGCATGATAACATTAGCTTAATCACTTTTTAACCTCAACCTTAAGTCCATTTTTGCATGCTAACATTAGGATTGAGTTTCCTCTCGCATCCCGACCTTAAGGCCATTTTGCATGTCAACGTTAGGACGGAGTTTTCCCCTTAGACCTTCCGTGCGTCTTTTTCTCTTCTCTCTCAAAACAACATCAAAACACTTAATAAATGCAATGAATATTGTAAGCCACGAGCCTTAAGTATATGGGAAATAATGAGTGATGAGTCTCTCCTTACTTCATCTAGAGTGTTTAGCATACATCCCGTCTGGGGGAGATCATGCGACACATTTGCTCCTATGTCATAGTCTTTAGTGAAATATGAATCTCAAACCAATTCAATTCACTTATCTAAAACTCACAAAAAAATTCAAATCATTTTCATCCTTCGGGATTGTTTGTCAAATCATTTTCAGAAAGAGTACGTTATTTTTCCGTTCTACCGCATACAGGCATTGACCCTAACTGCTGGAATGTGAACTTAACGTCGTTCATAAAAAACATATATTGACTCGTACATTGAACTACGATTGCTCAGACTTCCTTATTCTCGTCCGAATGGGATACGTAGGCACAAGACGATAGAGTGTTGGCGAGCAACCTTCCCCTCCACCTGTAGTCTTCTGAACTACGTTGACTCTGACTTTCCCATTGCACAATGGAATATGTAGGCCTAGGACGGCGAAGTCCTATCGAGTCTCCTTTTTGTTTTTCCCTTTTTGTCTTTGTTTCTGTTAGCAGTAGACTTTAGATAACACACATTTTGATTAGAACAACAAGCATGGATCCCGTTGAGTACAATGGATGCGAGGGGGTTGCTAATACCTTCCTCTCGCGTAATCGACTGTTGAGCCCAGGATTTGGTTGCGAGACCTTGTCCTCTCCCTTTTTGAGGTTTTCTTCGATCGTTTCCTTTCCCCCATCAGGATAAATAACGTTCGATGGCGATTCTTCTGTTTTTTTTCTGCCAGTTGTTTTTTGCAGTTGCGACAGTATCATAAAAACAACGAATCTTTCAAAGAATATGCACAACGGTGGAAAGAGGTGACCTCTTAAGTTGAACCACCTCTTGCCAAGAAGAAATTAGAGGATTGGTTCATAGACACTGTGAAGCCCATATTTTGTGAAAGAATAACAAGTATTGTATCTGCAAGTTTCTCTGACCTTGTTGTCTTGGGTATAAAGGTTGAGGTTGGGATGAAAAATGGAAAGATAATGAATGCTGATGGAACCTCTAACAACAATAATGCAAAGAAATTTCTTGGCGATTCCTAAAGGAAAAATGAAGGTGAGATAAATGTTATGTCTACTAATCGAAGAAGAACTCATTTATGGAAGAAGCAGCAACAACAATCCACTTATCAACAACTTACTTATCCTATGTAATTTGGTCAACAACCCTATGTAGCTACCGTTGCACCCAATTATCAGCAAGTAACTCCTTCTCCTTATCAACAACCTTTTGACCAAGAGTACTCGAAAAACTCAACCACTCGTCCTTATCAACCAGCGCCTGTCACTCATCCTTATCAACAGCCAAGTCCTTGGGCTCCTCAAAACTGCAATAAGAGGGAAAGAACTCACTTCGAACTAATGCCCAAGAGTTACAATCAACTATTCTCGTCTCTGATTCAGAATGGTCTGATTGTTACTAGGTCTCTACCTCTAATGCCAGAGCCATACACTCTGAGTATGACCCTAATGCACATTGTGAATTCCATGAGGGAGCATCAGGGAATTCTTTGGAAGTATGTTATGCTTTGAAAGCAAAGGTTGAAGAGTTAATCGACAATAATATTTTGAGTATCAACCATATGTTGTACTTTACAGACATCTCAAAGTGTCGAAGAAGTCGTAAAATAGCTAAGAGTTTATAGTGGTTATTCCTCAATAACACATAACATGGCAGTCACTAGCCTTTCAAAAAAATAATAAATAAAAAAGAAGAAAAAAAGAAAATCCCGCTAAGTCGAACACCATAAAAGGTGATTTAGACAAAAATTAGAGCATCCTGGTGGACCGAAAGCTTCAATGAAGCGGTCCAAGAAAATTTAGGGATAAAAATCAACCAAACAAAGTCATATCCTTAACAAAAACAAAGAAAAAAAATTAGGTAACTGCCATTTGAAGAAAACCTCATCTTCACCCTTACACCGTCAAACATTCTTGGAAGTTGAATGTGTGTGTCGAGTTAACTAAACATAGGGATGGAGATCATCAAGAAGAATGGGTGGGTTAAAATAAATTTTGATCCTTATATCCTTTGTTTCAAAAGTCGTGAACCAGGCCACGTTAAAACCCTTAAAAGTCCTAATTGAGGTAGGGTTTATTCTAAAAGCATACTACAATAAGGTTGCGTAAACCTGACTCCAAACGATATTTGTTGATCATTTGTATTAGTCACACCACCTTTCACATGGTGAATGGCTAGATCAATGTTGTGTTTTTATCATTGACATGTTCACTGTATTTCACCTTGTTTATATCAATAAATTTTGCAAGAACATTGCATTAAAATTATCATTTTTGAATGAACAATTTTGTTTGCAAGTTAACGCTTAACATCAAGGGAATTCCAACAATGAGCACACAGTTGAGGAACTTGATCATGTGAAAGAAGTCCAGTCAAGGGAGAGTTACCTTGATTAGCAGTCAATCCGAGCTAATTACTTCAAGAGTCGGTTAATAAAGAGTAAATCTCTTTGAGACTCAGGCGGGGGTAAGACACCATAAATAGATCAATGTGTCCATCTCTCCGAAGGTGGTCAATTAGAAGCCTACCATTCCGAAAATTGGATAACCAAAGGTAGAATGCTATAAGTTTCAAACATTGGGGCAAGCCATCTCAAAGTCATATTATGAAAGGATATTTCCAAACTTCTTTTAAGGTGAACATCGTTAAAGACCTATCATACTGGATCAAGATGATCCACAAAGGGGAAGATCTTCTCCATGCCTTCAAGATGCTAGATCAAACTCTGCCATATATGAGAAAATTCAAGCTCAAGACGAGTGTCAGTAAATCATCCCCTTGGCTAGCTATAACTTTCAACCTTTATAGAATTCTCCTTTAACAACATCTATCATAAAATAATTGGTTGAGTTTTCGGTGTTGAGGAATCAGAACCTCCATAAAGAGTCTCTGTAAACTCCCAGTCTTCATAGAGTCAGCATTTTCATATCATGGTCATTCACATATCATGCATAAAAGAAAATTCCAATCATGCAGAGCCAAAGTATACTTCGCGCTTATTTTGCATTGACCTAAAACTTGTTGTTGATCCTATATCCTTTGACCTCTAAGTCCAATTTGCCTCTGGTTCCCATAAACCATCTTCCGATTTCCACAGTCATTTTCAAAGTCCAGCTTAGTTGGAACCTACCCAAGCAAATTTTGGTCCATGAGGTTCAATTTCTTTTTGTATTATCCAATGAGTTTCCCATATTGAATCTTATATTGTGACGAGTTTCTAGAACCTATCTGATGTATTTCCAGATATTCTCTTGAAATTTTAGTGCATTTCAAGAGTTTTATTCTTTTATCATCTGATGAATTTCCATATGCGCCTTATTTCTATCCGAAGCATTTCCAGACATGTCTTATCTGTTCTGATGTATTTTCATAATCCTTCTTATGTTATCTAAGGTATTTCCAAATATTCCTTATAACTCTGATGCATTTCCAAAGTCCATTTTATTTTATTCTTCGATGAATTTCCAGATTAATTTGTCTCTCTAATGCATTCCCAGATTGAGTCTTGTGTTCTGACGTATTTCTATAACCCCTTGTTATATGATGTAATTCCAGATATTCCCTTGTAATTTTGATGCATTTCCAGAATTCATTTCTTTTACTCTTCGATTAATTATCAGATGTGTTTATCTCTCTAATGTATTTTCAGATTGAGTATAGAGTTATGAAGTGTTTCTAGAACCTAACCGAAGTATTTCCGGATTATCCTTTATATATTTAATGTATTTATAGATTAAGTATATGTTCTGACGTATTTCCAGAATGCCTATTGTGTTATCTGAGGTATTTCTAGATATTTCATTATCATTTTGATGTATTTCCAGAATGTTTTTCATTTACCCAATGTATTACCGAATGTGTCTGCCTCTTTGATGTATTTCCAGATTGAGCCTTCTTATCTGATGTATTTCCAGATATTCCCGTGTATTTCTGAGGCATTTCCAGAGTCTTTTCTTTTACCTTCTGATGTATTTCCAAACATCCCTTATAATTCTGATGCATTTCCAAAGTTCATTTTCTTTTACTCTCCCATGAATTTCTGGACATGTCATTTTTGTTCTGATGCATCTCTGAAACCCATGTGCGATTCCCTAGTGTCTTTTCTCCAACAGTTTGTTATCCCTGGTGAGTCTTTACCCATTCGTCTTTGTCATTTTCCTGTGGATTACTGCTATCTTATATCTCCGTCATTCCTCACGGGTCCATTTTTCGCTTATCATCAATCATAAAAAATCATGCTAGGGTTCACTTCACCTCACCTCATATCCCCTACAAACCAAAAATAGTCTCTTTCATGCATTCATATCATCTCATCTCAAATTTTATTTGCATTCAAGGATACACCGCAATCATATGAAGAGTATCCTCCTTCATAATCTTTGATCGGAGATAATTAAATAGGGGAAACTATCATACCCCAATTTTGACCATGAATCTTTGAATCAATGCATTCATTGAGTCATAAATATCATCTGCATAGCATATTATGCATTTCATCTTGCACAATGCCTAAATTGTAAACTAGAATAATTTTTCAAATTTACAGACAGACCGGTCAAACTGATTCTCAACTATGCATAAAATCAGTGGGCGAAAAAAATCCAAATTCCAGCTTCCAAACCTCAATTTTATTAATCTATAGTTGACATAGTTTAACCTGGCGTGCTCGTTTTAATTTTTTGACTACTTTTTCAATCACATTTAGATCAATTTAAGAATTTTAACTAGTCGATTTTTATTTCTAAATTTGATCAAAACATGTATGTTTCCGAGAGATTTACTTCACACTAATCAAATTGGTAAATCTTGGGTTACATCAGTTCGCAATTTGGATTTGATCGAGTGAAAGTTTTAAGGAACAAAAGGTTCTTGAAAAGGAGTAGCGTGAGACGGTGGATCATATTGGTACTATTGGGTGACAACAATTTTCAATTTGGATTTGATCTATTAAAAGCATTGAAGAATGGAAGGTACTATTGGATATGCAAATTGTTAGGTTCATCGATTGTACGATCAATACGTTTGGCGAATTCTTTTGAAAACCATTTGAAAAACATTTTTGTTAAGTTGATCACAATACTTTAGATTGTGGTTGGATTTTAAGAACAATAAAACATAAACTTCCAAACAAAAATCGATTGCACACAAGATGTTGGATAATTTGTCTCAATAGTAATTTTGTGTGATTTATCATTGGAAATAGCCTATACTTTTAGCATAGCACTCAATTGGTTGTGGTTGATAGATTATTGATCTATTTGTGTTTATTATCATTGATTGATTTTCATATACGTATACCTCAGCTTTTCAATAGCAGTTCAGTTTAGACGAATCGATCCAAGTCACTTCCGCTACCGATTGTTTTTAAAACAATTTTTGTGAAGCAAAATTTTTACTTAGGATCTATTCACACCCCCCCCCCCTTCTAGATAATTCTCCTTTGTTTATTCATCCAAAATTTTCATATACGTATTTGGAACCAAACAGATAGTGCCTCCAAATTTTCAATACGAACACCACAACTGCTAGCTCTTGATCATGCATAAGATAATCCCTCTCATGAACCTTCAACTTCCTATAAGAATAAGTCACAATCTGACCATTTTGCATTAGCACACCACCCAGGCCCATTTTTGAAGCATCACAATACATAATAAATGATTCACTTAGACTCATAAAAATCAACACTAGAGCAGACGTCAATTTCCTCTTGAGTTCATGAAAACTCTCTTCGTAATGCATATCCTAAACATAAGCTTGAGCCATCCCATAAGAACAAGATTTGATTCTTCATCTGACCTTATGTTTTGATGATAGCAATGCATTGATAAATAGAGAAAAATTATTGTACCCAATGGTTTTGTTAAGTGTGTAAATACTAGATATAAGTTCTAACTCTGAAGATGTGACATGTGATGTCATCAATTTTTGAACCTAGTGCACTCTGACTCTGAGAAGTGTGTTCTATAAGATAATCAAGCTATAGACTACTTTACTCAACGCTTATGAACATTACTCATTTATGGCTTTATTACTCTGATTAGAGAAGCCTTTGATGTTGTCAAGCTCTAAAGTCTTGCGCTCGACAACTCTGATGAACTGTGTCACCAGACTCTGAAGACCAGGTTATGATGAAATGGATCAAGACTTTGAAGACCAACTTTCTGAAGACTCTCTCATACAAACTCTGAATATTCTTCTATGTATGCTTCATCATCTCTCTATCATAAGCCCCTGAATATTTGAAGATAAGATCGAAAAGGTTTTACGTGGGAAATAGTACATGGTACAAGATCAAATCTTCTTTCCACTACACTAATTTTGTGGCGAAAGGTATGTAATATTGTACCATTGTGTCTCCTATTTTTCACAGACCGTTATGCAAGGATACAATTTTTGTTGTGATTTCTTATTCTGCTCTCCAATGAATATTGTGATGCCTATGTAAAGGAGACTTTGAATAATGGAAAATTAGTGAACTTTGATAGAATATCATTCTTACGTGAACATTTCATACTGTGAATATCTTGAGAGAAAAAGTAACATACACACAAGGAAATTTTGTTCATATTCTTCGTAGAAAATATTTTATGTGAGATACTTTGTAATCCATCTGTGTATTCTACTTTCTTAGAAGCTTTTTGTAAACACACTTTGTATTTCAATCTTGTGATTGCATTTCCTTGAATGACTAGAGTTTAATCAAAATTAATTAAGAAGAAATTGACAGTTAGTCTTTGTATTTGTAATCAGTTCGGTTATAGTCGATTAAGTCCATGTTGATAAGGAGAAATCACCTTGGCGGGTGGACTAGAGGTAGTTTCATTAACGTCGACCCAAGATTAAAATAATAGTTTCATTATTTTTATTCTTTGTTTTTTCATTATTGTGTTGGGTAGAAAAAGATTTCACTTTTAGAAACCCAATTCAAACCTCCACTTCTTGTGTTTCCCTTCACCTTCAAGAATCACCTCGGAAATGTTATGGAGATGCATCTTTGGATTAACCCATGGGAGCACTTTGTGCTTCACAAGTGTGAAGTTGAGAAAAATACATAAGGGGGTGTAACACGGTGGGAGAACTGACTTTAAACAATGTTGCGGATAGCAAGAGTCGCCACCGACTTTTATTTTATCCATAAGGAAAGGTTATAAAAGAACAGGAAAGACCTTAGAGAATATTTTGGGTCCGGGGGGTAGGTTATGAAAAGGGAAGGTGTTAGCACCCTTTTCATCCATGGTTATCCATGGGCTCTTAGGTACTTAAGCTCACTTTTGAATTGTTTTGAAAGTGTAGTGTGTGAATAGCAAAAAATTTCAGAATAGTTTAATAATAATCCGTGTATGGATGTGAAAAAAAAACTTGTTTGAAAATTTTGTTGGATATTTGTTTAAGTGTGAAAAAGTTTTGAAGTGAGCAAGTATCTAGGAGTAGCCTACCCTAATGTTTTAAGGTCTTTCTTATTCTTTATCCTTTCCTTAGTAAGACTATCCCTACTATAATGGAGTAGGTAGTCCTTACTTTGGATGTTAAGGGACATGTGAGGGAAGATTGGATTTTTGAAGGCCATTGTGGGATGTAATAAGCACATATAAGGGACCATCATCATTTTTCGAAAGGGACTCGATTCGTAAAGGCAACCATAAGGGACTTTGATGATTTTTTCTATTTGAGGGACTTGCTTTATACACCCCACTTAACCATTATTCGTAGGAAACTTGAGGGATATCCTTAGGAAGTGAGACGGCGATTAAAATCGACTTACGTGTGTGACGTGTTTATTTTAATTATCTTTATTTAAAAGTGATCTAAATTTATTTTAATATTACATACATGTTGTTACACTCCCTAATTACTAACCATAATAATAATTAAATAATTAAACAACTTTACATCCAAGAAACAATTACAAAATAATAAGCAAAATAATTAAATAGCAAAGATAAATAAAATATAAATAAGCAATAATAAATAATAAAGGGGGTTAATTCTAAGTTTACTCGGCAAGACATCGCATCTTGTGCCTACGTATCCTTACGGGAGTGGAATCAGAGTAATCGTAGTTCCCCTCAAAAGGGAGGTTAGAAACTTCTTGACTGTGGTCAAGGTCTCAAGGGGAATAAACGCATCTTAAGGACACGCTTACGTGGAGTGTAGAAACTCCAAATCTCTACGTTGAAATGTTAAGTTGTAATTAGGGTTAAATTAGGGATTCCACGGCGGGAAACCCTAAAACAGAGTACGACGACTCTTTGACCTAATGCTAGGGTAAAGGGTAAAAATGTCCTCGGCGGGACGCCTAAAAGGTGTTTGAAAACGTCAGAGGTTAGGGTTATTGACTCGGCGGTCAAATTGCTAGACCTAATCCTTCGGAATGTGAAATTAACGGTAAACGACAAGTGACTCGACAGTCAAATTGCTAGACGTAATCCTGAAAAATAAAAGTAAACGATTAGTGAACTAAAATCAACATGACAAAACAGACGGGACAATTACACGGGGTAACGTCGAGAACCTGGAATGTGAAAGTGTTAAGAATTTAAACAAATGAGAGGAAATAGCAAATTTGTTGGAATAAGAGTTTTTAATTTTTTTATAAAAAAAGACGTGTTCTTTTATTTTAGAGAAAATTAATTTATTAACAAATTTTAAAAGAAAGGGATAGTCTATTTTTTTAAATATGGATTACTTTACTAAAAAATTATTTATGAGTTATTTACAAAATTTAAATACCAGTTTTAATTAACATGGTTTTTACAATTTGGTTAAATTTAAAATGAATTCTAAACATGCATTAAGCTGACTAAGACATAAAATAAATAAATAAAATGAATAATAAAATAAAAAAATAAAAATACAAAATAAAAACGAAAACGTGAGGGATAAAGCTGAACACATTGCCATTCCTCTCTTCTTCTTGTTAGGGCCGGCGACGGACATGGTTGTTTCCTTACAGATATCCTTCTTCTTCTTTCCCGTGCATGCCCGATTTTCCTTCTCCTTTTCCACCTAAAAGCACAAACAAAATCCTCAACAGAAAAATTGAATCAAAACTCACCCTAAATGTGCAGATGGCGGCGTGGAATGGGGCCCTCGTTGCCCGCCGGCCATTTTCAAGCCACACGACGAAGGTGACGAAGGCGATGACTTCCTCCTCTTCTCGGTGGTGAGCTCAGACGATGGTTTTGATGATTTACGGCACTGTTGTCGCTGGTCGTTAGGGCTTCGCGTGGTTATTGATGCTTTATCAATGCCGACGATGATGACGGCCGATGATGAGCAATCGGACTCTGAGGCTTACGGTTTCCGAGTCTGTTGAAGATTCTCAACTGAGAATCTCCGGACTTCGTCGGAACAGTGGGATTTAACGGTGGCTTCCGATCGGTGTACTCATGGGTGATTCGCGGCCGTTTTTGTAAGCTCGTTCTCGATTCTTTGATTTATGGTGTTGGCCTTTGCGCCGTTTTTGTGATTCTGTTAGGGTTTCACGGCCTCCTTTTCTTCTTTTGAGAATGCTTGTTTTATAATCTTCTGATGGGCCTGGATTTCGAATCTCACATTATTAACTTAGGTGATTTGATTTTTGCTGATTGTATCTGATATGATCTGATTGGGATTTTTCTGTTATGTGTGATTTGCTTCAGATATGGATTTGGATCCTTGGATTCTGCTTTGGATCTTCACTTTCGGACTTGATTTGGATTGTGTTTTTGCCCATGATATGACTTAGATTTCTATTATATTTTCTGATAGGATTGGATTCTTTTTGATGTATCTGATACTGATTTGCCTCTGATATGGATTTTGTTATCAGATGATGGATTATTGATTTCGGATTGGATATGTCTGCTTTGCCTCGAATCTGATCTTGATCTGGGTATCCACATTATTTACTTGATAGACTGGATTTTCCCATTCTGGATTGGATTAGTGACCTATTTGGCTTCAATCTTTTCCGGAAAAAATCACTTTCGGCTAAAACTGCTTTTTCTCTTCTTCTCGGCTGTCCCGACAATTAAGAACAGATATTACCGGTTTACGCCGAGGTCGGGATTAGGAAAGGGAGTTGGAGACGGCATTGGTCGTTACCCTCCCGACACCCGGTGATGAAGCTTTTCTGAGGGTGTCGAACAAAACCAAATTTCTAGCATTAACCCTTTGTTTGCTTTGTTTCCGTTTTTGTCGTGTGCAGGTACCAGAAGAAAATTCACCATGAAGTCGGTTGAAAAATCTAGCATGAAGGACTTAGAAAGATTAGGACTTTTTAGTGTAATTTGATCTTATTTTCGTACCTTGTAAGAAAATATTCATGAATAAAATTCAATAAATATTTCTTCTTTTCAAATTATTTCCTCCTTGTAACTTTAAATAATAATAAAGATATTATGAATAAATTCAATATTTTTTTTATATTACTTTCCGAATATTCTTTTCAAATGTTTCACCCGAAACCAAATGAATTTCTTAAACAAATCCAATTAAATGAATGGGCGCCTCAGATTAAATTCAAATGACTAGAAATTAATCAATTAAACTTTCACAAATGAATTAACTTCACCAATCAGACTTGTACAAATAAATCCCAAATCCAGATAGACTCTAAACCCGCGGAGAAGAAAATCCAATTAGTCATTGATAAAATACCAAACCATAAATCAATCCGGCCCAGAAAATCGTAATTGAACAGCACTCATAAACCGCAATCAGCCATGAAAATTCAAATCCATTTTAGACAAAAACACGGAACTCAGAAACGGAAACCATAGTGCATAAATGACCATTTCGCCCTTTTCACTGTTAATGTAATTCCTGCAAAATAAACAGATTTGAACAATAGTGGTTTCAATAGCAAGGAGGTGCATTGTCTGAGGGAATTGTCAACTCTTCTGACCAATTGTGAATTTTGTGAACCTTGTGAACCTTCTTGGAACACAAAGTCTTGTATTGTGAGGGCAAATTTTGGGGTGCAACAGCTGCCCCTGTTCAATTTTCTGAAACCTGAGGGGTTAGATTGGTATATTTGCCAGTCGTAACCTGGAAGGTTGAAGGGGATTGAACACAAAAGCCCAAAAATTTGCACTCACCAGTGCATGGAGTGATATTGATGGTTGGTTGAACAAGATTGAGTGGGCTTAAAGATGCCACTAGGGGAAAGTTCTTCAGTAGTATAATGAGAATTGTCAGGAGTCTGGAGTAATACATCATGTCTTCATGAGGATAGAGCAATCAATAATGATAACCCTAAAGCAGTCTTGAAGTGATAAATCTGACCTCAGGAGGATAGAGCAATCAATAGCTCTAAAGCAGTCTTGAAGTAATAATGGCTTCAGGAGGATAGAGCAATCAATAGCTCTAAAGCAGTCTTGAAGTAATAGAATGGCTTCAGGAGGATAGAGCAATCAACAGCTCTAAAGCAGTCTTGAAGTAATAATGGCTTCAGGAGGATAGAGCAATCAATAGCTCTAAAGCAGTCTTGAAGTAATAGAATGGCTTCAGGAGGATAGAGCAATCAACAGCTCTAAAGTAGTCTTGAAGTAATGATTTCAGGAGGATAGAGCAATGAATAGCTCTAAAGCAGTCTTGAAATAATAACGTGATATGTCTTCAGGAGGATAGAGCAATCAATAGCTCTAAAGCAGTCTTGATGTAATGATTTCAGGAGGATAGAGCAATGGATAGCTCTAAAGCAGTCTTGAAATAATAATGTGATATGTCTTCAGGAGGATAGAGCAATCAATAGCTCTAAAGCAGTCTTGAAGTAATAATGGCTTCAGGAGGATAGAGCAATGAATAGCTCTAAAGCAGTCTTGAAGTAATGATTTCAGGAGGATAGAGCAATGGATAGCTCTAAAGCAGTCTTGAAATAATAATGTGATATGTCTTCAGGAGGATAGAGCAATCAATAGCTCTAAAGCAGTCTTGAAGTAATGATTTCAGGAGGATAGAGCAATGGATAGCTCTAAAGCAGTCTTGAAATAATGATTTCAGGAGGATAGAGCAATGGATAGCTCTAAAGCAGTCTTGAAATAATAATGTGATATGTCTTCAGGAGGATAGAGCAATCAATAGCTCTAAAGCAGTCTTGAAGTAATAATGTGATATGTCTTCAGGAGGATAGAGCAATCAATAGCTCTAAAGCAGTCTTGAAGTAATGATTTCAGGAGGATAGAGCAATGAATAGCTCTAAAGCAGTCTTGAAATAATAATGTGATATGTCTTCAGGAGGATAGAGCAATCAATAGCTCTAAAGCAGTCTTGAAGTAATGATTTCAGGAGGATAGAGCAATGGATAGCTCTAAAGCAGTCTTGAAATAATGATTTCAGGAGGATAGAGCAATGGATAGCTCTAAAGCAGTCTTGAAATAATGATTTCAGGAGGATAGAGCAATGGATAGCTCTAAAGCAGTCTTGAAATAATAATGTGATATGTCTTCAGGAGGATAGAGCAATCAATAGCTCTAAAGCAGTCTTGAAGTAATAATGTGATATGTCTTCAGGAGGATAGAGCAATCAATAGCTCTAAAGCAGTCTTGAAGTAATGATTTCAGGAGGATAGAGCAATGGATAGCTCTAAAGCAGTCTTGAAATAATAATGTGATATGTCTTCAGGAGGATAGAGCAATCAATAGCTCTAAAGCAGTCTTGAAGTAATGATTTCAGGAGGATAGAGCAATGGATAGCTCTAAAGCAGTCTTGAAATAATAATGTAATTTCAGGAGGATAGAGCAATGGATAACTCTAAAGCAGTCTTGAAATAATTAGATGGCTTCAGGAGGATAGAGCAATCAATAGCTCTAAAGCAGTCTTGAAGTAGTAATATGACCTCATGAGGATAGAGCAATGAATAGCTCTAAAGCAGTCTTGAAGTAATAGGATGATTTCAGGAGGATAGAGCAATCAGTAGCTCTAAAGCAGTCTTGAAGTCATGAGAGGCTATCAGGAGGATAAAATAACCCTGAGGTTACAATAAAGCAGTCCCAAAGTAATAAGAAGCTCATCAGGAGGATAAAGTAACCCTGAGGTTACAATAAAGCAGTCCCAAAGATCATAAGCTTGTTTGTTGGATAATTAACCTGAAAACAAGGTAGCATTCTGTATAACAACATTAGTTTATGCTTTATGTATGCATGTATGACATGATACACTTAGGTAATGTACTATAGACATATATGTTATGGTATGATGTAAATGATGTATGTATGATATGACACTGCTGGAAGTGTCTGGATATCCTTGTATAACAACTGCTGGCCAAGGAAAATAAATCCCGATTCGTTGTTGAAGAATATATAACCCTCCATCTGCTGGGGATAACAAGGTATAGATAACCTCCCGTTGTTGGGGATAACAAGGTATAGATAACCTCCCGTTGTTGGGGATAGTAGGGTATAGATAACCTTCGTTTTCGTTTGATAGTAGGATAAGTATAACATCCCGTCTTCGTTCATCGTGCCCTTATTGGAAAGTAATTTCCCGTATATCCGTATGAGGATAAAAGAGATGGATATAAATTCCAGGGGAGATTAGACTTTGTGAAAATGGATTAGTCCTACTGATGGTTTGTAACTGTCTTGTAAAGATGAACCGGCGAAGCTTCGTTGAAATCCTTCCCTCGTTCGTCCTTAGTAAATACTATTACTGCATTTTCATGCATTTCTGGTAAACATCAATCATATTAAAAGCATACATGCGTTTCTGGTAAACATCAATCATATTCAAAGGCATACATACATTCAAACACAACCAATGGACGTTTCGCTTATGTAAATAGGGTAAAAGTGAATCTGGATTCAAAAGATGGAATTTATTTATATCAAAAGTGACCCATACACGGGTAAGTTTGTACAAGGAGACATAAACCCTAGTAAGAGAATTTTGTCATGAAGTTTTACAAAAAGAATCAGCTATGTGGGAAATAATCCTATTGAGTTTCAATTCTACTATTGCCACTCAAGTATCTCATCTTCTTGCTGTTGAGACGGAAACGATTGGATTGAGCTTTATCTGTTTGAGCTTGAGTAAGTAGTACAACTGGTTGCAGTTTCATGAGTGATCCAAACGAGACATAGTCATACGCTTTAATCCCTAACTTTTGCCTGGATTGCCCTTTCAGGTTTTCAATCCACCGGGATACCCTTTTTTGCCCAAGCCGCCTTTTCAGGTTTTCGACTTGCCGGGTGTACATCTTTTTATATATATATCCCTAATTTTTGCCCAAACCCTTTTGGTTTGCCGGGATGCCCTTATTTTTGCCTAGGCCTGTCAACCTAGCGGGTCTCTTTTTATGCGTAGTATTTTTTAACTATGTCTGCGTTTACAGTTTGTGGGAAGTCTTCACCATCCATTGTAGTCAGTATCATGGCACCTCCTGAGAACACTGTCTTGACTACAAATGGTCCCTCCTATGTTGGAGTCCACTTGCCCCTAGGATCACCCTGTGGTAATATGATACGCTTGATTACCAAGTCACCAGCCTGATATACCTTTGGCTTAACCTTCCTGTTAAAAGCTTTGATCATCTGTTTCTGGTACATCTGGCCATGACAAACTGCTGCTAACCTTTTCTCATCAATCAAATTTATCTGGTCAGGTCGAGTCTGAATCCACTCATCTTCATCCAAGCCTGCATCCTTCATAATTCTCAAGGAGGGGATCTGAACTTCAATAGGCAGAACTGCTTCCATACCATAGACTAAGGAGAATGGGGTTGCCCCTGTTGAAGTACGTATTGTAGTACGATAGCCATGCAGAGCAAATGGTAACATCTCGTGCCAATCCTTGTAAGTAACAGTCATCTTCTGTACAATCTTCTTAATGTTCTTATTAGCAGCTTCAACTGCCCCATTCATCTTTGGACGATACGGAGAAGAGTTGTGATGCTTAATTTTGAACTGCATCTTCGAAATCAACAAGGTAGTATGGGTCAACATATACTGTCTTAGTCGGCGAGCAGCCCATGCCAAAGCGCAACAAGTTTTCTCGAGCAGTGAGTATCTTGTTTCACAGTCGGTAAACTTTTTGCTAAGGTAGTATATTGCCTGCTCTTTTCGACCAGACTCGTCATGTTGCCCCAATACACACCCCATTGAGTTGTCTAATACTGTTAAATACATAATCAAGGGTCTTCCATCAACTGGTGGCATTAAAATTGGGGGTTCTAGCAAATATCTCTTGATTTCATCAAAGGCAGTCTGGCACTCATCATTCCATTCCATCACCTGATCTTTCTTCAACAACTTGAAGATTGGCTCACAGATGGTAGTTAATTGGGAAATAAATCTTACAATGTAGTTCAATCGTCCCAAGAAACCTCTAACCTCCTTCTCAGTACGGGGAGCTGGCATCTCTCGTATAGCTTTCACTTTTGCAGGATCCACTTTAATACCTTTTCCACTGACAATGAAACCCAAGAGTTTTCCAGATCTAACTCCAAAAGTACACTTGTTTGGATTTAATCTCAACCTGTATTTCTTCAACCTCTCAACCAACTTGTGCAGATGATCAAGATGTTGTTCTTCATTCTGAGACCTGGCTATCATATCATCCACATATACCTCTATCTCATGATGAATCATATCATGAAACAAAGCCACCATGGCACGCTGATATGTTGCCCCTGCATTCTTCAAACCAAATGGCATTACCTTATAGCAAAAGGTGCCCCACTGGGTCACAATCATGTGGCTGTACAGCTTTCTCTTCTTGTTGTAACAACCTAGCAAGCCCTACAGGTATTTCACAATCGTCCTCGTTTCCGTCTTCAGTTTGATAGATCGGATTCTCGAAATTGTAATTGGCAATAGTAGAACTGTTATCAACTGGATCCAGAGTGGATGAGGGTCTGCATTTTAGTGACGTGGGTGTGTGTAAGAACACATAGCTGATAAAGCAAAAATAAAAGAAAAGGAAAGACAAGGAACACAATATTTACGAAAACGAAACGTCCACTGATTTTATTGAATGAAGTATGCAAATGAAATGACAACCCGTAACAAGCACACCATTGTGCCCCGGGTAAGGCACATGGCTTGAAAGTTTTAATTGTTCCAGAAATTATAAATTTAAAAACATAACACAGTAATAGTATTTACTCCTGACTAAAGGAGATAGGGATAACATCTTCAGCTGTCCAATTATTGAGTCCAGCACCCACAGTAGGAAAAATCCATGCCTCCAAGTTGTAGTCTTCATCTTGATCTCCCACAGCATTGATAACCCCTTGATTGGTGATACGAACAGCACGAGCACGACGAACAGCCTTCTGGGACTCTGCAGTGAAACCCAAACCAAACTTGTCAGACCTGTATGGAATATCAGGAAGCTGACCCCAAATAGTACAACCACCTTCTTCCACCACAGCTTTTGCATCATTGAGGGAGGCCATTGCCATTGTTGGAGGGTTTCTGATGACCACAGGAACCTTCTTCACAGCAGGAGGAGTCACACAATCCTTAACAGCCCAGGGAACCACTTCAAATGACTGACATGGAGTTTCAATGTATTCACCTTCTACTTCCAGATACTTGAAAGTGTTTACATGGCTGACAAAGTATTCTTCCTCTCCAAAGACAGTAACAACTTTTCCATTCACCGGATATCTCAACTTTTGATGTAATGTGGAGGTCACAGCACCTGCCCCATGGATCCAGGGACGACCAAGCAGACATGAGTACGAAGGACGAATATCCATCACATAGAATGTAGCGGTAAACACCTGAGAGCCAACCTTGATTGGAAGATCAATTTCCCCATGCACTACTCTTCTAGAACCATCAAAAGCCTTTACCACAATATTACTGGGCTTCAATACCGTATCTTTAGGACTCAGCTTGTTCAGGACTTCCTTAGGCAACACATTCAGAGAGGAACCATTGTCTATCAGCACATGAGACAGGGTAGTGCCCCTGCATTCAATTGAAATATGCAAGGCCCTGTTATGATCCCTCTTGGCAGGGGTCAAGTCAGCATCAGAAAATCCTAACCCGTTGTCATAGGTCAGGTGCGCAACACAATTCTCAAACTGGTCCACAGAAATTGCACTGGGTACATGAGCCATCTTTAGAAACTTGATCAATGACTTGGCATGAGCCTCAGAACATAATAACAGGGAGAGCATAGAAATCTTTGAGGGAGTATGCCCCAGCTGATCAACAATATCATAATCACTCTTGCGAATGATTTTCAATACTTCTTCCATCTGCTTAGAGAGGTCATCAGCAGCTGGCACATCAGTAGATACAGGCTCAATAACAGGACCCTTGCCCCGAGCATCAGTGGTGGAAGTAACAGCAGGAGTAACTGCACTCTTAGAAGCAACTGGAGGAGAGAAGACTCTTCCACTACGAGTGATCTTGCTAGATCCAGCAATATTATCAATGTCAACAGGCATATCAGGTAAAGGCTCCTGCTTGACATCATGGATGTAAACATCAGACCCATAGTGCCAAGGCACAGCTTTGTCAGATGTATAAGAAATAGGACCAGGAGTGGTAATGATCAGAGGAGCTACTCTGGCTTCAGCGACAATTTTCACAGGACCTTCAGCAGTAATCTTGATTGGGCCCTGATGAGTGATTTTAATGGGACCCTTTGAAGTGATTCTTAGTGGTACTTTGTCAACCATGTCAACCTCTTCACTCTTCTTACCCTGAGTCAGATGATCCACCATACTTTCTACAGATGCTGGTCTTCTTTCAAACACTATAGTATATTTATCCATGAGACGTTGAATCCCATCTCTCAAAATGAAGCAACTATCCGGCTTATAGGTACAATATAGACAATCTTCATGACAACCTGGAAAGATCCCAGCTTGTACTAACCTCTTTTTGATAACAGACAATGGTGTGCTCAACTCTATAACTGAATAGACATGCAGATCTTCATCAATATCTTCATCAATGGCGTTGACAGTCTTCTCGTGATTTGGCATTGGAGCTGTAATCACATTTGGAGTACCTGGTGGATCAAACTCAATTTCTCCAGCATCAATCATATCCTGAATTTTGTTCTTCAGGACCCAGCAGTTATTAGTATCATGTCCTGGACAGTTTGAATGATATGCACATCGTGCATTGGGATTGTACTTGGGAGAGGTAACATTGGGATTCTGAGGGGCCTCCCTCAGGGTAATAAGTTCAGCTTTCAACAAGTGTTGCAATGCCTGAGCCATTGACATGTTGATCTTCGTGAACTGTCTTCTAGCCCTCTGTTGGTTGCCTTGAGGCTGCTCTGTTGTTGCAGGAGTTGGATTTGAAATATGAACTGCACTAACAGACTGATGCCTTCTGTTACGATCAGGCTGACCATACACAGCATTAGATTCTTTCTTCCCAGTGGGAGGTTTCTTTGCAGCACCTGATGAAGAAGTGCCCACTTGGATCTTACCACTCTTGATACCATTCTCTACTCGCTCTCCTGTCATGATCAACTCAGTGAAGCCAGATGATGAGCTTCCAATGAGATGACTGTAAAACGGACCATTCAGCGTACACATGAACATATCAACCAACTCCCTATCAGTCAAAGGGGGTTGAACTCTTCCAGCTAAGTCTCTCCACTTCTGAGCATACTCCTTAAAGCTTTCTTTGGCACCCATAGACATGCTTTGAAGCTGCATGCGAGTGGGGGCTAAGTCAGCATTGTATTGATACTGCTTGTAGAAAGCTTCAGCAAGGTCATTCCAATCTCTGATGTTGACACTCTCCAACTGATAATACCACTCTAGCTGAGCTCCAGATAAACTCTCTTGAAAGAAATGGATCCACAACTTTTTATCAGCAGTATGGGGTTGCATTCTTCTGACATGAGACCTCAGATGCAATTTGGGACAAGAGACCCCATCATAGACAACAAATGTAGGAACTTTGAACCCAATGGGTATGACCACCCCAGATATCAAGCTCAAATCCTCAAAATCCAGCCCAGATGATTTCTGTAATTCCATAGCATCCATTCTATCCACCAGCATCTTGAATTTGTCTTCGTTAGGCTCATGGTAGTAGTTAGCCTCAGAATCAGAGTCCCCCATAGTGTTGTGGAGACTGCCTCTCTCCTGTTCAGATTCTTCAGATTCATAGTCTTCAACATGCTCCTTGGTCTTGACAGGACCTTTGAACCTTCTTCCCATGTTGAGCAGCCCAGCAGACCTTCTAGCCTTCTTAGTCTTCTTGGCCAGCAGTGTCTTCAATTCATCCTGCCCCTTGGATAGGTTCAGGATCAGCTCTTGGAACTGTGCATTCTGTGCCTGGAGATCCTTAACTGATTGTTCAAGAGCCATTGCTGAAATAAACAGCGAGAAGATGAGAAACCTGTGCACAATTATAAACCTGTGATGCAATGATATGGGAATGCATATGCAATGTTTTCAAGGACCGCAGGATTTAAATTTGCTTAAACAATCAAGAAAGCAACTTTTTATTAGTAATAACTTGTTTTGCCTTTTAGGCTTACAAAAAATGAAAACGAAATAAGTACAAAAGATGGGGTTTTAAGTCTCCCATGGACGTTTCCTCTTTGTGTTGAGGTATGAGTTGAGGTTTCGTTCCTCATGAAGTAGCTTTGTTAGCTCTAGGATCCTTGCTTGGCTTGCTTTGTAATGAGCCTCGAAAGTATCCCTTTGCTCTTTCAGTTGGATCCATGATCTCTGCAAGTCTTCCATATCAGTAGGCATGTCTGGGTGAAGGATGGTATAAGCTGTGTCTCCTTCAGCAACAGGTTCCATGGTAACTGGTAGGACGGCAGGATATGGCATCATGAGTGTCTGAGCACGAGATCGTACCCATCTGAGATAAGCCTCCATAGGAATAGTGTACTTAGGCTCCAGTGTCTTGCTGTCAATCCTGTTTACCTTTCCCCAAGCTCGGATGAATCTCTGACGGTAACCCTGAAGATCGTTGTCGTAATCAAACACAATGCCCTGAATCAACATGTCATGTGGACCATCGCTCCGGGAGTAACCAAACTGTCGTAAAGCTAGAGATGGGTTGTAGGTGATGCCTCCTCTTATGCCTAGAAGTGGTACATTAGGAAACTCCCCACAACGGTCAATGATGGTGACATTCTCCATAGATCTGGAGCACCAATGGATGTCTGAGTGAGAAAGTGACATGATCCTCTTGGACCATCTGAACCCTTGCTCATTCTTCATTACTGAGCGAGGAAGGTGAGAAATAAACCACCTAGAAAGTAAAGGTATGCAGCACATCAAAGTTCCTCTTGCCCTTGTAGTACGGGTGTGAAGAGAATGTAGGATGTCTCCAAGTAAGGTAGGCACTGGATTGTGACTCAGGAATATGTTGATGGCATGAACGTCTATGAACTGATCAGGATTGGGGAACAACACTAAGCCATAAATCAATAAGGCTAAGATCTCCTCAAAAGCATCGTAGCTCATAGCTTTCAAGAACATTTGAGCTTTATCCACTAATACCTTGGCAAGAATACCTTTAACTCCACTTCTCGTCTCTAGAACAATGTCAGACTTCTTCAGATGTAGAGCTGCAGCAATAACTTCTGGTTTAAGCTCCTTCTCTAAGCCTGTGAATGGCTTCTGATCAAGAACAGGTATACCCAGAAGTTTAGAGAACTCTTCCATGGTTGGAACCAGCTGATAATCAGGAAATGTAAAGCAATGGTGCTTAGGGTCAAAGAACTGAAACAGCACACTCATCATGTCTTCACTGAACCCTGAAGTAACTAGATCCAATAAGTGACCATGTCTCTTGTTGAACTGGGAATGATCAGGCACTAGGGAAACTAACTCCTTGAGCTTAGCAGGTATCCCTACAAAGTTGATCCTGATGGTGTTTCTACGAGCAGAAGCCATGACCTGCAACAAAGAACAAAGATAAATCCTTTGGTCCTTGAAATGGTTAGGGAAAATGATATGCTTATGATGCATGATGATGTCATGATGTCATGCTCAATCACAAACATGTGGCACACACAAACAAGTCACACCATAGCCCTAGGTTTAAAGGCTTGCATGAGGTTCAAAGGCAAGTACCCTCCCCTGAAGTTAGATGGTTCATCCTGTCCTACAAAAGTAACCAGGTTCTAAGGGATCTCAATATCATTGATCCTTCACAAGGGTGGTTGTTCAGAAGGCAACTTACTTGCCAACCAAAACCCTCCAAGTTTAAGATCTCAATGAGCGTAGTATCGAGTGTCAACCAACTTCAGTCTGCACCAAAGCCGGTTACCTCACTACTTTCTAAAGGCCAAGATGAGTTAACTAGGGTTCTAAAAGTCAGTTAGTGCATTGACAACATATGGCAGCCTCAATATTATCCTCAACTTGACTTAAGGAATATAAGCACCAACCAAGAAGTCGCACTAACTATGGCCACCAGATCAACCGTATCGATATACGTCGTACAGTTTCCTTGGTCTATTGCCATTTACCTAAGGTACACTAGATCCGGGTTAGGACCTTTCACACATAAGAGCACCCCAACAATATAATAATAAAGCAAACAAGGCAAACAATTTAAAGTGATCTTAATTCCTAAGGGTACCCCTCTTAAATAAATCCCCAGCAGAGTCGCCAGTTCTGTAACACGGTGGGAGAACTGACTTTAAACAATGTTGCGGATAGCAAGAGTCGCCACCGACTTTTATTTTATCCATAAGGAAAGGTTATAAAAGAACAGGAAAGACCTTAGAGAATATTTTGGGTCCGGGGGGTAGGTTATGAAAAGGGAAGGTGTTAGCACCCTTTTCATCCATGGTTATCCATGGGCTCTTAGGTACTTAAGCTCACTTTTGAATTGTTTTGAAAGTGTAGTGTGTGAATAGCAAAAAATTTCAGAATAGTTTAATAATAATCCGTGTATGGATGTGAAAAAAAAAACTTGTTTGAAAATTTTGTTGGATATTTGTTTAAGTGTGAAAAAGTTTTGAAGTGAGCAAGTATCTAGGAGTAGCCTACCCTAATGTTTTAAGGTCTTTCTTATTCTTTATCCTTTCCTTAGTAAGACTATCCCTACTATAATGGAGTAGGTAGTCCTTACTTTGGATGTTAAGGGACATGTGAGGGACGATTGGATTTTTGAAGGCCATTGTGGGATGTAATAAGCACATATAAGGGACCATCATCATTTTTCGAAAGGGACTCGATTCGTAAAGGCAACCATAAGGGACTTTGATGATTTTTTCTATTTGAGGGACTTGCTTTATACACCCCACTTAACCATTATTCGTAGGCAACTTGAGGGATATCCTTAGGAAGTGAGACGGCGATTAAAATCGACTTACGTGTGTGACGTGTTTATTTTAATTATCTTTATTTAAAAGTGATCTAAATTTATTTTAATATTACATACATGTTGTTACACTCCCTAATTACTAACCATAATAATAATTAAATAATTAAACAACTTTACATCCAAGAAACAATTACAAAATAATAAGCAAAATAATTAAATAGCAAAGATAAATAAAATATAAATAAGCAATAATAAATAATAAAGGGGGTTAATTCTAAGTTTACTCGGCAAGACATCGCATCTTGTGCCTACGTATCCTTACGGGAATGGAATCAGAGTAATCGTAGTTCCCCTCAAAAGGGAGGTTAGAAACTTCTTGACTGTGGTCAAGGTCTCAAGGGGAATAAACGCATCTTAAGGACACGCTTACGTGGAGTGTAGAAACTCCAAATCTCTACGTTGAAATGTTAAGTTGTAATTAGGGTTAAATTAGGGATTCCACGGCGGGAAACCCTAAAACAGAGTACGACGACTCTTTGACCTAATGCTAGGGTAAAGGGTAAAAATGTCCTCGGCGGGACGCCTAAAAGGTGTTTGAAAACGTCAGAGGTTAGGGTTATTGACTCGGCGGTCAAATTGCTAGACCTAATCCTTCGGAATGTGAAATTAACGGTAAACGACAAGTGACTCGACGGTCAAATTGCTAGACGTAATCCTGAAAAATAAAAGTAAACGATTAGTGAACTAAAATCAACATGACAAAACAGACGGGACAATTACACGGGGTAACGTCGAGAACCTGGAATGTGAAAGTGTTAAGAATTTAAACAAATGAGAGGAAATAGCAAATTTGTTGGAATAAGAGTTTTTAATTTTTTTATAAAAAAAGACGTGTTCTTTTATTTTAGAGAAAATTAATTTATTAACAAATTTTAAAAGAAAGGGATAGTCTATTTTTTTAAATATGGATTACTTTACTAAAAAATTATTTATGAGTTATTTACAAAATTTAAATACCAGTTTTAATTAACATGGTTTTTACAATTTGGTTAAATTTAAAATGAATTCTAAACATGCATTAAGCTGACTAAGACATAAAATAAATAAATAAAATGAATAATAAAATAAAAAAATAAAAATACAAAATAAAAACGAAAACGTGAGGGATAAAGCTGAACACATTGCCATTCCTCTCTTCTTCTTGTTAGGGCCGGCGACGGACATGGTTGTTTCCTTACAGATATCCTTCTTCTTCTTTCCCGTGCATGCCCGATTTTCCTTCTCCTTTTCCACCTAAAAGCACAAACAAAATCCTCAACAGAAAAATTGAATCAAAACTCACCCTAAATGTGCAGATGGCGGCGTGGAATGGGGCCCTCGTTGCCCGCCGGCCATTTTCAAGCCACACGACGAAGGTGACGAAGGCGATGACTTCCTCCTCTTCTCGGTGGTGAGCTCAGACGATGGTTTTGATGATTTACAGCACTGTTGTCGCTGGTCGTTAGGGCTTCGCGTGGTTATTGATGCTTTATCAATGCCGACGATGATGACGGCCGATGATGAGCAATCGGACTCTGAGGCTTACGGTTTCCGAGTCTGTTGAAGATTCTCAACTGAGAATCTCCGGACTTCGTCGGAACAGTGGGATTTAACGGTGGCTTCCGATCGGTGTACTCATGGGTGATTCGCGGCCGTTTTTGTAAGCTCGTTCCCGATTCTTTGATTTATGGTGTTGGCCTTTGCGCCGTTTTTGTGATTCTGTTAGGGTTTCACGGCCTCCTTTTCTTCTTTTGAGAATGCTTGTTTTATAATCTTCTGATGGGCCTGGATTTCGAATCTCACATTATTAACTTAGGTGATTTGATTTTTGCTGATTGTATCTGATATGATCTGATTGGGATTTTTCTGTTATGTGTGATTTGCTTCAGATATGGATTTGGATCCTTGGATTCTGCTTTGGATCTTCACTTTCGGACTTGATTTGGATTGTGTTTTTGCCCATGATATGACTTAGATTTCTATTATATTTTCTGATAGGATTGGATTCTTTTTGATGTATCTGATACTGATTTGCCTCTGATATGGATTTTGTTATCAGATGATGGATTATTGATTTCGGATTGGATATGTCTGCTTTGCCTCGAATCTGATCTTGATCTGGGTATCCACATATTACTTGATAGACTGGATTTTCCCATTCTGGATTGGATTAGTGACCTATTTGGCTTCAATCTTTTCCGGAAAAAATCACTTTCGGCTAAAACTGCTTTTTCTCTTCTTCTCGGCTGTCCCGACAATTAAGAACAGATATTACCGGTTTACGCCGAGGTCGGGATTAGGAAAGGGAGTTGGAGACGGCATTGGTCGTTACCCTCCCGACACCCGGTGATGAAGCTTTTCTGAGGGTGTCGAACAAAACCAAATTTCTAGCATTAACCCTTTGTTTGCTTTGTTTCCGTTTTTGTCGTGTGCAGGTACCAGAAGAAAATTCACCATGAAGTCGGTTGAAAAATCTAGCATGAAGGACTTAGAAAGATTAGGACTTTTTAGTGTAATTTGATCTTATTTTCGTACCTTGTAAGAAAATATTCATGAATAAAATTCAATAAATATTTCTTCTTTTCAAATTATTTCCTCCTTGTAACTTTAAATAATAATAAAGATATTATGAATAAATTCAATATTTTTTTTATATTACTTTCCGAATATTCTTTTCAAATGTTTCACCCGAAACCAAATGAATTTCTTAAACAAATCCAATTAAATGAATGGGCGCCTCAGATTAAATTCAAATGACTAGAAATTAATCAATTAAACTTTCACAAATGAATTAACTTCACCAATCAGACTTGTACAAATAAATCCCAAATCCAGATAGACTCTAAACCCGCGGAGAAGAAAATCTAATTAGTCATTGATAAAATACCAAACCATAAATCAATCCGGCCCAGAAAATCGTAATTGAACAGCACTCATAAACCGCAATCAGCCATGAAAATTCAAATCCATTTTAGACAAAAACACGGAACTCAGAAACGGAAACCATAGTGCATAAATGACCATTTCGCCCTTTTTACTGTTAATGTAATTCCTGCAAAATAAACAGATTTGAACAATAGTGGTTTCAATAGCAAGGAGGTGCATTGTCTGAGGGAATTGTCAACTCTTCTGACCAATTGTGAATTTTGTGAACCTTGTGAACCTTCTTGGAACACAAAGTCTTGTATTGTGAGGGCAAATTTTGGGGTGCAACAGGGGGGAGTTGAATTATATTTTGCAAAAATTAGATTGACTTCTGAACCAGTGTTCAGATTCTAAAAATTATGTTCAGAATTTGATAGGGTGCATAAAAAATAGAAACATAAGTAAAGTAAAAATAGCAAAGAATACACAGTAGTTATCCTGATTTCTCTCCCAATTGAGAGTACTCTAGTCCCCTTGCCAAGCAAGAGATTTTCCACTATAATTAACCAAATTACACTTGCTTATACGCACTTGTATAAGACTTTTCTTTTTGCTCAAACCACTTGTTCAAGACTTCCCTTGTTTAGAGTTCGTGTCTAAGACTTCCCTTTACTCAATCAGCTCCTGATGGAGACTTATCTCGCTTAGAGTTCGTGTCTAAGACTTCCCTTTACTCAATCAGCTCATGATCGAGACTTATCTTGCTTAGACAACCTACCTAAGACTTTACCCTTGCTTAGAGCTCGTGTCTAAGACTTTCCTCTACTTACAGCTCGTGTCTAAGACTTCACCTTGCTTAACCAGCTTTTGATTATGACTTTTCTTTGCTTAGAGCTCGTGTCTAAGACTTCACCTTGCTCAAGCCTATAGTAAGAGACTTATATCTAAATAGATAGTTTAGAGAAGGAATAACTTACAACAACACATGATAAATATCACAGGTGTTCAAAATAATACAACACAGTTTTAAAAATATTCTTAATTAACATAAGAGTAAGAACTTCTAACAAACTCAACTTTCTGATAGTAGTGAGTGTATTTCTAAATTGTATTTGAAGCGTTATTTCTTAGTTGATCTTTAATTCATCAACTGATTTTTATAGCCAAAGAAAATAGAAACATTTGAGCATCTTCAATGGCTACAAAATCTTCTAGTACATCTTCTTTTCCAACAAAGCAAGTGTTGAAACTTTCAGTCACACGAATATCCACGAAACAAGGCCTTTGTCCATAGGATACAACTATGATTCAAGTACAACATAACCTATAGAAGATAATGTCAATAAATCTCGAGTCCCGTGTTAGCAGAACTGACTTGACATTACTCAGCATCTGCTTTTCTAATCAAACTTCCTAGAGAAAGCATGATCAGAATCGAACCAAAGTCGTTTCAGTGTCAGAACCAATTCCATCAAGTAAATATAAGTTTGCACACACAAAATAGCTAGTTAGAAATCCTAATTGATTTTCAAATACTTTGTTATCATCAAAACCTTGGAGGATGCATGGTATGAACCAAACTTGTTTCAACAATCTCCCCTTTTTATGATGATAATATTAAGTATTTAGAAAAACAATCAGAAGCAGATTAATTACTCAACAACTTTCAGGGTATGAGATTTGTAAGCTCCCCCTGAGTCAAACAGTCTAAGAGGTGAGGTTTGTAAGCTCCCCCTAAGTCATGTATATAAAGTCTAAGAGTTAAGGTTTGTAAGCTCCTCCCCATACAGAATAATAAATCTACTCTAAGGTTGAGATTCATAAACTCTCCCTAAATAGAATTAATAACCACATTCGGAACCATTATTGACCTAAAATACTCAATCCATTCTCCCCCTTTATCATTGAAGCTAGCGGGTTATACCTAAATGGATCGCACACGCAAAGATACAACAGAGTCACCACTGAACTTTATTTAGTCCCAAAGTACATGGAAAATACCGATAAAACCCAAGAGAAGAGAAACGGGAAAGGGGGTCGGTTATGCGAAAGGAAGGTACTAGCACCTTAAGCATCCGTCGTACCCGACGAGAACCATTTCGCTGGCTTCTAGGCTTGGATGAGTTATCTATCTAAAGGCTTCTAGCTAAAAAAGGAAGGAAAGAAAAGAAAGAAAAAGAAAGATACTCGAGGAGGATTGAGGCCCTCGTGTGTACGTACCCTCATAGTACAATGAGGAAGTCAGAGCTCCGTAGTTCAAGAAACCAGGGAAAAGAAAGAAGAGGATCTGGACGGACCAAAGAGACAGAAGAATGGAAGAAGACGGAGGAAGGTGACTCGCCAAGATTTCGAAATCTTGTGCCTACGTAGCCTTATAGTGCAATGAGGAAATCAGAGCTTACGTAGTTCGGGGAACTACTGCTGGGAAAGAAAAAGGAAAGAGGCGGCATCAAAGCCAAAAACCAAAAGAGAAAGAAAGACCCAACTGGGGATGCAAGATAAGTGGTGTCGAAACCAGGGAAAAACTCTGTTGTGGAACAGAGAAGCAAGACAAGAACTCTGCGGGGACATGCAGAAGAAAAGAGATAACTCTACAGGGATAAAACAAGAGAATGGCGACAGAGCTAGGGAAAAAGGAAGTAAAGGATAAGAATTGGAATAAAGGTAAGATCCACGGGGGACTCGGTGTATTAACTGTAAGCAATGATTAACCGAAGAAAGATAAGAGTAAAACTTTATGGGGAGAGCAAAAAGGTTGGTGTCAACTGACAGATTGCAACGAACCAAGAGAAAAAGAGTACTGAACCAAAGGGAGGTGTTTGACTCTAAGGGGTAATTGGTATATTAACTGATAAAGAGTGGTTAACCGGAAAGCGCAAGGAACTGGTTTTAACCGATAAACGGTAATCAACCAAGAAACGGGTGTGGAACCAAGCGAAGGTTGTGACCCAAAGAATGGGTGTGGAATCAAGCGAAGGTTGTGACCCAAAAAATGGGACATTGACTGAACAAACAACACTTGGCCATATAAAAGGGGTATTTGAACTGAATAAAGGTTACTAACCCAAAGCTGACAGTATTTAAACCAAAGAAAGGTTGCTAACTACAGGTGTTCAATGTTTAACAGATAGATTGTGATTAACCGAAAAGAATGAGTGATTAACCAAAAGAAGGTGATTAACTTAAAAGAAACTCAGTATCTTAACAGATGGACTGTGGTTAACTGAGGAAAAGGGTTATTGGTTCAAACAGGCAGACTGTGATTGATCAAAAGGTGGGTGATTAACCAAGAGAAGGTGATTAACCTAAAGAAAAAGTTGGTTTTAACTGGCAGACCATGATCAACCAAAGATCGGGTGATTAGCCGGAAGAAGGTGATTAACCCAAAGAAAACCTGGTTTTAACGGGCGGACTGTGATCAACCAAAGATAGGGTGATTAGCCGGAAGAAGGCGATTAACCCAGAGAAAAACTGGTTTTAACGGGCGGACCGTGATCAACCAAAGATAGGGTGATTAGCTGGGAGAAGATGATTAACCCAAAGAAAAGCTGGTTTTAATAGGCGGACCGTGATCAAACAAAGATCGGAAAATTAGCTGGGAAAAGGCGATTAACCCAAAGAAAATTCAGTATTAACAGGCGGACTGTGATTAACTGAGGAAAAGATGATTGGTGTTTAATTGTCAGACAATGATTAACCAAACACGAAGAAGAGAGAACCAAGAAAAGGTTGAGAACTCTGATGGGGGTTAGGTTTTATCTGGGTAAACCAAAGAAGAAAGACTGACTTTGCTGGGGAAGAAAAGAATTGGCTTTATCCAAAGAAAGGTTGAATAGCCAAGGAAAAAAGTGAATACAAATACCTGGGGAACCAAGAATGGATTGGCCTCAAGAGAAAATGGTGTTGAATTGAAAGGAGGAAGTTACATCCAAAGAGGAGATAAGGGTGCAAGTGCTCAAGGATCGACTCGACTAGAAAAAGCAGAGATACCACAGTAAGGAGATAGAGGCGACTATTCCAGGCACAAGGTCATTCGTCCCCTACCCAAAATGGTCAGAATGAATGTAGGAATTCTCCACTCTCATTCCTTCTCTAACACCAAAGTGCGGTGCAAAAATCGAAATGGATAGCACAACAGTGCCAAATTTGTAGAGTGCTACAATACATTGCGAACCTTCAACTCCACGGGAAAAAGAGAAGGAGGAAAAATATCTAAAATATCCAAAGGATAAGAAAAAGAGAAGGATTGATTAATCGAAATGAAGTTTTGATTTATCAATCAAAAGGGGAATATGCTAATAATTTTCCAAAGGGACGAAAAACCATTAAAGAAAAAGGGTGATTTATTGATTATACAAGATTGGGTTCATTCCAAAGCGGAACAAACTCAAAGCAAACATGAATAAAAGTGAAAACAGTACCAAAACAATTAGCATGCGTCACAAACCATGTAGCAAGTGATCAAAGAAATATGCAAGAATGATCATGATCAAAGTGTCGAAAATGCACATAATCGAGAATTGACAAATGACATATTTATATATTGCATAGATGCTTCAAAGAATAGGTGAATAACTCATAAAACATCCATAAATATTAGGCATATCAGGCCATGGAAGTTATATGAGGAAAGAATAGCAAACGAGATTGAAAACGGGAAAAAAAATGACATTCAGCCCTTGAGTAACCGATTACTTTAAGCAGGTAACCGGTTACTTGATCAAAAATGGAGAAAATATGCTAAAATTATGCAGAGTAACCGGTTACCCTATATAGTGTAACTTGTTACCATTGTAACAGTGGCAAAAACAGCTTTTTGAAAATCACTTTTTACAATCAAAAGATTTCCCCAATCATCCACATGATATGCTTGACATTTGTGCACGAAAAATGAAGTTCAAAAGTATTTAAACATAAATTAATCATTAATGGAAAGCATTAAACGAGGAGAGAAAATATCAAGAAATCACATGATTAAGCAAAATCAAAAAACGATCGAACTACATCGTAAACGCGCGAAATAGATCGAAACGGTAAATCTAGTGAAAGATAACCAACCTAAAAGGCTGAGATTTGACTTGATGTTGTTGCTATTGATATATGATGAGAATTAAGCAAAGAAACCCCGAGAATTCGAAGTTTGAGATCCAATCATAGCGAAACTGATAAAAACACGATAAATGCTCCGAATATCGATTTGCACCGAAGAAGCTTGAGATGATTACTTGAATTGGAGAAGAATCAACCGTAAATCCAGAAATCCAAGTAAGAATATGGTGGAATGAGGTTTAGCTCAAGATAATAACAATTTCTATGTGAAGATTGTTACACTACAATGATGGAAGTTAAGCTTTTATGAGGGTTTGTGAGAGAGGATGAAGATGAATGTGAAAATGTTGTAGAAAACTTAGAGAGATTGTGAGAGAATTAAGAGTGATCAATGGAGAATTTGGAGAAAATGATTGAGCCCCCTTGAGAAATGGTGGTGATTTGCTTATATAGAGTTTTGCTTCAGAGTTTCTAGGTTCGAAGTGAGCTTTGGATGTAGCCTCGGAACTAGCCTTGGAGTTAGTTAGGTAGTTGACTCGGTAACCATCCCAATGCAAGTCGAAAATCCAATGGTTCTCATGCTTGGAAAAAAAAGGTGTATGGTGGTCTTGATTGGAAATGATGTATTGGAGCAAATGCCTTCAAGTGTCTTGAATGTTCTCGAAGTCTCTAGAATTGTCTAGAATTGTCTAGAATGTTCCACACAATACTAGAACCACATAAACCCCAAAATGTAGAGAGAAAAGTGGTTGTCCCAAAAAAATGCAGCAAAACCTGCATTTTTACACAGAGTAACCGGTTACTTGGTTTTGCCTAGAAAATGGGTAACCGGTTACTTCAGGCAAAACTTGCATATTTGCTTGAAAAATAGTGTTGTGGCTGTAGTTCCAATTTTCAACCTTTTGCTCTGATGAATAAGCATAGAGACCTTCATTTTATGCTTGTTTTCGTGATGTGATATCTTTGAGAGGATGTGATTAGTCGGGCTTGCAAAACCTGAATATTCCTGCAACAAAATCATAGAGAAAAAGTGAAAATGTGTATGCTAATGATGTGAATGCACATGTTTATGCAAAAGGTAAGAAGGAGGTAAAATTTCGGGTTACGAAAGTTGCCCCTATTTAATCTTCTTGGATCTGAATATTCGAATTGCGCCAGCTTTTCGATTATTCGAGTTGGTAGGATTAAATAAAAGAGTAGCTCGAAAGATTTGGCCGACGGCTACTGATGTGGGAAAAAGGTAAAAATTTGCTCAAGAGAAAGGTTTGGCTGAGATCCGCTGGGGGAAACTAATCATTCAATGGGAAGTATGCTATGATGCATATGCTATGATGTTTAACATGATGCTTGATATCATGCTATGCAGCGGAAAGGGTCGAGGTGCGGTTTCCCCGGCGGACAAATATTGTAGTAAAATGAACTCGACATCCTCAATTGGGGAACCCGACGAGGCTTCTGGGGAAAGAGCTTAGAAATCTTAGACTTCCAAACTATAGTCGACACTAATGCTGGAGAGAAAGAGACTTTCTAACCAAAACTGATCCTGGCTAGAGAATGAAGGAATCATGGCTGCTCTTCAACAAACCAAATCTTCATGGGGAAGAACAAAGTCAAGATGGTCAAAATAAAGCACCACCACCGTTGGGGAAGGAAAACCTTGCTCGGTTGGGGTGTTGCGAGAAATTCTACTTCTACTGGGGAAAAGCAAACAAGTCTCTACTTGGGAAATATGGCTCTCCTGAGGATATGAAAGACGAATTTTCTCAAAGAACCAACCTGATGTCTGATGGCGAAATTTTTGCTATGTTAGGGAGATGAGTGGTAAACTAACCATTCCATGGATCCAAATCGATACCTGCTGGGGAAAAGGAATGCATCTCACATTCCTAACCAATTATGATATTATTCACCGAGAATAAAGTTTAAAAAGGAACACTACTCGTCTTCCCTTGAGGATTTCTGGTAAAGCATGCAATGCATAATGTTTTCCTAGTTGATTTTAGCTTTTATGTTTCTCAACGCTTTATAGTATTATGTTATCACAAATAATTGTTCAATTTACAAACAAAATACTGAAAAGAGACAAATGAGAAATCAAAGGATGAACATTTTATTGAATGCAAAAAGCTTTTGTTCATAAGATGTGCACAAGGATGTAAAAATCCTTGATGAGGAAATTTATAATAAAATTGGAAAACAAAGTAAACGACAATGGAAAAATTGACTTTGAATTGATTATAACATTGGCTACCATCCCCTACAAGTCCAGGTCCCAACATTGTGCGTCAGTTGATGATGATTTGACTGATCATTTCCCGTCTGAGGTTTAGCCATGACGAAGATAGGCTCAGGTGTTTACAATCAAATGCCTTTATCCCTAATTTTTGCCTGGGCATTTTTATTTTTTTTTGTGCACCGGGATACCCATTTTTGCCTAAGCCGCCCTTTTGAGTTTTCAACTTAGCGGGCTTTTATTGTTTTTTCTTTGTCCCTAACTTTTGCATGGACATTTCTTTTTTTTTGGCCCATTGGGACGCCCATTTTTGCCTAGATTGCCCTTGCAGATGCCAATCTAGCGGACTTTCATCATTTTTTTAGGCATAATATTTTTTGACTGAACTGGAGTTCACGGGATGTGGCAACTCCTCCCCATCCATGGTGGTGAGGATCAAGACTCCGCCTGAGAAGGCTTTCTGAACAATGAAAGGTCCTTCGTAACTGGGAGTCCACTTGTCGTGTGAATCCGAATGAACAGGAGAGTACCTCTTAAGCATGAGTTCGCCTGCTTGGAATGCTCGAGGAAGAACTTTCTTGTCAAAAGCTCGCTGAAGACGTCTCTGATACAGTTGACTGTGGCAAACAACTGTTAGACGCTTTTCTTCGATGAGATTCAGCTGGTTGTATCTGGATTGAACCCATTCAACCTCATCAAGATTTGATTCCATGATGGCCCTGAGAGAAGGAATTTCGACTTCAATGGGTAGAACAACCTCCATACCATATACAAGCGAATACGAAGTTGTCCCGGTGGAAGTACGAACTGAAGTTTTGTAGCCATGTAATGCAAAGGGAAGCATTTCATGCCAATTCTTGTAAGTCTTGACCATCTTTTGGACAATCTCTTGATGTTTTTGTTTGCTGCTTTGACGGTGACATACATCTTGGGTCGATAGGGTGAAGAGTTGCGGTGCTTGATCTTGAATTCTTGACACAACTCTTGCATCATCTTGTTGTTCAAGTTGCTTGCATTGTTAGTGATAATGTTGCTAGGAATGCCACAGCGACAAATGATCTCTTTCTTGATAAATATGGCAACCACTTGGTGTGTAACATTTTCATAAGAAGAAGCTTCAACCCACTTGGTGAAATAATCGATAGCAACTAGAATAAAGCGATGACCGTTGGAAGCCTTCGGCTCGATCATTCCAATCATGTCAATACCCCACATAGAGAAGGGCAAAGGAGAAGTTAGAACATTCAATGGAGTTGGAGGCACATGGATCTTGTCACCGTAGATTTGGCACTTGTGACATCTTTTGGCAAAGTTGTAACAATCTAACTCCATTGTCGTCCAATAATACCCAACTCGAAGGATCTTTTTAGCCATAGTGGGACCTTTGGAATATACACCCTCACAACCTTCATGTATGGACCTTATGATTGTGTTTGCTTCGTGTCTATTCACGCATCTGAGCAACATGGAATCATAATTCCTCTTGTACAGTACACCACCACTCAAGAAAAACTTGGCGCAAAGTCGTCTGAGAGCTTTCTTATCAGTGATAGTAATACCCTCGGGATATTCCTGTTTTTCCAAATATCTTTTGATGTCGTAGAACCAAGGCTTGTCATCAAACTCATCCTCGATTTCTAAACAATGTGCTGGTTCGCTCAAATGATTAATGCAGATAGAAGGAGCTTTGTTCTTCCACTTGACTTTTAACATAGACGCCAGGGTGGCAAGAACATCAGCTAGTTGATTTTCCTCCCTTGGAATATGATGAAAGGAGATTTCATCAAAGTAGGAAATCAATTTCGCGATGCGCTTCTGGTACGGAACCAGCTTGGAATCCCGAGTTACAAAGTTCCCTCTAACTTGGCCAATCACCAGGGCAGAATCTTCGTAGACCTGAAGAATCTTGATTCTCATGTCAATTGCATCTTCGATACCGTAGATACATGCTTCGTACTCAACCATATTGTTGGTGCATTCAAAGCATAATTTGGAGGTGAAGGGATGATGAAAACCAGTTGGAGAGATGAGGATAACACCAATTCCACTACCTTTAGCATTGGCAGCACCATTGAACACAAGCGTCCATCGCGCCCTTGGTTCTTGTACTATATCAGGGTCTGAAGTCTCATAATCTCTGATGAACACAACATCCTCATCGGAAAAGTCAAACTTCATCTGTTGATATCCTTCCCCTGGACGATGAGCAAGGTAATCAGACAAGACGCTCCCTTTTATTGCTTTTTGGGTAACATGTTGGATGTCATACTCAGTCAACAACATTTTCCACCGAGCAATTCGTCCAGAGACAACAGGCTTTTCGAAAATGTACTTTATTGGATCCATCTTGGATATGAACAAAGTAGTATGGCAAATCATGTATTGTCTCAGGTGTTGAGCGACCCAAATCAGAGCATAACAAGTTTTCTCCAATAGTGAGTATCTGGTCTCACAATCATTGAACTTCTTGGTCAGATAGTAAATTGCATGTTCTTTTCTGCCAGTGTAATCATGCTGACCTAATACGCATCCCATTGATTCATCAAGAATAGTGAGATACATGATTAAAGGCCTACCAGGAACCACAGGTACTAAATTCGGTGGTTCTTGCAAATATTTTTTTATCTTGTCAAAAGCTTCTTGACAATCATTGTTCCATTCGACCGAATGATTTTTCCTTAGTAATTTGAATATTGGTTCGCAAGTAGCCGTCAGATGAGAAATGAATCTGGAAATGTAATTAAGCCGGCCCAGAAAGCCACATACTTCTTTTTCTATTTTGGGAGGCGGCATGTTCTGAATTTCCCGAACCTTGTTAGGATCAACTTCGATGCCCTTCTGACTTACGATAAAACCCAGCAGTTTTCCATATCGAACTCCAAAGGTGCACTTTGCCGAATTCAACCGTAGTATGAATTTTCGGAGTCTGTCAAATAGCTTTTTCAGGTGGTTTAGATGATCATCTTCAATTTTGGATTTGGCAATCATATCGTCCACGTAAACCTCAATCTCTTTATGGATCATATAATGAAAGAGGGTTGTCGTGGCACATTGGTATGTTACCCCCTGCGTTTTTCAAACCAAATGGCATGACTTTGTAGCAATATGAACCCCAAGGTGTGACGAAAGTAGTCTTCTCCATATTAGTTGGGGACATCTTGATTTGATTATATCCTGAGAAACCGTCCATGAAAGAAAAGATAGAGAACTGCGTTGTGTTGTCTACCAAGACATCAATATGAGGCAGAGGAAAATCATCTTTTGGGCTTGCCTTATTGGGATCTCGATAGTCCACACTGTCGCTACTGCGAAAATCGGCGCCGGCTGAACAGAAGAGTCGCCACCGTGCGTTATTTATCCCAAAGGAGGGAAAGGAAATGCTCAGAGTAAACCTAACGCGAAGACGGGAAAGGAATGGTCATCGCAACCAAATCCTGGATTCGGGAGTCGGTTACGCAAGGGGAAGGTATTAGCACCCCTCACGTCTGTCGTACTCGACGGGATCCACGCTTGTTTTCTGGTACGGATTGTTATTCTATCTACACTACAGGTCTGGGGTTAAAAGAAAAGAAAATGACTCGGTAAAGTATCGCACTTTATGCCTACTTATTCCCGTCTGGAACGAGAAATCAGAGTCAACGTAGTTCGCCTACCTACGGGAAAGGAGGGAAGGTTTCTCGCTAGGATACAACATCCTATGCCTACGTACTTTCATACAGCATGAAAGATCAGAGCAAACGTAGTTCGGGCTACGGAAGACACAGATTTGTCTGACTGCCTTTTAGATCCTTCTGAAAAGATTTTCTCCTGATTACGGGTCCAAGCGGACAAAAATGACACTTTGATTGGTTTTCAGTCTTTTACGCAAGAAACTGTCTTTTATTGATGCTTGAAATCTTATTGTATTTTTGATTGTTTTGAGATAAGAAGAGAACGACACTCTAAAACCTAGGGTTTGAAATGGGAATCAAAACTACCCTAATGTTGTCATGCATGGATGAACACCTAATGTTTGTCATATTTCTCTCTTGCGCAGAGAGAAACAGAGATCCTAGGGGATAAACAGAAAAGAAACAGCATATATACAGTAAAGCAGTAAAATGCATGAGATGCAGCAGTACAAACGAGGCAAGGGAGTCCCACTCAACCTCGAACCTGGGAAAACAATAGGAAAAGTGAAACGGCTTCACTTCAAACCTAAGGGCAAGCTGAACAAACAAACAATACAGCAAAGGAAATAAAACCCCAAAACCAGCTCTGACAGCAACAACTTCAAGCAAGACCCCATCTTCACTCTTCAATGATCCCCTAAGCTTTAGATAAGCTCCTGTCTTCAAAAATACCCCAGCTTTGGCAAGCAATGAACCCCACAGTTGACGACTTCAGCCAGCAGTAAAACCCTAATTCAACAGTTGAGCAGCTTTGGCAGGCACAAACTTCTCCTTCACCCATCTTCAATGCAATGAACTTTATCTTCAATGAACTTCTATCTTCAAGGCCAGCACCCCAGAAGAGAATCACTTAACAGAATAATTTGGATGTTAACCAGCTTATTGACAACCAAAGGAAGCCTATAAGTGTTTATCATCACAAGAGACTGGTTCCCTCAAAGTTCTACTGCTAAGATAAGCCACTTATCCCTCCAAAGGAGAGATGTGAATATCTTAGAAGGACTTTTAGTCATTGGGAGGAATGGAAGCACACAATTCTTTCTATATTTGCAAGAAGAAATCAATATAATCTAAGGCTCTCCCTATTTTCTTATTTCCTAAGTCTTCAAAAACGATCTTCAAGCAAAAGAATCCCCAAGCTCCAAGCACCCTTATTTGTCTTCAATCTTCTCACATGCTTCCCCATGCTCCATAAGCCAAGCCCAAGCCCCACACCCCAGTTGGAATGCCCAAAACACAACAAACAAAGCAACATCCCAAGTGGGAAACACACCAATATCAACCAAGTTGCAAAAATCAAGTAAAAATAGTAAAACTCATTATAAAATCCTAATTAAATTTCTAGGGGATCCTAACTATGTACCCTATACCCCATATAAACCCCAAGACCTAAATCAATTTTAAAATCCCAAAACTATGTGTTGAATTGCACCTATGCAAGTTGGAACCCTAATCCTGATCACCCTAAAGTTTGATGGTTCAAAACTATCCTAAATTAAATCAAAAAAATGTGATAAAATTCCAGGGGGAACCTAATACTCTAATCTAACCATAGCAAAAAGAATTACATCAAAATATGAAATACAATGACCATACTAAATTCAGCAAGTAACATATACCAAGTGAAAATGAAATAAATGCCATAAAAATGAAAAAATGCACCAGAAAATAAAAAAATGAATGAAATGCCAATTTTATTCTCTTATAATTTTCTTGATGTTTTTATGAAAATGAGGGGAAACATCCCATGTAAAAATAACCATTTTTCAATTTGTTATGATTTATTTACTAAACTATATGCAAACATGAAAATCAATTAAAAATAAAAGAACAGGTGTGGTAAATAGCAACTATTTACAGTTCAGAATGACAATTGGGCTCGGGGGGGGGGGGGGGGGGGTGCGCATAGCCAGCGCGCTAGGCCCATTACCCATTCAGAAAAAACACTAAAAAAAACCAAGAAAAATAAAAACGGGGGGGCGAATAGCATTTATTCGCCTTGTATTTCCATTGGGCCTCCCACTGGGGGGTGTGGATAGCGAATCTATCTGGGCCCATGACGAAAGCTCACACCAGGGGGGGTGCCATGGGCAAACTGTGGTATGATCAGCAAGACAACCACAATGGGCCTAAGGCCCTGATCCAGTCCATTCTCAGCCTTAGCAAAACAAAACCATAAGCTTCCAAATCCCTTTTCCACTGTTCATCGCCACAAACCCTAGACAGCGCTCCTTCAATCTCCCTCTCTATCCTCCATCCTCACAAACGCTCTGTTACACAAAACTCACTAACAACCTTCGTTACCAATACATCACCATGAAAAAACTCACCTCTCAGAACAACTCCCCCAACCAAACCTCGCTTCACTTCTCTAATGGTCAACCTAACACCAGACTATAACCTAACTCCGTTTCAAACCTATCAATCACGAAAACCTCAATCTACAGCTAAACAACACACTATGGAGGTGGTGGTTTTAAAGAAAAGAACCTGGGCAAAGCTATGAAGATGATACCGTCTGGAGAAAATCTTGAAGTTCTCGAAGAAAAAGAGTTCGTAGGTTGACGAATCTGAAGAACTGGACGATCTTGATGAACGAAGCTTGTTGATGCTTGCGTTTCTGGAGACGTACGAAGGAACTTGATGAAAGATTCTTGAAGTTGCTGGAAAAACGTGAAGAACACGTTCAAAGATCTTGAAGGATCTATGAAGGTTCTATGAAGGATTTTTGGAAATTGAAGAACACGTTTGAAGATTGTTCTTGGAGATTTTCTGGCGAGTCGATGAAGAACGATGAAGGCTCTTGAGGATCTATGGAGGATTTCTGGAAGTTGAAGAACGTAGTTGAATTTTCCGGTGGCTGTGATGAATTCTCCGGCGAGATCTTTGAATCTCCGGTGAGAGATTGATGGAGGATGAAGAAGGTCGAAAGATGCTTGGATGAACTTTCTGGGGAAAATTCAGTTTCCGGCGGCCTCAACGATCTCCGGCGATCAGTTGCGGCGGCGAAAACTCTCTCCGGCGACGTCTCCGGCCTTTTGCATGGCCGGCGGCGAGGGTTGTTGAGTGGGAGACAGGTGACAGTGAGTGTGGCTGTGGTGGGGCCTGAAACGGACAAGTGGCGTTGAGGGAGAGTGAGGGAGTAACACGTGGGGTCAGAGAGAGAGAGAAGTGGAGTGTGTGCTGGCAGAATTCTGTGAGTGGTGAGTGATGAGGTGGCTAACCAAGAGAGGGACACGCGTGGCACCTACTTATAGAACACATGGCACCCATTTTTGGGCCTTTCTGATTTGGATAATGGATAGTGGCCCACTAGGAAGACTAATGACCTGATTACAGACTTTGATAACGTGATTAGTTGATGATCAGCAAATTAAAAACCTAATTAAACTAACAATTAATCAACAAACAAACTGACTATTAAACTAATAAAACAAACAAGAAACAAAACCCTAATTATCTAATCAATTAATAAAACGAAAATTGATATTAAAACCTAATTAACTAAACAAAAAAAAGAATTAAAAACCAATTATCTACCATTAATGAAACCATTAAAATCTGAGAAAATCTATTTTAACTATTAATTGCTAAATCTACATTAAAACTGACCAATAATAAAAAACTATTTATTCTATTAAAACTAAAACCATTATTATTATATTCTCTTTATTTACTATATTAAAGACTATTAAAAAAACTAGAAAGACTAATTAAAATCTAAAAAAAGGGCTATACTCTAAAAACTATATTAAAATCTATATTAAATCTAGTACTATCTAAAAAAAACTATTAAACTTTATATAAAAAACTATTCTATTTAATAATAACAAAACTAATATCTAAAAGGCTAAAACTCTATTAAAACTATTAAAAACATCTATTTAAAAATCTAAAAAAAATCTATTTACTTCTATTAAAAAAATGTATCTATTTAATATCTAAAAAAAACAAGTAAATCTATTAAAAACTATTAAAATGCATTAAAAATCTAGAAAATAAAAGAAAAAATCCTAAAAATGCCAGGAAGCCGATTAAACCGATTAAAGAACAATTGCGCAACCATAGCGAAACCCGGGCACCGAGATGGCCTGAAAACACAGGGAACGAGCACCAATTCTCAAAGTACACTTATCCAAACCGGCCTGAACTGCCTGAAACGTCAGGGGCTGCAATCCCGATAAAGTCAAACTGACTGAGAAAATTGCAATGCATGCAGTATGCAAATGCGAATGCAAAATGCGTCTAAACATAAACCAGATATGGGAACCGGTTGGTCAAATTTTGGGGTGCAACAGCTGCCCCTATTCAAGCGGCTTGGACCCGACTGGGTGAAAAGCGAACGGCCTTCAAACATTCGAGGTACAAGACGGTTGAATACTAAGAACCCAAAAATTTGCCAACCGCAGAAATAAACTGCACCAACTGCTCGGACAACACCGCCCGCTGACTGGATCTGGTTGTTACGGCAACAAACTGATCAATTAGCGACCGTGCTGGGGATTATTTTCATCAGCCTGAAAAAGATTCTATCAGCGTGGGGATAGAACTTTGTCCACATTCTGTCAACACAGAGAAATCCCGACGACCTCGCTGGGGAAACAGTTCTGTCAAATATCTGAACACACTCTGTCTTGTCCTGAGACACATACTCTGTCTTATCATGAGAAAACCATCCGCCTGAATACGAGAGATTCATCCGCCTGCTCCATACGGGAAAAGTCGTCTGCCTGATTACAGGAAACTCCATCCGCCTGCTTCATACGAGAAAATTATCTGAATACCGTTTCTCTGCCTACCTCTGCAGTAGCCAAATCTGTTGGTCCCATCCCACAAACGACTTTGAGGAGGACTCTACTGGGGATAGTAACACGAGGAAATCACGACGACTTCCTTGGGAAAAAATACTTTTGTCAAACATCGGAACACAACTCATATACTCTGGCTATCCGGGGAGGATTATCTATCTGGATACCGGAACATTCATCCGCCTGCTTCATACGGGAAAAGTCATCTGCCTGATTCATGCAGGAAAATCCATCCGCCTGCTCTTACGGGAAAATCATAACACATCTGCCTAATACCTGCAGGAAAGTTCATCCGCCTGATTCTTACGGGAAAATCATAACACATCTGCCTGATACTTATAGGAAAGTTCGTCCGCCTGATTCTCACGGGAAAATATAACTCATCTGCCTGATACTTACAGGAAAGTTCATTCGCCTGTTTCATACGGGAAAATACAACTCATCTGCCTGATACATACAGGAAAGTTCTTCCGCCTGCTTCATATGGGAAAACATAACACGTCTGCCTGATACATACAGGAAAGTTCATCCGCCTGCTTCTTACAGGAAAAAGGTAACACATCTTCCTGATACTTACAGGAAAGTTCGTCCGCCTGATTCTCACGGGAAAATATAACTCATCTTCCTAATACTTACAGGAAAGTTCATCCGCCTGTTTCATACGGGAAAATACAACTCATCTGCCTGATACATACAGGAAAGTTCTTCCGCCTGCTTCATACGGGAAAATATAACACGTCTGCCTGATACATACAGGAAAGTTCATCCGCCTGCTTCTTACGGGAAAAAGGTAACACATCTGCCTGATACTTACAGGAAAGTTCATCCGCCTGATTCTTACGAGAAAAAGGTAACACATCTGCCTGATACTTACAAGAAAGTTCATCCGCCTGATTCTTACGGGAAAGCATAACATTGGATATAGCTTCCTAGCCTGTTCGCAGTAGTAGCCAACTCCACTAGGGATATTCTGAAAATAACTGCCCGACACCTGTTTTGACAACAAGTGACCACTTCTGAAATCGTGATTTATGAAACCCTAAAATGCTGCCGCAACAACAAACCTGAAGAAAAATACTCCGCTGGTCGGATAAGAGAAACTTCAGCCAGTAACTCTGTGGGGAATAACGACAAGAACTGTGTCATCACATGTCTCACGGAGAGACCTCGATCGTCTGGTAATAGATCTGAACTATAACTTCATACTCCTGCTGAGAAACACACCTGAAAGCAAAAGGTTAACCAACCTGATTTATGTTTCAAAATGCGTATGTTTGACAATGGCGTAATGCTCCATACAGTATGGAAATGCTACGCGTTTTATGGGTAGATGCACACATGATAATGCATGCAAATGCAAATGCAGGCTCAGACTGTTGGGGAGCTCTGATAAGCTTGCTTCATCAACACGGCTGTTGAGGACAAATACCACCCTGTTGGGGATGAACAAATATCGCGAACTATTCTGGCAGAATAAATGCCTGAGACACCGCCAACTCTGCTGGGGAGAGATTACACATCGATTTCCACTGGAGGAAAGAATAACACCTGCTGGGAAGGCTAACTCAACTGGGGAAGAAGCGACCCATCTGGGAGACAACTGTCTGGGTACAGTTTACGAACTCGAAACTACCACTCCGCTGGGGGTAATCATCCTGACGAAGGCATGACGACCTGAGAGGAGGAAGGAAACCATCCTCGGTGGGGATACTCCTTTCTGAACTTACTATTTTGGTTACGCGCCATGTAAATCCTCCCAGCTGGGGATTGAATGCGCGCATCTTCAACTCTCTGGGGAGTACAAACTCTGCATGAGACACTGATTCTGTCTTGCTGGGGATACCCTGTGGGGTATAAGCTGCGACTAGCTGGGGAGAGTGATCCCTCTTCGGTAAGGGATAACATCATTTCAACTCCTGGGGTGAGGCGCAACCTGCATGGGGATTAGCGTCACACCAAATCAAGTCTTTCACCACGAACCTCCGGATGGGGCCACAATTTCCTGATCATTTGCTTCAAAGGTGAGGACCCTGCAAAACACAAACGAGGCAAGACAAATCTATACAACCAAATCTATTCGGGTTAGTGTCTGTGACATTACTTCAGTCAATTCGAAGTTTTAGCAATTATTGGCAAGGGCCAGCAAAGTTATGCACATGCAAATTCATCGGAATATTGGCGTTTTCCACATACAAAATAGTAAAGCACAAACATCAAATATTGAATAACCTGTTTTATTAATAACAAGCCTCTGAATAGGCAAAGTTTTGTACATCGGATGTAACTCCTGAAAAGAGGAAGTTACGCACACACACATACATATATGCACATAAAGCATAAAGATACAACTTGAATTTGTACACATGTCGGCTACGTGGTGCAGACAAACATCATGAGTTGATCCTCCTATGACTCGCCTGACTCCGTTGCTTTCCCGGTATTCAATTTTCGGAAAAGATTGTATCTGATAGACGAACCCTCAGGTACTCCCAAACCACTAAGCAATGTAGTCTCAGATTCAGACCGCAGTCATTTGCCTTTTAAATCCCTAACTTTTGTGTGAACCGCCCATTGCGGGTTTTCAATTCACCGGGATACCTTTTTTTGCCGAAGTCGCCCAGTGTAGGTTTTCGACTTCGCGGGTGTACATCTTTTCAATTTTATCCCTAACTTTTGCCCGAACCTTTTATTCTGTTTTTGGTTCGCCAGGATGCCCCATTTTTGCCTGGACTTTCTTTTTTCTATCCAGCGGGTCAATTTTAAGCAAAGTATTTTTTAACTGCGTCCGAATTCACAGGCGACGTAAAGTCTTCACCGTCCATGGTGGACAACAACAATGCTCCTCCTGAGAAGACTTTCCTGACAACGTATGGCCCTTCGTAATGAGGGGTCCATTTGCCCCTGTGATCTGTTTGTGACGGGAGAATCCTCTTCAGCACAAGGTCGCCTGTCTAAAAGCTTCGAGGATGTATCTTCTTATCGTACGCTTTCTTCATCCGGCTCTGATACAACCGACTGTATGCTAGAGAAGCTAGCCTCTTCTCATCCATTAAACTCAGCTGGTTCAGTCTATCTTTAACCCATTCTGCCTCGTCAAGTTGGACATCTCGTAAAACCCTCAGGGAAGGAATCTCCACTTCCAACGGTAACACCGCTTCCATTCCGTATACCAGCGAGAACGGGGTTTCCCCGGTCGATGTGTGTATCGTCGTACGATAACCGTGCAAAGCGAAAGGTAGCATCTCGTGCCAGTCCTTGTACGTCACAACCATCTTCTGAACAATCTTCTTTATGTTCTTATTGGCCGCTTCAACAGCGCCATTCATCTTAGGTCGGTAAGGAGAAGAGTTGTGATGTTCGATCTTAAAATTCTGGCACAGCTCTTTCATCATCTTGTTGTTTAAATTCGAACCGTTGTCGGTAATAATCCGCTCAATGATTCCATATCTGCAGATAATATCTCGTTTGATAAATCTGGCGACCACTTGTTTGGTGACATTGGCATATGATGCTGCTTCTACCCACTTGGTGAAGTAATCGATCGCCACCAAGATGAACCGGTGTCCGTTGGATGTCGTAGGCTCGATCTTTCCAATCATATCAATTCCCCACATCGAGAAGGGCCATGGTGATGACATCACATTCAGAGGACTTGGGGGTACATGGACCTTGTCCGCATAAATTTGGCATTTATGACATCTCTTTGCAAACTTGAAACAGTCTGTTTCCATAGTTAGCCAGTAATAACCTGCCCGTAGCAATTTCCTCGTCATAGCATGCCCACCAGCATGTGTACCAAATGTACCCTCGTGTATCTCTTCCATGAGCAACTTCGCTTCCTTCTCGTCTACACAGCGTAGCAACACCAAGTCGTGGTTTCTTTTGTATAGGACACCGTCAGGATTCAAATAGAAATTGTCAGCCAATCTCCTGAGAGTCTTCTGATCTCGACTGGATGCCCCAGCCGGATATTCCTTATTCTTCAGGAAATTCTGGATGTCAAAATACCAGGGTTTATCATCAGATGCTTCGTCAATAGCAAATATGAAGGCAGGCTTGTCAAGCCGAGAGATAACAATCCGGGGAGCCTCGTTCCAGAAGTTAACTTTATACATCGAAGACAATGTCGCCAAGGCGTCAACCATTTGATTTTCTGCTCGCGGCACATGATGCAATTCCACTTTGTCAAAGAAAGGTAATAATCTCCTTGCATAATTCATATATGGTATCAAATTAGGCTGACGTGTCTCCCATTCTCCTTTAATCTGGTTCACCATTAGAGCTGAGTCTCCGTATACATCCAGATGTTTGATTCGCAAATCAATAGCTTCTTCAAGACCCATGATGCAAGCCTCATATTCAGCCTCATTATTGGTAACGGGAAAAGTCAATCGAGCCGTAAAGGGGATGTGCGACCCCTGAGGAGTAGTAATAATTGCCCCTATTCCGCTACCATAGGAATTCACAGCTCCATCAAATATTAACTGCCACTTGGAACCCAACTCTGGTCCTTCGTCCGGCAACGGTTCTTCCTAATCTTTCATCTTTAGGTACATGATATCCTCGTCGGGAAAATCAAACCTCATCGATTGGTAGTCCTCAACAGGCTGCTCCGCAAGGTACTCTGACAAGACGCTACCTTTAATAGCCTTTTGCGAGACATACTGAATATCATATTCGGTTAACACCATCTGCCATCGGGCAATTCTTCCGGAGAGTGCTTGCTTCTCAAACACGTATTTGATTGGATCCATCTTTGAAATTAGCAGGGTTGTATGGTTTAGCATGTATTGCCTTAAACGTTTGGCGGCCCAGGCTAGCGCACAACAAGTTTTTTCGAGCATTGAGTATCGAGACTCGCAGTCAGTAAACTTCTTACTCAAATAGTAGATGGCATGCTCTTTACGCCCAGTCTCGTCATGTTGACCGAGAACACAACCCATAATTTCCTCTAGAACCGTCAAATACATAATCAAAGGTCTCCCGGCCACTGGGGGTATCAAAACAGGAGATTCCTGCAAGTATTCCTTTATCTTGTCGAACGCCTTTTGACAATTTTCATTCCAGGTCACAACCTGATCTTTCTTTAACAGCTTGAATAATGGCTCACACGTAGCTGTTAGGTGAGATATGAATCGGGCAATGTAGCTCAATCTCCCTAAAAACCTGCGCACCTCTTTTTCTGTTTTAGGCGTCGGCATTTCTTGTATTGCTTTTATTTTCGCAGGATCAACCTCTATTCCTTTTTCGCTCACGATAAACCCCAGCAGTTTACCCGATCTCAACCCGAAGGTGCACTTATTAGGGTTCAGTCTCAGCCTGAACTTCCTAAGCCTCTTGAACAGTTTCAGCAGATTAACCAAATGCTCCTCCTCCGTCTGGGATTTGGCAATCATATCATCAACATAAACTTCGATCTCTTTATGCATCATATCATGAAAGAGAGTTGTCATAGCGCGTTGATATGTTGCCCCAACATTCTTCAATCCGAAGGGCATCACTTTGTAACAAAATGTTCCCCAAGGCGTAATGAAGGTCGTCTTCTCCATGTCTTCTGGCGCCATTTTAATCTGATTATAGCCCGAGAAGCCATACATGAAGGAGAATACGGAGAATTGAGCAGTGTTATCAACCAGCACATCGATGTGAGGAAGTGGAAAATCATCTTTCGGGCTCGCTTTGTTCAAATCACGGTAGTCTACACACATTCTCACTTTACCGTCTTTCTTTGGCACTGGCACAATATTGGTGACCCATGAGGGATATTTTGTAACAGCTAGGAAACCAGCATCCCACTGTTTTTGAACTTCCTCCTTGATCTTCACAGCCATGTCCGGTCTAGTTCTTCGGAGCTTCTGCTTAACCGACGGACATTCTTCTTTTAATGGCAGACGGTGAACAACCATATCTGTATCCAACCCAAGCATATCTTCGTATGACCAAGAAAATATATCATTGTATTCCTTGAGCATCTCAATCAACCTTCGCTTGACGTCGCTCTGTAGTGCAGCCTCTATACGGATGTTTCTTTCAACCCCTTCCGACCCCAAATTGACGATCTCAATGACCTCCTCGTGAGGCAGAATTATTCTCTCTTCTTGTTTCAATAACCAGGTCAGCTCCTCTGGTACGTCGCCATCTTCAACAATCTCTTCCTCGGCCTGAAATACCGGGTGCTCGAAGTCGAAGTGAGTCATAGGCGGTTCATAGATGTCATCTGAAATAGTAATCCTGCAAAGGAAATGGTTAAATGCTTCAAAACGCATACAAAGCAAATAACCACGTTGCCATTTTATTGTAAAAATAAAAACAGGAAAAGTAGAGATCACAATATTTGTACATGAAAAAACGCCTTTTATTTAACGATTAAACAGTGCAATGTACATAACAGAATGGCCCTAAGCAAAATCACGATGCCCCGGGTAGGACACCGGATTGTTCAATAATTAATAAAACAAAGCATTATTGTTTCATTGTCACAGGAACAGTCTCCTGAATAGACCAATTGCAAAGCCCTTGTCCTGGCACGCTCGGCTTTATCCAGGCGTCCATGTCGCAATCGCTGTCCCCTTCCTCGGAATCTGAAACAGCATTGATGGTCTCGTAACACACCCCACTAGCCGTAATTGTTATTGGTCCCTTGAAACGGGGTGCCCCTGCGGTAGGCGTTGATGATGAGGGATGATATCCAAGCCCGAACCTGTCGTTCTTCACGGGAATCTCCAACACTCGACCCCAACCCTTGGTCTCGCCTGTCTTCACTAGAGCCTGAGCCTCTTTGTACGACGATACTGCCACCTCTGATGCTTTGCTTGGCCCTAGAGCTTTGTCCTTAATGCGCAACCCCTCAAAGGCTTGACAGGGTGTTTCATGGATTTCACCGTCGACCTCCACATACTTGAACGACGACAAATGGCTAACCAGAATATCTTCCTCTCCACAAACTGTGACGACACTGTCCCCCACCATATACTTCAGTTTTTGGTGTAACGTGGATGTGACTGCCCTGCCAGCATGGATCCATGGGTGCCCCAGAAGACAACTATACGCTGGCTGGATGTCCATTATATAGAATTCAGTTTCAAAGATTTCAGGCCCCACTTGCAACGGCAATGTTATGGATCCGAAAACTGACCTCCGTGTACCATCAAATGCCCTGACCACCAAGTCACTAGGCGTACAAATGACCCCCCTAATATCCAATTTCATCATTGCTTTCTTCGGAAGCACATTCAAGGAAGACCTTCTATCCACCAACACATGGGACATGACCGTGCCCCTGCATTCAACTGAGACGTGCAGCGCCATATTATGCTCTCTTCCCCTCGGGGTCAAATCAAAATCTGTAAATCCCAAACTATGGCCTGCATTCACGTACGCCATCACCCCCTCTAACTGATTCACAAAAACATCTTGGGGTACAAACGACGTGTCTAGAATCTTCAGCAAAGCGTTTCGATGGGCCTCGGAACACAATAGCAGCGATAATATGGAGATCTTTGAAGGCGTTTGTCGAAGGTGCTCAACAATTTTGTAATCACTTTTACGGATAAGACGCATAAATTCCTCTACATCTTTCAGTGACGTCTCTTTTTCATTTGACTGAGAAGGACCACTCTCAATTGCCTTAGCTTTACCCTTGGCTAATCTTTCCGCCTCTACCTCGGGTGACGTGAAGATTCTTCCGCTTCTGGTCATACCCCCGGATCCGACAACATTGTCTACAACCCCAGTTGGTTGTTTATTGACTTCGATCTTCTTACCGTTGCAATATACCTCCAACCCGTAAGTCCATGGCACTGCTTTGGTACTTTCAAAAGGAACTGGTCCTGCTTTGGTGATTGTGATCGTCGGCCGCCTGGCGGGCGCTGTGATCGTTATTGTTTTCCTTGGAATCGTCACCGTAGCAACATCGTTCTGCCCCTCACACAATGCCTCTACAGGCTCTTCAACCGCGGTTCTATCAAACTGCAAGGTACCCTCATTCATCAAAGCCTGAATACCCTGTTTCAAATTATTACAACCCTCTGGCTGTACCCAACAATCCAAGCAAAATTCGTCACACCCCGGGAATACACCCCCTTTTAACAACCTGCTTTTAATCTCACCCAACGGTGTCTTCAGTTCATTGACATCCGTCACTAGATTCAGATTCTCCTCAGTCAAAATGGCATTTGCCCCATGATTGGGCATAGGCTGTTGTACTATATTTGGACCTGCCTGTCCAAAGTTAATAGCTTTGCTATCCAATAAATCTTGAACCTTATGTTTAAATGCCTGACAAGCTTCTATATCATGCCTGGGTGCCCCGGAATGAAACTCGCAATGCTTGTTGGTGTCGTATCCATAAGGAAGTACTGCCCCAGTAGGCGGCGCCAAAGTCCTCTTTTCGACCAAGTTCAAACCTAACAGAGTCTGGAGGAGTTCTGCATACGTGGAAGGAGGTGCATCGAACACTCTTTTCGGTCTCGCGTTCTGTACCCTTCTCTGGCCAGGATTATGTCCCTGTTGTTGTTGTGGTTGTTGTTGTTGTGGCTGTCTCTGTTGAGGAATCAGGATCGTGACACTAGCTATCTGTTGCGGCTGAGCATACTGATGTCTTCCTCTGCCCCTGCCCTTGCCACCAAACACTGCACTAGAATCACCCTGACGTCGACCCCCAAATGCTTTTCTATTACCTCCCGACGAAGTAGACTCCCCAGCTTGGAACCTTCCCACCTTAATACTATTCTCAATCATTTCACCCATCAAGATCAGATCAGAGAAACTGCCCAACGCAACAGGAAACAACTTCTCATAGAATATCCCCGTGAATGTTCCAATGAACATATCGTTCATCTCCTTCTCCACTAGAGGAGGATGCACTCTTGCCGTCATGTCGCGCCACCTTTGCACATATTCTTTGAAACTCTCCCCAGTTTTCTGTGACAAGCCTTGCAGCTGGACCCTGTTTGGTGCCAGGTCACTATTATATTTGTAATGTGTCACAAACGCCTCAGCCAGTTGCCTCCATGTTTTGATCTGAGTGGGCTCCAGCCCCATATACCACTCCAGCGACGGTCCGGACAGGCTATCTTGAAAGAAATGCATCAGCATTCTTTCATCATTCGAATAAGCGGACATCCGTCTGTAGTAAGAGTGAACATGCACCTTTGGGCAGGTGTCTCCCTTATACTTATCAAACGTGGGAGCTTTAAACTTCAGCGGTACCCTCAGGCCAGGCACCAAGCCCATTGTAGTCATATCTAAGCTAGTAGTATTCTGATTCACTACACCCTTCATTTGTTCCTCAAGCATTCTGATCCTCTGCACAGGATCCACATGTCCTTCAATACCTCTACCAGAAAAGGCATCTTCCTGTTGGTCTTCAACCCAATTAACATTCTCATTTCCATACCCGTCATACCCATTGTTACGACCAAATCCAATCTGATTCATCATAGGACCCCGTCCTCTGTTACCATACCCTTGAGTGACCCCGGCAGGTCCAAAAGGCATCACTCTAGCACCATTTCCGTTACCGAATCCACCATAGCCCTGATTAGCCTTACCAAAACCATCATATCCGAAACCCTGAGCATTGAAGTCGAACTTCCCCTCCTGATTGACATAATCAAAACCTTGATCATTATAGCCGAACCCGTTGTTGCCAAAGCCATTACCTCCATTGTTACCACCACCCAGATTGGCGTCTCCAAATCCAAAATTGTTAATGACAGTCTCATTACCAATTCCTGTATTACCATTCTCGGCGTCAGCGCCATTGTTCACATTCACAACAGGTATATTCACCACAGGTGGAGCTACAGGCGTAGGAGTACCATCCCCATGAATGGTTTCAACACATACAGAATTGTGGTCTTCGTTTCTATTCCCAGCACTCTTCGCCAGCAATGGCTGCACCAAAGTCTGCAGGCTTTCCTGCCCCTTCACAACTGTCTCCATCGTCTGCATGAACAGAGCCAGCTTTTCACGCATCTCCTGCATCTCGTTTTGCATCTGGTCCATAACTCTTTTGCAGTTGGTACGAGTAGAGTATCGGTGAGGACGTTGACTTTCAATCCTGGAAAAACCTGGCGAGATGCAGGAAATGAGATACAGTTCAATAATTACCTGGTAAATGCAATATGAATGTGTATGCAAATGCAACATGTGTCTGTGCATTAAGGAATATCATTCCCCCAATTCTAGTGCCAATGTGCCAGTGCAGTGCAGTGCTGTGATAGTGCGGTGATAAGAATCTCAGATACATTCACATAAGAAACAACTCATTTATTGCTGAAGGGCCCCCCGAACCGGGAATACAATATACAATAACAAGGAGGCATGACCTCAACCAACAATCCTGGTGATGGTCAGCACGATGCAAATAAAGCATACACAATAGTACATAAAATAATCACGTGCGGCCATACGCCGGATACTCTTCCAGCAGCCTTTTGGTCTTCTGATGGTCTGGCTGAGAAAGCAATCCCTCAATAAGTAGATCTATTCGCTTGAGAACACGTCGTAAATCACCAATAGATTCCTCCCATGCCCCTTCTCCAAAGCAGTCATCTAACTTCTGTTTCTGGGACGCAAACTCCTTCTTGCGCTTGATGACTTTGTTCAAGGAATTCTGGACATCATACCTCCGTGTAACCTCTTCTTCCAACCTCCTCTGGCTAGCTTTCAACTGACCTTCCAGCTCAGAAATCTGCAGCCTCAGTTTGTCTTCTCTTTCCTTATTGCTGGTCAGCGTGGCGTTCCAGGTTTTGTTGAACGCAGAGATCTCCCGGTAGGCGATATCGAGTGACTTCTTCTTGGAATCTAACATGTCATGAGAGCTTTTGAAGTCTTTTCCCAGGCGTTCACGCTTCTTTTCCTCTTCTGCCAGTTCAGCACCTAACCTGCTTACCAACTCAGTCTGTTGTTGGAAGGAATACATAGCCTCGTTTTTCTCCCTCCGGATTTGAGCCAATTCCTTCTCTAACTCTTCATTGATCTTCATCAAGTCTTCTTTTTCTTTAACGACCTACTCGTATGCTTCAATAGCCACAGAAGTGGGCTCCTCAACTGGAATGGGAACAGGACGTGATACTGCTGGAAAAGGCATCTGCACCTGTCTTACCCTCTCTTGAATCCAGACCTTGTACGGCGGATAAGCTTGACAATCATTCTTGCCTAACAATGGTTTCCCTCTTCTGCAGATATGATTCCAAGCGTGCTGAAGCTTGGCCAATAATTCCCCACTCAGGTAACCAGTGAAATACAGAGATTCCTGCACTTCTTCCTCCTTCGGTGGATTCTTCAAAGCATACCCAAACTGTCGAACCAACAAAGATGGGTTGTAGTTAATACACCCCTTCCTTCCCATTAGAGGAACGTTGGGAAACCCGGTGCAACTGAAGATAATCTCTGACCCCAATAAATCTCTATCGAACCAGACAATGTCTTCGGCGGAAAGTCCCATTAGCCGTTCCGACCACTCAGATGTATCTGCAGCGCAACAAAAGGACCCTTCTTGGGCAGATGGCTCTCAAACCACATATTCAGCAATGGTACACAACAATGGACATTCTTCCCCCTTCTGTTTTCATTCTTATAATGCAAGGAATGATAAAAATCTCCAATCAAGGTAGGCACTGGGTTGCCTGCATCAAACAAGTAGAATGCATCCAAATCAACGAATTCAGGCAGATTAGGGAACAGTATAATCCCATAGATGCACAAAGCCAGAACAACGTTAAACACAATCCAACAGCCACTTTTGGCATATTCTTGAGCTTTGCCAACCAAGAACTTGAGAGAAAACCCAGAAACTCCATGCCAGGAAGTCAACAACAACTCTGCAAGATCCATATGCAAGGGAACAGCTAAGTCTTCCAGCTTAGGCTTAGCATCAAAATGAACGAAGGGCACTTTATTCTGAACTGGCAATTCTAGAAATTCAGCGTACTCCTCCATGGTTGGAGCCAAAATGAAGTCCTGGAACATAAAACACCTCAAGGAGGGATCATATAACTGCATCAACGTGTATAACCCATTCAGCTCATATGCAGTTGGTCTGCAAACCAAACTCAGCAGCTTCCCATAGCTCTTCCTAAAGCTTCTCCTCACATCATCATCAGCTAGGGATATCAGACCCAACAGAGAAGTCACATCAGGAGTAGGCAACTTATACGCAATAGTCTTCCTCAAAGTACTCATAATAACAGATAGAAGTCCGGAGCACTAGAATCGGGAAGTATGAAAATGCACCTGCAGCACAGACACACGTTAATGATATGCACATGACGATGCAAATAATGCAATATGCAAACAATGCAACAAAGGACCAAGTGCCCCTGGCTGAGAAGCCCAATCCACAATACTAGTCTCAAATAGACCCACAAATTGCTTAAGACCATCCACAAGGTTCCAACCTGGTCTCTGACAGACCCAATAACACTGTCCTCAAATATCACTGAACCTCAATCAAGAAAACCGGTAATCTGGAGGTCAAGTTACCAGCATGTCCCAGCCCCTCTCACAGGTAGGTGTCCTAATAACTGACACAAGGTATAGCATCCTATGCGGTCGTTGGCGTCACAGACTTTCAAGACTGATGATACGATACCCAGAAGGTGTGGCATCATCAAATCCTGAAGAGGCCTCACTTAGCCAACTTCCAATTGATCGGTCCCCAAAGTCGACAATCCAACTAACCAGCAACCCCCTCAACCCAAAGGGTTGAAAAAGAAGCCAACCAGAAGAACCTCGTCTGAGCGTGGATTTCATGAGACACTAGTGCCTGCAAAGCAAGCACGCGCCCACTAATTTCCACTCTAATTCTAGGTGCACTCAAGCCCAGGTTCGGCTTATCTCTCAATCATAGAACCCCCTCATACCCACAACAGCAATAACAATATAAAGCTGACAATAAAATGCGGAAAGTAAAGATAGAAATGTAAATCCATACAAAACCCATGACGGGAAAACAAGCGCTAGGATTGACTCACGTAAGGAACCGTTGGAGTCCCCAGCAGAGTCGCCAGCTGTCGCTACTGCGAAAATCGGCGCCGGCTGAACAGAAGAGTCGCCACCGTGCGTTATTTATCCCAAAGGAGGGAAAGAAAATGCTTAGAGTAAACCTAACGCGAAGACGGGAAAGGAATGGTCATCGCAACCAAATCCTGGATTCGGGAGTCGGTTACGCAAGGGGAAGGTATTAGCACCTCTCACGTCTGTCGTACTCGACGGGATCCACGCTTGTTTTCTGGTACGGATTGTTATTCTATCTACTCTACAGGTCTGGGGTTAAAAGAAAAGAAAATGACTCGGCAAAGTATCGCACTTTATGCCTACGTATTCCCGTCTGGAACGAGAAATCAGAGTCAACGTAGTTCGCCTACCTACGGGAAAGGAAGGAAGGTTGCTCGCTAGGATACAGCATCTTATGCCTACGTACTTTCATACAGCATGAAAGATCAGAGCAAACGTAGTTCGGGCTACGGAAGACACAGATTTGTCTGACTGTCTTTTAGATCCTTCTGAAAAGATTTTCTCCTGATTACGGGTCCAAGCGGACAAAAATGACACTTTGATTGGTTTTCAGTCTTTTACGCAAGAAACTATCTTTTATTAATGCTTGAAATCTTATTGTATTTTTGATTGTTTTGAGATGAGAAGAGAACGACACTCTAAAACCTAGGGTTTGAAATGGGAATCAAAACTACCCTAATGTTGTCATGCATGGATGAACACCTAATGTCTGTCATATTTCTCTCTTGCGCAGAGAGAAATAGAGATCCTAGGGGATAAACGGAAAAGAAACAACATATATACAGTAAAGCAGTAAAATGTATGAGATGCAGCAGTACAAGCGAGGCAAGGGAGTCCCACTCAACCTCGAACCTGGGAAAACAATAGGCAAAGTGAAACGACTTCACTTCAAACCTAAGGGCAAGCTAAACAAACAAACAATACAGCAAAGGAAATAAAACCCCAAAACCAACTCTGACAGCAACAACTTCAAGCAAGACCCCATCTTCACTCTTCAATGATCCCCTAAGCTTTAGATAAGCTCCTGTCTTCAAAAATACCCTGGCTCTGGCAAGCAATGAACCCCACAGTTGACAACTTCAGCCAGCAGTAAAACCCTAATTCAACAGTTGAGCAGCTTTAGCAGGCACAAACTTCTCCTTCACCCATCTTCAATGCAATGAACTTTATCTTCAATGAACTTCTATCTTCAAGGCCAACACCCCAGAAGAGAATCACTTAACACAATAATTTGGATGTTAACCAGCTTATTGACAACCAAAGGAAGCCTATAAGTGTTTATCATCACAAGAGACTGGTTCCCTCAAAGTTCTACTGCTAAGATAAGCCACTTATCCCTCCAAAGGAGAGATGTGAATATCTTAGAAGGACTTTTAGTCATTGGGAGGAATGGAAGCACACAATTCTTTCTATATTTGCAAGAAGAAATCAATCTAATCTAAGGCTCTCCCTATTTTCTTATCTCCTAAGTCTTCAAAAACGATCTTCAAGCAAAAGAATCCCCAAGCTCCAAGCACCCTTATTTGTCTTCAATCTTCTCACATGCTTCCCCATGCTCCATAAGCCAAGCCCAAGCCCCACACCCCAGTTGGAATGCCCAAAACACAACAAACAAAGCAACATCCCAAGTGGGAAACACACCAATATCAACCAAGTTGCAAAAATCAAGTAAAAATAGTAAAACTCATTATAAAATCCTAATTAAATTTCTAGGGGACCCTAACTATGTACCCTATACCCCATATAAACCCCAAGACCTAAATCAATTTTAAAATCCCAAAACTATGTGTTGAATTGCACCTATGCAAGTTGGAACCCTAATCCTGATCACCCTAAAGTTTGATGGTTCAAAACTATCCTAAATTAAATCACAAAACTGTGATAAAATTTCAGGGGGAACCTAATACTCTAACCTAACCATAGCAAAAAGAATTACATCAAAATATGAAATACAATGACCATACTAAATTTAACAAGTAACATATACCAAGTGAAAATGAAATAAATGCCATAAAAATGCAAAAATGCACCAGAAAATAAAAAAAATGAATGAAATGCCAATTTTATTCTCTTATAATTTTCTTGATGTTTTTATGAAAATGAGGGAAAAAATCCCATGTAAAAATAACCAATTTTCAATTTGTTATGATTTATTTACTAAACTATATGCAAACATGAAAATCAATTAAAAATAAAAGAACAGGTGTGGTAAATAGCAACTATTTACAGTTCAGAATGACAATTGGGCTCAGGGGGGGTGCGCATAGCCAGCGCGCTAGGCCTATTACCCATTCAGAAAAAACACTAAAAAAAACCAAGAAAAATAAAAACGGGGGGGGGGGGGGGGGGGGGGGCGAATAGCATTTATTCGCCTTGTATTTCCATTGGGCCTCCCACTGGGGTGTGTGGATAGCGAATCTATCTGGGCCCATGACGAAAGCTCACACCAGGGGGGTGCCATGGGCAAACTGTGGTATGATCAACAAGACAACCACAATGGGCCTAAGGCCCTGATCCAGTCCATTCTCAGCCTTAGCAAAACAAAACCATAAGCTTCCAAATCCCTTCTCCACTGTTCATCGCCACAAACCCTAGACGGCGCTCCTTCAATCTCCCTCTCTATCCTCCATCCTCACAAACGCTCTGTTACACAAAACTCACCAACAACCTTCGTTACCAATACATCACCATGAAAAAACTCACCTCTCAGAACAACTACCCCAACCAAACCTCGCTTCACTTCTCTAATGGTCAACCTAACACCAGACTATAACCTAACTCCGTTTCAAACCTATCAATCACGAAAACCTCAATCTACATCTAAACAACACACTATGGAGGTGGTGGTTTTAAATAAAAGAACCTGGGCAAAGCTATGAAGATGGTACCGTCTGGAGAAAATCTTGAAGTTCTCGAAGAAAAAGAGTTTGTAGGTTGACGAATCTGAAGAACTGGACGATCTTGATGAACGAAGCTTGTTGATGCTTGCGTATCTGGAGACGTACGAAGGAACTTGATGAAAGATTCTTGAAGTTGCTGGAAAAACGTGAAGAACACGTTCAAAGATCTTGAAGGATCTATGAAGGTTCTATGAAGGATTTCTGGAAATTGAAGAACACGTTTGAAGATTGTTCTTGGAGATTTTCTGGCGAGTCGATGAAGAACGATGAAGGCTCTTGAGGATCTATGGAGGATTTCTGGAAGTTGAAGAACACAGTTGAATTTTCTGGTGGCTGTGATGAATTCTCCGGCGAGATCTTTGAATCTCCGGTGAGAGATTGATGGAGGATGAAGAAGGTCGAAAGATGCTTGGATGAACTTTCTGGGGAAAATTCAGTTTCCGGCGGCCTCAACGATCTCCGGCGATCAGTTGCAGCGGCGAAAACTCTCTCCGGCGACGTCTCCAGCCTTTTGCATGGCCGACGGCGAGGGTTGTTGAGTGGGAGACATGTGGCAGTGAGTGTGGTTGTGGTGGGGCCTGAAACGGACAAGTGGTATTGAGGGAGAGTGAGGGAGTAACACGTGGGGTCAGAGAGAGAGAAGTGGAGTGTGTGCTGGCAGAATTCTGTGAGTGGTGAGTGATGAGGTGGCTAACCAAGAGAGGGACACGCGTGGCACCTACTTATAGGACACATGGCACCCATTTTTGGGTCTTTCTGATTTGGATAATGGATAGTGGCCCACTAGGAAGACTAATGACCTGATTACAGACTTTGATAACGTGATTAGTTGATGATCAGCAAATTAAAAACCTAATTAAACTAACAATTAATCAACAAACAAACTGACTATTAAACTAATAAAACAAACAAGAAACAAAACCCTAATTATCTAATCAATTAATAAAACGAAAATTGATATTAAAACCTAATTAACTAAACAAAAAAAAGAATTAAAAACCAATTATCTACCATTAATGAAACCATTAAAATCTGAGAAAATCTATTTTAACTATTAATTGCTAAATCTACATTAAAACTGACCAATAATAAAAAACTATTTATTCTATTAAAACTAAAACTATTATTATTATATTCTCTTTATTTACTATGTTAAAGACTATTAAAAAAAACTAGAAAGACTAATTAAAATCTAAAAAAAGGGCTATACTCTAAAAACTATATTAAAATCTATATTAAATCTAGTACTATCTAAAATAAACTATTAAACTTTATATAAAAAAAAACTATTCTATTTAATAATAACAAAACTAATATCTAAAAGGCTAAAACTCTATTAAAACTATTAAAAACATCTATTTAAAAATCTAAAAAAAATCTATTTACTTCTATTAAAAAAATGTATCTATTTAATATCTAAAAAAAACAAGTAAATCTATTAAAAACTATTAAAATGCATTAAAAATTTAGAAAATAAAAGAAAAAAATCCTAAAAATGCCAGGAAGCCGATTAAACCGATTAAAGAACAATTGTGCAACCATAGCGAAACCCGGGCACCGAGATGGCCTGAAAACACAGGGAACGAACACCAATTCTCAAAATACATTTATCCAAACCGGCCTGAACTGCCTGAAACGCCAGGGGCTGCAATCCCGATAAAATCAAACTGACTGAGAAAATTGCAATGCATGCAGTATGCGAATGCGAACGCAAAATGCGTCTAAACATAAACCAGATATAGGAACTGGTTGGTCAAATTTTGGGGTGCAACACACACACATTCGGATCTTCCCATCTTTCTTAGGAACTGGGACGATGTTGGAAATCCACTTAGGATACTCAGAAATGGCTAGGAACCCAGCGTCAAACTGCTTCTTCACCTCTTCTTTGATTTTAAGTGCCATGTCGAGTCTAGTCCTTTTGAGTTTCTTCTTGACAGGAGGACAATCAGGCTTGAGTGGCAAGTGATGTTCAACGATGTCGGTATCCAACCCAGGCATATCTTGATATGACTAGGCGAAAATATCAACATAATCTTTCAATAACTTGATCAACCCGAAGTGTACGTGTTTAGCGAGGGATGCCCCAATCTTGACTTCTCTCTTGACTTCATTAGTACCAAGATTGATAACTTCCACTGGCTCTTTGTGGGGCTGAATCTCTTTCTGCTCGTGCTCAAGGAGCCTTAGTAATTCAGTCGGTAATTCACAATCTTCCTCACCATCTTCTTCGGCTTGGTTAATTGGAATCCCAGAATTACAACAGATGTTTGCCAAGTTGTTATCAATGTAATTATTTGTTCTACATGTTTATGAATTATGTTTAGAATGAAGCTCTTTGAAAGCTTGTACTTCGGCTGCTAGGACCTGCATCATCAATGGCTGACACAACATCCTCCTCTTGGAATCCAGCATTTGTGAACTTGACCAAGTTGTATTTCTGATGACTGCATGAACTAGCTTGCTGATCAGGATGATAACCTAGTCCAAAGCGATCATGCTTTTCAACCACATCCAGGATTTGTCCCCAGCCAGGCAAGGCACCTTTCTCAATCGTTTCTTTAGCACTCTTGACAGATGACATAACCATTTTTGGTAGTTTATTAGAATTGATAGAAGCGGAGCTGACATCTTCAAACTTGAGACATTACAATGGCTCTTCAGTTGTGCCTTCATCAGTCTCGACATATAGGAAGGATGATAACTCGCTTACTAGCAAATCTTCTTCACCATAGACGATGACCATCTGATCTTCAAACATGAATGTTAGCTTCTGATGTAGTTGACCCTGCGGCATGGATCCAGGGTCTACCCAATAAACAACTATATGTAGGATTGATATCCATCACTTGGAAAGTAATGGTAAACAAATGCGACATGACATTAATGGGTAAATCCACTTCGCCGATGACTTGCCTTCGAGAACCATCAAAAGCTCTAATGATCAAAGCGCTTGGTCTCATCTTGCTCCCTTCTACCAATAGTTGACTCAATGAACCCTTAGGCATCACATTGAGAGAAATACCAGTATCCACAAGAACACGAGATAGCAAAGAGTCCATACATGTCACTGAGATGTGCAAGGCCCTATTATGGGTGGTACCTTCAGGAGGCAACTCTGACTCGTTGAAACCCAGGTATCGACTAGCAGTTATGTTTGCGACGACATCGTCAAATTGTTCTACTGGAATGTCGTGCATCACATGAGCAGTGTTCAAAACTTTCAACAAAGCTGACCTGTGTGTTGGTGAGCTCGTGAGCAAAGATAAGATAGAAATCATCGACGGAGTTTGCCCTAGCTGATCCACAATCTTAAAGTTGCTCTTCTTGATCAACACGAGGAACTCTTGATCATTCATGACTTCTTTGCTTTTAATGACATCTGCAGACAGAGTGACTGGAACTGATGCTGCAATTGATGCCCCTAGTTGTAACACAGGGGTTGCTGAAGTAGGTCTCTCCTTAGGAGGAACGATAGTTGGAATTTGCACTGGCCTAGATACGACCTTCGGAGAAAACACTCTTCTGCTATGAGTTATCCCCCTGGTGGCAGTTATATTCACGATTTCAGACTATGAGAACTGGATTTCTCGACCCCTAGAAAACACGATTGGACCATACTTCCAAGGAACTTCCTTAAAATTCTAATACGGGAATGGCTTAGGAACACAAATAGTGATAGGCTGGATCTTCTTCTCAGGAGCTTCCACAGAACCTTCCTATTACGACCATGAACGACTCGATAGTAGCTACCTCTTCCACAGACTTGGCTCTGGAAAACTGAACTACACCTCAATTCATTAATATCTAAACTCAACCTTTCAACCTTCGACACTAATTAGGATTATCATCGCAGATCTGACGCTTCCCATGAAGACCTTTCAATAACCCTTGTTCCTTCGACTTCTTGATCACAACAGTCATCGAAGTTTTCACTTTGTCGACATCTCTAATTAACTTAGCCCTTTGATCGTCACAATCATATTAAGCACAAGTCCACCATGAGTAGGCAACAGATTAGTCTGTATATTAGGATGCTCCTCAGTAAATGTCAGGATTTTCTGATCAATAAGCTCTTGAGCTTTGGCCTTGAGAATAATACAATCTTCGGTAACATGTCCTATGTACCCAGCATGGTAAGCACAGGATGCATTTGGATTATGCTTCAGACCAAAATGAGGAACTACAAGTGCAATATCTCTGGGGACTATTGCCCCTTGATGAATCAAATAAGGAAACAACTCTGTATAAGGCACAGGAATTCTGTCAAAATTCATCCGTTTAGGTTGTTCTGGTTGTTGTTATTCTGTTTGTTCTGATGCTGATTTCTGTTGTTTTATTGAGACTGTTGATGTTGATTCTGATTCTGAGAATTCTGAACTTGTTATTATGGATGGTACTGATACGGCATTTGTTGATATTGAGCAGCAGCAACATAAGGATAGGGATAATATGACATGGGAGCCATGGGAATCTGATACTAAAGAGAGGCCTTCGCCATCACAACATTTACTTCACCTTCCTTTTTCTTTGAATGACTACTCTGAGGTTTCTTGGTTGGTAGTTGAACAACGGAACCAGCAATCCTACCAATATTCAACCCATTCTCAATCCTTTCACCAATAGTCACAATATCAACAAAAGTTATCGATGGACTACCCACCATTTTATCATAATACAACCCTTGCAAAGTGCCCATGAAAATGTCGACCAATTCATTGTCAGAGAGAGCGGGTCGCACTCGAGAAGCCATCTCTCGCCACCTTTGTGCATATTCTTTGAATGTTTCGGTTAAATACTGTGACTGATTATGTAACTGCAATCCGGTAGAAGCCAAATCAAGATTATATTTGTATTGTTTCAATAATTCCTCTGATAGGTCTCTCCACGAGCGAATATTGTTACGTTCTAAACCCATATACCAATCTAGAGAAGCTCCAGACAAGCTATCTTGGAAACAATGTACCAACAGTTCATCATTGTCAATATAGGACGCCATCTTCCTACAACACATGGTCACATGACTGTGAGGAAAACTTAATCCCTTGTACTTTGGCAGCTCAGGAATTTTGAATTTCTGCGGCAGCATGACATTGGGAACCAAACACAAGTCTTTGGCTTCCATACCAAAGGCAGAATATCCTTCAATCGCATGGATTCTTTTTTCGAGGTAAGGAAAAAGAAAAAAAATATACAGTGTGCTAAGACAGGTAATTTCTACTGCAAGCACACCCCAAAAATCAAGAAGAAGCACCAAGGCCCAATCAAAGCACAAAATTCCGGCCCAACCACCTTCAACAAGGATGGCGTCCGCCATATAGTCCATGCCTCCCGGATCCATAACCCGACCATCCGCGTATTTTGCTACATGTTAGCCTGTACTATCTTTGGCCGGGAGAATCCAAACAAGGTGAATGCAAAAGAGTTACTATTTTTGTAGGGGTGCCTCACAAATAGGAGATTTAATGTGGTTTCGTTCATGATTGCCTATATGAATGCCTCAATCAAAGGCACGGGGACTATTGCCTTCGGGGGACTTATTACGTCTATTGCAAAGGCTCTGAACCTAGATGCTGAGATAGTCACTTTATCACCTCTTCCTTCTCGCACAATTAATTTGAAAATCTTAAAAGATATGAAACTGTGCAAGGTCAGGAAGGAAGGGGGCTTCGAGCTTATGATCTATGGGAAGGCTATCCCATCTATGGTTTTGCCATGCACTAGATGCACTGATGTGACTATCGCGAGGAACTGGACCTACGATTTAGATGCTTCACCCATTATAATCCAGTGCCTCCGAATATTCCTGTTGGTGAAGATGATCACACCGATGACGAGTATGATCGGTGAGAGCAGTCTCCGGATCATCCTATGTCGCCTCACCATGTACCACAGACACACATTGCATCGTCTTCCTCTTACCACTCTGTAGGTACCGCTCTCGGTTTTTATATATCTGAGAAGATGTGGCGAGACCAATTAGCGAGAGAGGAGAGACGCGATAACTTGCTCACCACCAACCAGCAGCAATTAACTAAAAATATGAGATTCATGCAAGAGTCTTAGCAGCAGATGAGCCAATCCATGCAAAGTATAATACAATCTCAAGCTGCTCTGACCACCAGATTTGACGCGTTCGATGCTTCTCAGATCGATCATCGTCGCAGCAGATCTCGCCGCCCTAGGTACTCGCCACACGCTGGCGACAACACCAACATCATGCCTTAAGCCCTTCAGGTACCTCGTCCCTTTCTTATTTTGAAACATTGGGGACAATGTTCAATTTAAGTGTGGGAGGAGACTTTATTTATTTTCTCGCTTTTTATTGCATATTTCATTTCTATCGCTTTCTAGTTTATTTCCCTTCTTATTTTCTTTTCGTTTTTTAGAACACACATGTGTTTAATGAGTCATTCTACAGTATACCCTTATTCCCTCATTACTTTTGCCCACCAAATTCTTTTTTGACAAAAGTGTATTATCCTGCAAATATTTAGGCTTTGAGGCAAGTTCGAGTTAGGATGCAGATGATTTGGAAAAATTCTTTTTGAAACACTAGTACCATTATCACACCTTAGGCTTCGTGAATGTAGAAATCAACCCCGATACCCTACGTACCATGGCCTGAATAAAAATGTTCATAGTAAGTCCTTAGTAGTTTATCTTAAGCAGTCAGCTCCGGCCAAAGCGTGATCTAAGTGAAGGACCGATGAATATAAGTGAATGATCTATATGTTCAAAAATAATAATTGCAACTCGGGTATAGGTAACCTCACAAGGTCATTTAACCTAAAAAGTTGTAAAAATTTCGGAAAAAAAATATATATATAAAAAAACAAAACAAAATAAAAATCTTCCCATTGATAGTTGGTTCAGAGGTGTCTGGTGCTGAACTCGGTAGGGCGGGTTACGATCCGATCCCCCACAACTACAATGGGGTCAATAAAAGGGGTTGCGCTAATTTTTGTACCAGAGCCCCATGCTTGAGATCAGAATCACTAACCGGTCACTTCACCATGAGCACATATGGATAACGAGCTTAATGTGATTGCACCTGAATGAAAAGGACCCAAAAGAAGATTTAGAAGTAGGCCTAGGTACGGTAGGATAGTACAGATTGATTTTTGATTTTTGTAAGAACGAAGCCTATGTCCACATTCGCGGAGAAGTGTCATTTCGATACCCATGGTTCGCTTAGTTTTCACCTATCGCTTCATCCCGGCTTGAACTCATAAGCCCTTTTTGCCCAGATCATTTATGGACGTCACCCGTTTCTGTCATGATGTTTATTCGACTCGATTTGCGCATGTTATTTAGGATTTTATTTCTGTTTTCTTGTATTATGCCTTTGTTTTGTTTCTTTTTCAGGTTTTTGTATTTTCAAAGCTACTCGAGAAGAAATGAAGAAAAATGAGCTAAAAGACCAACATTCTCTAGAATTGTACACATGGCTTCCACCATGGCGAGCGTCATAGGGGATGTCACACATTGGATAGAAGACCAAATACTGAAAACTGCCACGTCTCCCACTCCTTTCCACCCTAGTTCATGTGGCGGGCGCCATAGGAAGGTGGCAGGCGCCACCTTTACAATCTTGTTTCCCTCCCAAAAGGAGTTGGGGGCATTCCTGTCTTTACCTGTACTTTATGACCACTATAAATAGAGGAGTTATGTCTCATTTTTAATCATCCAAACTTAGTTACAGAACTCGAGCCCTAAATTTCACCTATTGTAAAGTGATAAACTTCTCATGACGAGGGATTATCGTATTGTCTAATCGAGTCTATAATCGGGTTTGGAGCACTTGGGTAGAAGTTACTCCTGCCGCCATTTTATTTCTGTCATTTACTTCCAGTTGTATCAAGATTTAAAACCTCCTGTTTGGAGCAGGTTTCTGTTTATTTATCGCTTTTATTTATCAGCTTTTATTTCCCGCACCATTTATTTATCGCACTGTTTATTTATCGCTTTTTACTTATCAGCTTTTATTTCCCGCGCCATTTATTTATCACACTGTTTATTTATCGCACCCTTTACCGCACTTTATTTATTTCCTTGCACTTTATTAACTTGCATTTATTTACCATGTCTATTTACCTTACCATGTCTGGCTAAATCTTAAAGGCTAGGATGCAAGGATTTTAGTTATAATAGTATTCCAAACGACTGTCGATAGAATTACTTAGGGGTTATTTTGACTTTTAACACTTATTTTCTGCACTTAAATTCTGTTGGGTAAGATCGAAAGTCGTCCAACCTTTAGATAAAGTAGGTTAGTTTCAACTGTTCAAAGGAAGCGAAAGCGCTTGGTTCAGTTAATTAGGAATTTTTAATGTTTAAGAAAACCAATTTTAAAACTTTTTTCGGACGCGTTTATGGATTTAAAGTCTGGTTCGCAAGAACCTCTTTTTGTTAGAAATTCCAGGTTAAAATACTTTTTGACTAAGTTAAGAAACTATGTTTCTTAAAAATAGGTTTAATCAACTTTAACGCAATGCGCGCCTTTTTATAAGTGACAATAAGAGGGATCGATTAGGGGATAAACTCGGTTCTGAATACGCGAAAGCGACAATTCCCGTTAAATTAGTTATTTTCATGAGTAGAAAACATTACCCTATAAGACATTCTATTTATACACATTTGAAATACTACGTAGCTATGTGAATTGCATCTGAGCTTGTTGTTTTATTATTGAATTTATTTCCATGCTTTACTTTTATTTTGCATAACAAACCCCTTTATTGACTTACCTTAGATAAACACCGTAACACTAGCGAACAAGAGATTGACGTTTGATCTCTATGTGATTGAGAATCTTTTATATTACTCTGACGCTATTCGTGCACTTGTGAAATAAGCCATCAACAGCGTTCTCTTGTTCAATATTATCCATGATCCTGGTTTTGTTTGAGCGAGTGAAATAGCGATACCGAGTCGTCGTCTTGCTACAAGGCATGACGGATAGTGTAAGCGCGTGGTTTCCAGGTGAAGGACATGCACATGAATATGATGAATGCAATGTATGCAAAAATAAAGTTTCATGCATATGCAAAAATGTTAATGATTATGATGAAATGACATGCAACGCACAAATCACGGGGCCATGCATAAATCCGAATAATCAAATCTGCAACATCTGAATATCCAAATCTGTACAAACTGAATATCTGTGTAATTCTGTGTCGGTGCAAAAATATGACGTGCGTGAGAGAACAAAAGGTATGACGAGTCTTGCCTTCCTGCAAAAATAACCCATATCCCACTCACATGTATGATCTAGACACAACAAGGTGGTCCCTAGAAAGGTCGCCCAACCCATAGGACTCAAATGAAAACCCCTCGCCATAGCGAATTCTCGTAGGACGGAAGTATTCTCAAGCGAATCACGTTCTGGGATGTGGCCCTCGTGACAACCCAACGCACAAAACACAGGCTTCATGACTATCCACGTTCTAGCCTATATGTATGCTTAAGCCCGATGATAGGACTTATCTCTCCAATAATATCTATCCATCCCAACAACAGCAGAATATAGCAGATATTTAGAATATGCAGCATATGAATATTTAAAGCAATAAAGAAATGCAGTAAATAACATAAAAATAAAGTGAGTAAAACATAAAGATAAAGTTAATAAAGTATAAAGATAAACACCCAAGCAAGTAGGAAAAATTAAGCAAAACTAGGTGAGACCCCAACTTGCAAGCGCAAGGACTCCCCAACAGAGCCGCCAGCTGAAGCTGGGGAGTCCCAGCTAGCCAGGAAACAAACAAAGCAAGGCGAAACACCAACCTGCAAGAGAAACAATCCCCAGCATAGTCGCCAGCTGAAGCTAGCAGGATTATACCTGAGTGGATCCCACACTCAAAGATACAACAAAGTCGCCACCAAACTTTATTTAGTCCCAAAAGACAGGGAAAATATCAATAAAACCCAAGGGAAGAGAAATGGGAAAGGGGGTCAGTTATGTGAAAGGAAGGTACCAACACCTTAAGCATCCGTTGTACCCGACAGGAACCATTTCGCTGGCTTTTAGGCTTGGTTGGGTTATCTATCTAAAGGCTTCTAGCTAAAAAAGGAAGGAAATGAAAGAAATAAAAAGAAAGAAAGGAGAGTGCTCGATGAGGATCGGGGCCCTTGTGCCTACGTTCCCTCATAGTGCAATGAGGAAGTCAGAGCTCTGTAGTTCAAGGAACCAATGAAAAGAAAGAAGAGGATCTGGACGGACCAGAGAGACAGAAGAATGGAAGAAGACGGAGGAAGGTGGCTCGCCAAGATTTCGCAATCTTGTGCCTACGTGCCCTCATAGTGCAATGAGGAAATCAGAGCCTACATAGTTCGGGGAACTATTGCTGGGAAAGAAAAAGGAAAGAGGTGGCGTCAAAGCCAAAAACCAAAAGAGAAAAAGTAGTCTTATGGCTTCTAACCTTACAACAAGAGCAAAAGTTTAAAAGAAGTCTATTCCCTCTTGCTGACTATAGCTTTGAGCTACAAGTCTAGCTTTATTCCTAACAACTTCACCAAGTTCGTTAAGTTTGTTTCTAAAGACCCACTTGGTCCCAATGATGTTTTCTTTCGTGGTCATGGAACAAGAACCCACACATCATTTCTTTGAAATTGATTTAGTTCAACTTTCATAGCCATGATCCAACCATTATCAGTTAAGGCATCATCAACAAAAGAAGGCTCAATCAATGAAATAAGTTTGATCATTGAGTAATCATTTCTGAAAGCAAATATGGTTTTCAATGGCTCGTATTTATTACTAATGACCGACTCTTCTGGATGAGATTATTTATACTTAAATGATCTCTTAGGTTGAATAGAGGCTTATGTGCCATTGTGAGCAATCACTGAATCAGTAGTAGTAGGACCAGTTGGAGTAACTTCAGTTTTTGTAGCTTTTGGTATATCTTCAGATATAGTGATAGATTATGGATCATTATTCTCTACATCTTTTTCTTTAGGGACACAGACCACATATTGTTCTATTTGATTCTGAAAACCTGCAAAGAAATCATTCTGAACCGAAGACTCTGACTTTTTATGGTCAGGTAAATTGTCATCAAATTTAACGTGCATAAACTCTCTAACCATTCTAGTTTCTGAGTTATACACTATGTATGCTTTTGAGCGTTTAGAGCATCCTAAAAAGATACCCTTCTGAGCTTTAGCATCAAATTTCTTTAGGTTGACCTATTCAGGATGTAATAGGTGCATCCGAGTTGATGAAAATAAGAGATATTAGGTCTTCTACCTTTGAATAACTTATACGGTGTTTTACCCATAATTGGTCTGATATAAATTTTGTTCTGAATATAATAAGCAGTATTAACAGTTCCTGCCCGCAAGTACTTAGGGAGTTTATTTTCATGAATCATTGTCCTTGTCATTTCTTGCAGTGATTTGCTCTTTCTCTCAACAACTCCATTTTGTTATGGAGTTCTAGGAGAAGCGAACTCGTGGATAATTCCATATTTTTCACAAAAGGATTCAAATTATTCATTTTCAAACTCACCCCCATGGTCACTTATGACCTTTAGAATTTTGAATTCCTTCTCATATTGTACTTGAATGCAGAAGGTGCTAAACACTTTGTATGTTTCATATTTAGATTTCAGAAACTTCATCCAAGTCCATCTGCTAAAATCATTAGCTATGACCAAACCATATTTCTTTCCACTGAAGCAGTCCCAATAGGACCAAATAAATAAATGTGAAGCAATTCTAATGGTCTAGAAGAAGAGACAGTGTTTTTGTTTTTAAAAGAAGTTTTTACAAATTTTCCAACTTGACATGCTCCACAATGAGCATCTGAGTGATGGTCAATATCTGGCAGCCCTTTAACAAGTTTTTACTTGGAAAATTTATAGATTAATCTCTAGTTAGCATGACCTAACCTTTTGTGTCAGACCCATTTTTCATCACTCATTGTCATTAGGCAAACAACCTTCTGAACAGTCAATTTAGAAATATTGATTTTATAAACATTCCCTTTTCTTTTCCCTTTGAATACTACCATTTTATCAGAATTGATAACATAACAGAAGTCCTTGTCAAACAATACATTGCAACCATTATCATACAATTGGCTTATACTGAGTAGATTATGTTTCAGGTTATCTACAAGTCATACCTTATTAATAAGAGTTTGAGAATTACTTATGGTACATGTACCAATGATCCTTCCCTTCTGGCCACCTCCAAAACCCATATTTCCTTCCTCTTTCAGATTCAGTGTTTGGAACATACACCTTTCTCCGGTCATATGTCGTAAGTAGCAACTGTCCAGGTACCAGGATTGGTATTCCATCTGTTCCTCTAGGCATATCTCATCTTTGTTTTCAAACTCAGATACAAGTCCTTCATCAGATGAGTGAGCCATTAGTGCTAGATTAGCATTATTTTCCTTTTTTGGCTCTTCTTCATCTAGCTCTTCCCATGTTGCCATGAAATTCTTTTTGAACCTGTTTATGAAAATATCTTTCTAATAACTTCCTTTTCTATGAGTGTCCTTCAAAGGTTCAAGACAATCACTTCTGAAGTGGCCTGGTTTGTTGAAGTTGTAGTAGGTCATGTCTTCATCTTTGAAGCTAATCCTTTTGTTGCTTTTGGGAAATATCCTGCTTCTTCTGGCCATTTGCTGAATTCCTCTAATGAAGCATGCCATGCCTTCATCATCAGATCTTCCATCATATTCTTCTTCAGACGATTCATCATTTACTGATTTTAGACGATCTTCTGGACTTGTCACGAGATTTTTCAGAGGCAGATCTCAATGCGAGAGACTTAAACTTGTTTGAAGTTTCATCTCCATTAATTTTCATCTCATGACTTTGAAGATTGTTGATTATACTTTCAAGAGACAACATATGCAGATCTTTAGTTTCTTGAATAGCTGTTACTTTAGGTCTAAACTTCTGAGGAAAACTTCTCATAATTTTCTTCACATGATCAGCTATTAAGTAGCTTTTGTTTAGCACTTGAAAGTCTGAGACAAGAATCTAAAACCTAGAGAACATGGTTTCAATATCCCCATCTTCCTTCATTTTGAATAACTCATACTTCTATATTAACAAGCCAGCTTTGGCTTCTTTGACTTGTTAATTCCCTTGATATATAGAACACAGAGATTCAAAGATAGTCTTTGCATAAGACTTATCAATGATTTTCAAATACTCAGCATGTGGAAATGCATCAACCAGGATACCTCTGACTCTATGATGTTTTCTGTAGATTTTCTTTTGAGCAGGATTTAGAGTTTTTTTGTCAACAACCATACAAACACTGTCTACATGAATGTTAATGACATCTTCAAGAATATCCCATAGCTCATCATTGAGTCCAATGATATACGTATATATCTTGCTTTTCCATCATTCAAATTCAGTAGAGTCGCCACTTAATACAAGAGGTTTAACATTGTAATGATTTCTATTAGAGATATTGTAATCATAGGGAATCCCCCTTGAGGTACTAGGATTAGTAACCTCAGGATCCATATTTTCCTCGTTGGATCTTTGACTGTACCACTGTTAAGTGTTACACACAGACCTTGCTCTGATGCCAACTGAAGGTGAGAAAAATACACAAGAAGGGGGGAGGGTTGAATTGTGTTTTGCAAAAATTAGATTTACTTCTAAACCAGAGTTCAGATTCTAAAATCTAAGTTCAGAACCTGATAGGGTGCAACAGAAATAGAAACAGAAGTAAAGTAAAAATAGCAAAGAACACACATTAGTTATCCTAGTTCCTCTCCCAACTGAGAGTACTCCAGTCCCCTTTCTAAGCAAGAAATTTTCCACTATAATCAACCAATTTACACTTGCTTGTACACACTTGTATAAGACTTTTCTTTTTGCTCAGACCACTTGTCAAAGAGTTCCCTTGCTTAAAGCTTGTGTCTAAGAATTCCCTCTGCTCAATCATCTCCTGACCGAGACTTATCTTGCTTAGACCACCTGTCTAAAACTTTACCTTGCTTGGAGCTTGTGTCTAAGACTTTCGTCTTCTTAGAGCTCATGTCCAAGACTTCACCTTGCTTAACCAGCTTCTGATTAATACTTTTATTTGCTTAGAGCTCCTATTTAAGACTTCACCTTGCTCAACCCTACAGCAAGAGACTTATATCTAAACAGATAGTTTAGAGAAGGAATAACTTACAACAACACGTGATAAATATCAAAGGTGTTCAAAATAATACAACATACTTTTACTAAGATTCTTAATCAACACAAGAGTAAGAGCTCTTAACAGACTCAACTTTTTGATAGTAGTGCGTGCATTCCTCAGTTGTATTTGCAGCGTTATTTCTTAGTTGATCTTCAATTCTTCACCTGCTTTTTATAGCCAAAGAAAATAAATTCGTTGGAGCATCTTCAACGGCTACAAACAAACCAAATCTTCTAGTACATCTTACTTTCCAATAAAGCAAGTGTTGGAACTTTCAGTCACAAGAATATCCACAAAACAAGGCCTTTGTCCGGGGGATACAACTATGATTCAAGTATAACACAGCCTGTAGAAGATAATGTCAATAAATCTTGAGTCCCGTGTTAGCAGAACTGACTTGACATTACTCAACATCAGAGGCAGCATAACACGCTTCTGAGATGGAGTATACTAGCTGCTGCTTTTCTTATCATACTTCCTAGAGAGAGCATGATCAGAGTCGAACCAAAGTTGTTTCAGTGTCAAAACTAGTTCCATCAAGTAAATATAATTTTGCACACACAAACTAGCTAGTTAGAAATCCTAATTGATTTTCAAATGCTTTGTTATCATCAAAACCTTGAAGGATGCATGGTATGAACCAAACTTATTTCAACAAAGTGAACCAATTTTTCAAAAAACGGTTCGGAGATGTATCTCAGCAAGTGTCCCAAATTGATATTTGTTAGGCCATTTATACTAAGGGTATATTAACACCGTGCTAATTACACTAATGTTATTTAACGTTGTCATATATAAATTCAAATCCGAACATTAATCAATTAATCAGAAATGTTAGCACGATACATAATTTGTTTAGAAAATACAATCGTTACCAAAATATAAATATAAATAAACTACTGTGCATTTCTAAATCCCCCTGTTTCTCCTATTCTGCCTGTACCCCAAGGCATTTCGTGCCTTGAGTAAGATGGTTTGGACAGCGGCCATACCAGAATTGCCTTCCGTAAAATCTCTTCTCTCTATGGCATCTCTCATAATCGTCGTAATATGCTAACAGACCGGCGAGAGGTCCGTTGTATGGTTATCCCTAGTCCGTTCTTCTTCCAATGTCTCTCGATGAGTTGGTATAGGTGGTGCTACTGCGACATAGAGTGTCATGTAAGAATGTGATACTCGATATAGCCATCGTATGTAACCCTGTGCATAAGCCCATGGATCAGGAGCTAGCATACTGCGTGCGTCAACTGGAACTAGATGATTATAGAAATCATCGAGTATGACATCAAGATCTCTGTGGCGAAATGAGAAGATACAGAGGGAGGTCTTGAAATAATATGAAGAAACCCAAACCGACGTATAACGTGCTCATGCATATGTGGATACATCAGGCGCGACTGACAAGCTAAAAATCTAGAGTACAAGGCTATGTCGTCCAAGGGGTGCGTCTGACGCTGACCTCAGTACAGGCATATGCCATCTTCTATAGTTTGGTTAATAGACACCTGAAACGGCTCTATCGCATGATTCCCTCTGTATGTGGAAAAAGCACAAGCACGTGGTCGGTCCTTAGTGTAGTCCATGTTAGGTTCCCAGTCGGATATGCAAGGAAAATGAGAGATGATCCATACCTCAAAAGTTGTTCAAATAAAATATTAGTAACAAGTGTAACACATGTGTTATAAAAATAATAGTAACAGTAAATGTTGCAAATATATTATCGTAAACATCACGCTGTCATCTGTCTTGTCTTTCAAAGACATGTTTCACCTAGTTTGGAGTATAAATAAACCAAACACGCACCCTCAATTGTACTCGTGGATCCACTCTAAGTCGATGAAGTATGTCAGGTAGACTACATCAATGTAGGTTGTACTTTTGTCCATAAATATTGTCGTGTCAACCAAGTATAAGAAGTATAACCTCAATGCACATTGTTTGTGGAACAAAATTTGTTCATCATCACCTTAGGCCTCCGCTAACGCAACTAGATGGTATTTATACAATTTCTCCAGGTATAAAAATAAAGAATGAGTGCCTCTTGTGACATCAAGCTCCCCTTGGGCCTCACCTGGGTCATTTCTCAAATAATTCCCCATCATTTCAAGTGCCTCAAATTTGTTGACCCGGGAATGATTTAGTAATATTCCTCTAATTAAAAGATGTAAAAGGCTTTAGATATCATCAAGGGTGATGGACATCTCACTATGAGGGATGTGGAAAGATGATGTCTCCTTGTGTCAGCTCTCCATAAAAGCTGCCAACATGCCATGGTAATGGTCTTGTATCCACTGGCGCATAAACCTGTCAGTCTAGAGTAACTAACTTTATTTTGAAACCACACATTTTCATTCTATCCCAGGTTCAAAATCTTCTTGGCATGGTTTACCGATTTTATCATTTCACACTCATGTAAAAATAAATATATCAACATCACTCGCAAATCAATTAGTATGAAATATATGTAACGTAAAAGTAAATAAATATACTTTTCCTTCCAACACATGCCTAGTAGCATGTTTTGCATAGAGAGGAAATAAAAAGGTGTTATAAGAGCCTCCTAGTAAACTATCAAGAACGGGAGCAACAACAACAAGTTCCTCCTATTGAAGTTTAGGGGCTTCATAAGCTAGAGGGTCAACAGGAGACACGTGCTCTTGGAAGGGTCGAAGTCAAAGACATGTGATCTTGTGAAATATGAGACACGTGACTATGTGAAGTCGACGCTTATGCGTCAAACGAACTAGCACTAACTCTTGGCATCATGCGAATTATTTTCTTCCTATGAGCGGGCGCATGTTTGGATATACGAGTATGAGAAACTTATCGATTGAGAGGTGTTCTGCAAAAACTCGAATGAAGTGAATGGAATGTACTTAAATGAAGAAGAAAGAGGAAAGGGTCTGACGCGAGTTATGTTAATTAAAACCTATTCGGAGATGCATCTCCGTAAAAGCATATAACACTGAGTTTTAAAATATGGAATATTTCGGAGATAGATCTCCGGACATATTTTTGGGCAACATGTAGTGACTCACTCAGAAAAGCGTTAGATGTGTGTAATTTAAATGCGTGCAAAGATACATCTTTAATATTTATGGACTTTTGTGACTTTTTATCGTGGTAATCTTATAAGCAAATTCATGGGGGTGATTATCGTTATAACTTATAATCATTAATTGTTTGAATTGTACAATAGAGAGAATCATCATCATCATCCAGCAAGAGAAGAGAAAATGAGTAGTTGCACCCAACACATGGTGATCGGTATCCTAAGAAAAAACTCAAACAAAACAGTTTCAGTTTCAACACGACATGCAAAACAACTCCACGCACATGTCCTAAAAATCAAAGGAATCTCCCATGAAGACAACATCCTCGTACTCTCACTCTACTCCAACCTCAACCTCTTACACTATTCCACCAACCTCTTCAATTCTCTTCCTTCTCCTCCTCCACCTCTCGCATGGTCTTCCCTTATCAAATGCTACACTTCTCACTCCCTTCTCCACCTTTCCTTCTCCTCCTTCAACTCCATGCGCGCTCTCTCTGTTCCACCCAATCGCCATGTTTTCCCTTCTCTCATCAAAGCTTCCACTCTTTTGAAACACGCTAAACTCGCTTATTCTCTTCACGCTTCCACCGTTCGTCTTGGTCTCGATTCTGATCTCTATGTTGCCAATGCACTCATTAATATGTACGCTAAATTTCATAGTTTTTCTGTTAATGCAAATGCAGGCAACGTGTTTGATATATTACCTCTGAGAGGGAAATCTGAGATTCATAGTGTAAGGAAGGTTTTTGATATGATGCCTGTTAGGGACGTTGTTTCGTGGAATACTGTTATTGCAGGGTATGCTCAAAACGGGATGTTTGTTGAATCATTGGACATGGTTAGAGAGATGGGGAAGAATGGTAATTTGAAGCCGGACTCATTCACTCTTTCGAGTATTCTTCCTGTTTTCGCTGAGCATGTTGATGTTTGTAGAGGGAAAGAGATTCATGGATATGCTGTAAGAAATGGGTTTGATGGGGATGTTTACATTGGAAGTAGCTTGGTTGATATGTATGCAAAGTGTAATAGACTGGAAAATTCACTATGTGCTTTTTACCTCTTGCCACGAAAAGATGCTATTTCATGGAACTCTATCATTGCTGGTTGTGTGCAGAACGGTGAATTTGATTGTGGGCTTGGATTCTTTCGTCAGATGTTGGCGGAAAATGTGAGACCTATGCCTGTTTCTTTCTCTAGTGTTATACCTGCTTGTGCTCATTTGACTGCTTTGAATTTGGGGAAGCAGCTTCATGGATGTATAGTTAGAATTGGTTTTGATGATAATGAGTTTATTGCTAGCTCTCTTGTGGACATGTATGCAAAATGTGGTAACATTAAGATGGCTAGATGTGTTTTTGATAGAACGGAGAAACGGGATATGGTGGCGTGGACTGCCATCATTATGGGATGCGCAATGCACGGGCATGCCCTCGACGCGGTTTCCTTGTTCGAAAACATGTTGGAGGATGGAGTGAGGCCTTGCTACGTGGCATTCATGGCTGTTTTAACTGCATGTAGTCATGCTGGATTGGTAGATGAATCTTGGAGGTATTTTAACAGTATGGAGAGAGATTTTGGCATTGCTCCTGGTTTGGAGCACTATGCTGCCGTTGCTGACCTGCTTGGTAGAGCTGGAAGATTAGAAGAAGCTTATGATTTCATTTCTAACATGGGAGTACAACCAACTGGGAGTGTGTGGTCAACACTGTTGGCTGCATGCAGAGCTCATAAGAGTGTTGAATTAGCCGAAAAGGTTGTTGACAGGTTGCTTTTGATTGACCCTGAAAACATGGGGGCTTATGTTTTAATGTCAAATATCTATTCAGCTGCACGGAGATGGAAAGATGCTGCAAGATTGAGAATACAAATGAGAAAAAAGGGCTTGAAGAAGACTCCTGCTTGCAGCTGGATTGAGGTTGGAAAAGAGGTGCATACTTTTATGGCTGGAGATAAATCACATCCTTATTATGAAAAAATAAACGAGGCATTGAATGTTTTGTTGGAACAAATGGAGAAAGAAGGTTATGTCCTTGACACAAATGAGGTGCTCCATGATGTTGATGAGGAACATAAACGCGAGTTGTTACATAACCACAGTGAAAGACTTGCCATAACATTTGGCATCATTAGCACTACTGCTGGTACCACAATCAGAGTAATAAAGAACATTCGTGTGTGCACGGACTGCCACACTGCAATTAAATTTATAGCAAAGATTGTGGGAAGGGAAATCGTCGTGAGGGATAACAGTCGATTTCACCATTTCAAGAATGGGTCTTGTTCATGTGGTGATTATTGGTGAAGTAACAGTTATGATTAGAAAGCCTGTCTTTTTAAACCTAACCACTGGGTTGTTGGTAATAACTGAGCATGTAAACACTAACTGTGAGGTGCATTATGAAAGCAAAGAAACTAAAGTCTGGACTAAATATGAGTTAGGATACTGGCTGTGCTGCAGTAAGATTGTCGTCTCAAATTGATGAAGAGAGGGTTTGGATCCTGATTACACATTGTCTGATTTCATCGATTTGCTACCTTCTAAACAACGCTGTAGTTTTTGCTTCCAGATGAGCCAAACACTTCTGCCAGAGACAGGGTAACATTCTGCAGATATTCTTTTCAGTGTAGTTATTGTTGAAGTATTTTTTTTTTTTATGTTGCTGACAAAATGTTATGTGATATATACTTTGTTACATCCTTTTGATGACTCGAAAGCTTTCCCTTGATCCTAGTCCTTAATATGAAATTCAATTTTCAGATCTTGGTGGATCAGCAATCACAAAGGATGATGCAGGCAGGTTTTGAGGGTCAATGTTGTGACAAAACAACAACCAATTCTTATTTCACTAATTGAAATCAGTTACATGAATCAACTTTCACCATAAAAATATAACAGAAGTAACTTAAAATACCTTCTCACGGTTATTTGGGTCTATGATCTTCTACATGTTTTTCTCTCATGGTTAGTTGGATCTATGATCTTCTGCAAATTCAAATTGCTTGGAGAGGGAATTTTAAGGCATAAGTTCAGCCTAGACTGGTTTTTAATGGTTTATACAGAACCACATATATTATGGATCTTTAAATCTTTAAATACTTTTAAGATTCCATCTTATTCTGAAGTCTTCTGTATAATGAACTCTTATCCTTTCAGCTTTCATTGGTTTCTGATCTGTATGACCAAAACCTCTGGCCATATACGTTTTATTTTGATCAAACCTGCTATGTATACATACTGTAACTCATTGTTAAATCTATAAATCATTTCATTTAGAGCAACCTTTATTTTGGTGTTCACCCTCTGGTTTCTGAAATTTGATAAAAAAAACTGTCATCTATGATTCGAATTCAGGTTTTCCCAAACGATTCATCTTAAGGTAAAGTTCATTAACAGCTGAAGTCCATCTTTTGCCTAGGAACATGGTCAATTCAATTTTCAAATGAATAACTTTCTAGGGAATGAGAAAATCCCAAACAACCAGTGGTATCAAGTGGATTAAGGTAATGCAAAGCAGGGTTCACAATGAGAAACATATTTACAAGTTTTCCCAAGACAAATTGAGAAGTTGAGCCAAAATACAGAACCCATAACTATAATAATTTACATGGAATATCCAGGAAAGTAAACATTTCAATTTTCACCATTATCTTTACCATGCCTAAAATAAAACTGTTTGGTCTGAAACAGAGGCTAAACCCTGCACCATTCTCACTATATCAGTAGTATCATCCAGATAGTACTTTGCCTTACTGGGTTTTCTACCAACAGTGCATGCAAATACTTCAGCCCTGGGTGCCATGGAAGGACCGGAGCTAGTGATTACCTCAAACATGTCTTCATCAGATCGGTCGTCTCCAATACACAAGACAAAATCAGGTGACATTCCCTTTTCTTGCATGGTCGAAAGTAGGCGTTTAGCCACAAGCCCCTTGTTCACACCCTGCAAGTGTATATGTATGTTAGTATTAGATTAACTACATGCCCGTGTTGGATTGGATTAGGGGACTTCAGAATATTCAACTTAAATAAGTGCTTATTCAATAAGTGATTATCGAATAACTTGTATATAACTTGTCTGTTTCTATAATCAAGCAGAAATTAGTTTAAGGTCTGCAAATTTGCATAAGCTGAAAACAGCAGTTTGCTTATGGATCCTAAGTTGTTTTTGTAAGTTCTTATAAACATTTATGCAAGTGCAGATGCCATATAATAAGCTTAAACAGAATCAAATACACAGAAAGAATATATCACTAGTATTCGACAAACGTTATATGCACCTGTGGTTTAACCTCTATATTATTCAGGCTACTCTTCACTGTTACTGGTTCATTTGCAAGCACACTTTCAAGATGATTAAGAAGTTCTTTAGCCTGGCACGATCCAAAATCTGGATCTGCGTCCTCGTAGCACCAAACAAGTGCAGTCTCTTTATCTTCAATTGTGGATCCATCTGTTGTTTCGGTATAAAGCTTCATCACAGGCTCAGCAATTTGTTTCCAACTGGAGTCTGTTACAGGTCCACAGGTTTCCCATTCTGCATCCCGCTTAAGTCTGAAATCCATAAAGCCAACCATAAGTTATAATCTAACAGAAGCATCATAGATTGTCTGCATACACAAAATTTCATGCAGCCAGCACATCGACAGCCTTTAGATAGAGTCAAATCTGGATCGATATTGATCCAACAGTAATCAATGTGCTAACTGCGTGGAATTTGTGACTACCAAGGTCAAAAATGCCAAGCAATTTACCTTAAAAAGTAACCGTGTTCAGCAGCAATACCCAGATTTTCACAAGGAGAAAACCACTCAGCAAGCTTCGTTCGGCCTTTAGCACTGACGAGAAACACCATGTTGTTCTCATCTTTACACAAACTATTAAGCATTTTAATGGAATTACTGGTTGGGCTCTTATCAATGGAAGCCTGAGGCATTAGTGTACCATCATAATCTAGAAGGATCGCCCTAGTTTTTGTCCGCTTGTAAGCCGAAACTATGTGCTCCATTGATAGCTTTTTGAAGTTTGGATCAAGTGCTACAACTCTAAAACTCAATCCAAAACCAATTCCCCACCACCTTCTCCTTACATGATCACTACAAGTCCTTTCCAAATCCTGCAAGAAGCTACGAGCCCAATAACCGACATCATGAGTACTAACATATCGATAATGCTTCTCGTGCCTAAGCTGTTTCTCTGAATCAGCCATTTCCAAAGCCAAGTCCATTGCATCTGCGACTGCATCAATATTCCATGGATTCACTCTGATAGCTCCGCTTAACGACGGTGAACAACCAATAAACTCGGACACAACCAACATGCTTTTCTTAAGAGAAGAACCTATTCCCAAAACTTTATCCAATTTTTCAGTTCCTTGACGACTGATTATATATTCATAAGGTATCAGATTCATTCCGTCCCTAACCGCAGTCACTAAACAACACTCGGCCACAACATAATATGCAACTTTTTCATAAAACCTTAACGGCTCCTCAATCAGAATGACAGGATCATAACCAGGTTTACCAAATGCTTCATTAATCCGCTTCGCCGTCGCCTTAGTATCCTCTTGAACTTCCTTCACATCCCTCCCTTTCCCTCTTGCAGGATTGGCTATCTGAACTAACACAACCTTTCCATGCCACTCAGGATGCTGAATAAGAAGCTGCTCCATGGCTAATAGCTTCAAACTTATCCCTTTGAAGATATCCATGTCATCCACACCAAGTAACATTATCTTTCCATTATCAGAAAACTGTCTTATGAGCTCAGAAACTTTCTCTTCAGTCTTTGATAAGCTCAGAACTGATTGAAGCTGGCCCATGTGTATGCCAACAGGAAGAATCTTGATACTAACTGTCCTACCATAATATTCAATCCCAATATTCCCCCTTTTAGATTCATAGGTAAGACCAAGCAACCTACTACAACATGATAGAAAATGTCTTGCATAATCAAAAGTATGGAAACCAATCAAATCAGAATTCAAAAGGGCTCTCAAAAGCTCTTCCCTAATAGGCAATGTCTTGTAAATTTCTGATGAAGGAAAAGGACTATGTAGAAAAAATCCAAGTTTCACTCTATTAAACCTTTTCCTCAAGAAAGTTGGCAAAACCATGAGATGATAATCATGAATCCAAACATAATCATCTTCAGGGTTAATCACTTCCATAATCCTATCAGCAAATATCTTATTCACTGATACATAAGCCTGCCACAGTGACCTATTGAACCTACCACCAAGGTCTGGTGACAAAGGCAACATGTAATGAAACAGTGGCCATAACTGTTGCTTGCAAAAGCCATGATAATACCTTGTAAACATATCACCAGGGAGAAAAACTGGAACACATTTAAAGCTCTCAAGTAGTATCTGCGAAACCTCATCTTGTTCATTCAGATGAACATCTTCCTTAAGACAACCAACATAAATAACCTCAATATCATCATCTCCCAACCCATCTTTGAGTTGAAGCAGAAGTGAATTCTCATCCCAACTGAAAAACCAATTACTCCTGTTATTACCACCACCATCTAGCTTCCTCTGAGCCTTTATAGGTAACTGATTAGCCACAATTATGATCCTTTCTCTTTGAACAGATGAAGAAGAAGGATCAGAACACACACTCTCCAAAGGGTCGTCATCATCAACATCAGATATCAAACCAGCAACAGTCATAATCCTAGGAATTCTCCTATTAATCTGTTCAAAAGTCGGTGACTCACCAGAAGCTAGCTCTAGTAGATTTGAATAAGATCTTGAAACCATTTTTCTCACTCAAAAAACAAAGTCCAAAATCAACACAACATAAACATTGTTCCACACATATAATATAACAGAAAAAAAAAATCCAATCTTGCAACCACTATCACCACCGTTTCATCTCATCTTACAAACAAAGAGTGTGTATGAGATGACAAAGACAAAAAGAAAAGATTTTGAGTTATGGGTCAGATAGATAATAGATGATAACACTAGTTCTAAATAAATAAATAAAAAATAACAAAAGTATGAAAAGTGAAGAGGTGAAGGGTGAAACGGTGAATAAGTGATAAGAATAAAGAAAAGAAGAAAGGTTAAAACTTGATTGTAGATAAGGTTAGAGAAAGAGAGAGAGAAGTGGGTGGGAAGAGTGAATGAAAAGATAAAAACAGGAAGGATAGATAGTTGTAATACAGAAGGAAAACAGCTAAGAGAAGAAACAGCAACAAAACAAGAGATTGTTGTTGTCATGAATGGACAGAACTTGTTGTAAATTAAGGAAAGAACAAAGAGAGCCTCTTCTAAAAATAATAAAAATTTCGATCAAATAGTTGAGAAAAGAAAATTACCAGTTTTGAATAATATCATATCAATTCTTGTAATTTGATTGGATGAGGTAAGAATTTAGAAAAAAAGGAAAAAAAAAATTGGAATTATGTTTAGAAAGTTTGTTGTGAGTGATGAGAATAGGTTGACAAGTTGTGTTTCTCCACTGAGCTGACACGACATGCAACAGTGTGTGTGTTTGTGTGTCATGCTTTATCTTCATCACCTTCCTAAAAGGTCAACAGCTAAGTGTGGAATGGATTAAAGCTTTTTTTTTTTCTTTATCTCTATATCAAGCTTTGTTTTTTAATATATAAATTTGAAAATATCTATGAGTTGTTGAGAATTAAAAAAAGAAAAAAAACTGATCTTATCTCTAAATTAAATTATCTTCCGTTTGTAAAAGTATTAGTATGTTACTACTATCGTTTTGAGGTGATGTTATTTAAGATATATGTAATTAATTTTAATATGTTGGTTACTTTTGAATTAAATTGATTTTTTTTAAATGGTTGGTTTATAAATATTAATTTATGTATAATATAAATATAAGTCTCTTAATATTTTGTTTTAGTTTTTAATTAAAAAATATTATAGTTAGTTTCTTATATTCTATTTATTTCTATAAAGAAAAAAATGTTTTGATGTGATGTTATGGATTTTTTTTTAATTGGGCTAAAGTCTTAAAAATTTTAATTAAAAAAATAGGTTCAAAATTAACAGGACAGAAAGCTAAAACTTCAAACTTATCTGATTTTAAAGTTAGGTAAATTTAATCGATTTTTAATAAAATCTAGTTCTATAGCCCGATATATAACATTTCACCAAATAAAATTAGAAATATTTAAACTTATGTTAGACAATTTATCAACATAGTGATTACCTTTCTTGTATACATGAGATGATAAAAAATTACAATTATCTAGAATAACCATATCGTTGTTCCATCTATTCCTGATTTTTCAAGACACAAGAGATGGTTTACTGAACACGAACACAACTAAATTTGATTCTGATTCTAACGAAAGATTTGTCCAACCATGAGCATATGCAAGTTCAATTGTCAAAATAGTTCCCATAAACTCAGCAAAAAGTGTGTTAACAGAACCTAAGTTACAAGCAAAACTACCTACATAATTCCCCAAGTGATCTCTAAATATCCCCCCACAAGCCACATTGATCAAAACTTCGTCAGACACTCCACCCACATTGACTTTAGTCCACCCACTCGAAGGAGGGATGTAAATGACTTCCAAACAATTCCTAGGATTAGAATGATTAATGGAAATTCAAAACTTTTTCAGAACTTAGAAAACATTAATGTCCATTCAAGATAACCCTTCAAAAGAATTTCCAACCGGGTGAGAAATGACATATATAAACGAGCAAGTAGTTCTCCAAGGAATAAACTTATTTTGAAATCGGGCTTGATTTCGAGCAAACTAATTGACGTTGACCACACGATACACCATCATACATTGTGCAGCACCAAGCCTGGACATTGCAAGGAAACAATCTTGCAAATTAGAGATACTATAATTAATGTTAAGCATATAGCACAACCAGTTCCAAACCCTCCGAGAATAAACACAGTGGAAGAAGAGATGAGACATATTTTCTTCACTATGGAAACAAAGATTGCAAATAGAAGGACCTGACATTCCACTAATCTGAAGAACGTCGTTAGTTGGAACACGATTCTTTGTAACTCTCCAAAAAAGAATATAATGAGATGGAAGAACATTTGGGTGCTAGATCAGATTACCCCAAACACTACTGGTACTGCCAGATTTACGATGAGTATATGCATCTTTGACATTGATTTCGCCGCTATCAGATTTAGTACAAACAAGTATATCTTCATTCAAACAATTCACATAAATATTGGAGACCAAATGAGGAAGGTCAGGGCAAAGATGGATCATACCTGAAGGCAAATTGGAAGAATTACCGCACAAAATGGAACTCAAATCGGCCTTCAACAGTGGCCACTAAACAACATGAACCTGAAGCGTAGAAACTAAGGGCATGCCACACCAGTTATCACGCCATAAATTGATTTTATTGCCCTTACTAATATTTCACATAGAATTTTGCATTAAGTCTTCAAAAGCCTCTTTACAACATGTCTAAACAGAGGATAAAACATGTGATTTACGCAACAAACCCTTCCTGAAAACCCGAGCTTTAACAATCGTAGCCCAAGTGTCGACCTCATTCATAATACACCAAAACTAAACCAAACGGTTAACTTCATTTGTTACACGGAGGGAAGGAATACCCATCCCCTCATTCTTAAGGTCTTGATAGAAAGATTTTCATGCCACCGTAGCCATCTTCCTTTTCTTAATATCACCACTCAATATAAAATTATGACACCGAGTTTCAATACGATTAATTAAACTAACCGGCCAAGAGTAAATGCAGAATGAGTAGAGAAACATAGTATAAATAACCGAGTTAACAAATTGAACTATTTCAGCTATTAATAACAAGCTAGCCTTCCAAGCAGCTAATTTAATGCGAATTTTATCAGCAACCGGAAAAAAATAAGAGGCTTTAGGTCTTCCCTTGAAGATGGGAACCCTAAGATAAAGGAAAAGGAGAAACCCGATCTTGAACCCGATTTTGCTAGCTAAGAACCCATGCCTCACAACAGCCATTGAAACTGCAAACATAATGGACTTGGCAGGGTTACAAACCTGCCTAGAACATAATGCGCAACAACCAAATAACTCTGCAATGGCTTCCAACGTAGAAGAATTACCTTGAGTAAAAAGCATGATGTCATCTGTGTAAAGAGTATGTGAAGAAAACTACAAATTTCTACAAGCTTTAATGCATTTCAATCTATTCGTTTCCACCAAATGAGTTAATTCTCTGCTCAAAACATCCTCGATCATACAAAAAAGAAGAGGAGAAAGCGGATCGCCTTGCCTAACACCCCGCTTACAGCTGAAAAAAACCTTTAAAGTCTCCATTAATTGCAACCGATATCTTAGCATATTTCAGCACCAACTTAATCCAAGAACATAACGTGTCGTTGAACCCGATCTGCTTAAGGACTTTTAACAGAAAATTTCAATCTAGGGTATCAAACGCCTTGGCAATGTCAACCTTGAGAAAATGTTCCCACGAACAGACTTTTTATGAATCACATTAGCCACCTCTGAAGCAAGACAGATGCAGTCATTTATGCTACGACCATTAATTAATCCCTTTTTCTCTTTGGAAATCAAATAAGGGAGCACTTTAGCCCATCTATCCGCAAGGACCTTGGAGATGATTTTAAACTTGAAATTCTCCAGAGAAATTGGTCTGTATTGATAAATGTTGTCAACCTCTTTAACTTTAGAAATCAACACCAAAGTGTTGGAGTTGTAATTGGGAGCCAACCAACCATCCTTAAAAAACTGAAGAGTAGCCTTGACAACATCATCTTTAATTATACTCCAAAAAGTATGACAGAAAATTGGTCCAAAACCGCCAGGACCCGCAACACTATCCCTATTGAGATTGAAAATTGCACAACGAATTATGGGCCAATTTGATTTAGCTTTAAAAAAAATGGATTATTTCTTTATATTTTTTAAATTGGATTCTACAAAAATATATTTCAAAATATTACAAGTTTTTTTAAATTTATTTTTTATAAAATAAAAGACTAATTTTGACATACTATAACATAAACATACATTATTGAAGATCAAAACATAGTCAAAATCATAATTTTTAAAAAAAGTTTTATCTCAAAAACGATTTCAATGAAAAACTTGAAATAACTTCAAAATTAAGTGATTTTTTGAAATTTTGATATCTAAAAATAGTTTCGATAAAATGATGAAATACCTAAAATAAAATTTTAAGATAACTATTCAAACCAAATTTTTAGTTGAAACTTTTATGAAAAGTTTCTTTGTAAAATGGTTTTACACCAAAATATATTACACTATAAAAATCATTTTTAAAAAAAGTCAAAACAAACAGACCCATAATAGTAAGATCATAGTGAAAAGCTAAGTTAGTAGCATATTCTTAGTTAATTAATTTATTCTTTTTTTTATATAAAAGAAAAAAAAAGAAAAAAAAAGTTACACTCTGAAAATGAAAATATATATAAAAAAGATTTAATCAAAAGAAAATTATATAAATAAAAAGAAAGAGTGTATAAAAGAGAGGGGGGACATAAACAATAAACCCTCTAAGCAAGATAATAACAAAAATATGGAAGACCTAGCCTATTTCGAACCATATCGTCAAAAGCAGACACAAGAGCTTGATTCCACCAAACGATACCTCGAATGGTAAGGCCTGATGAAGCTAATTTGTTTGCACAATGATTACCTCGCCTAAAAACATGTGAAAGGATAAACGACATACTAAGCGTTTTATGCAAAAAATTCAGTCACATATTCTTCAAAGGCCAAGGTACCAGCTCATGGTTGCTAATAGCTCTAGATACCAAGAGTGAATCTGTTTCAATTCACAAGTGATTCTACTTTTTCTCAACAACCATCTCTATAGCTCTGATGACCCCCATGATTTCTGCAATAATTGCTTGATTTTCACCAAGGTTTTCAGCAAAACAACCAAGCAAGGAAGCTGAGTGATTTCTAAAAATTTCTCCACATGCAGCATGAGCAGGTATCCCAATGGAAGTACCATTTATACTACACTTGATCCAAGACAGTGAATGAGGTTTCCAAATTACTTCAATTATTCTAGCAGCCTTAGGAGGAGGCACTTTTATTCTAAAGGCCTTAAGTAGTCTAAAATCTCTCATAATATAAGAAGTGTTGGCTAGAAATAGATTACCTGACAGATTGACATTAGATATAATGATGTTCATGGAAGACTTCCAAGGGATGAGCCTATTTTGAAATTTTTTCTCATTCCTGCACAACCAAATGGTGTTAAAGGAATTTATGATGGCATATTGGAGCACAACTGATCCGCTGTCGCGCACGGGTCAAAAATGAGTATTTTTGGAAAAAAATTAGTAAATCGACAATGACTCGAGTCGTATCTCAAGGATTCTTGTATTGTTGTTAACCGACAAATTGGATAATAGGGGGTTTCAGTTTCGATTAAACAAAAAGGAATAGTGCAATTAAGTGATTATCAAATAAGCTGAAAAGTTAATTTGTTGATTGGTTCCTACCAATCATCGGTTATTATGACTTCTCCTAACGGATTATCTATTCCTATTTGATTAGAAACTCATTGATAAGTGCAATTTGTATGTGTGATGTAGGTTCCTATTATCCGAATTAAGCAAACAGAATTAAGCTCTCGTGAATTAAGCAAACACGATTTGATCAATCATTATAACGAATTAAGCGAACACTGACGTGATTACGGTTAAGGATCATACAACAATCGAATCAAATCAACAAACTCTATGAAATTTGAATTAAGCAAGCAAGAATTGTAGAATAAGATTGAAAGAAATAAAAACTAAATTGAAATTATTATAACCTCAAGGTGTCGGAACCGAATACAGCAAATCAACAATTGAAATTAGTTCTCCATGAATTTTCCGTACAAAGCAAAAAGTAAAATTGTGAAAAGAAGGTAAAAGTTATAGTAGCGCATCTGTTAGGTATATGAAAGCATCAACAAATCCAGTTCTAACCCAACTGGGTCGAAAACCATAAAAAAAAACTCGGCCCGAAACTAAATATTTCTTAAGGAAGAATTTGGGTCTTGACTTCAACGAATTTTTCGAGCCTGTTGCACCCCGAATCCGCTTCTACCTACAACATGAACGTTGTAGATCCTTGTCTTAGCTTTCCAATGCCTATTTGAATGCGTCAATTCGATCCTCGTAGCTCTAGTTATGATCCGAATAGTGAATAGATATCAAATGACCGCTAAAGCTAAAAATAAGCTGCGAAAATAGATTAAAGGCAAACAAATACTTAATTCTAAAAACATAATAAAATAGTAAAATAAACAAAACAAACTAAGGAAATGCCTAAGTACAAACATAAGAGAATGTGCATTAAGATGCACTGATCAAATTCCTCCACACTTGAACTTTTGCACTCCGAGCAAAATAGTATCAAGACTCATGAAAAACAATAACATTCAGATACTCATTCTAGGCTACAAACTCTTCTTCGATCAAGATTGATTTGATAGGTACTAATTTTTCACACTAAGGATATTGTAAGAACACAAATTCACAATTGTGCAGTCATAACCTCCCTCCTATACAAACCAATTCGAATCATGTTATTATGCTAAAGTCTAACTTACTCATCCTCCTTTTTGCTCTCTTTCATTCTAATGCAATCACATTAAGCCTGTTATCTATTCACACACATGGTAAATAAGTATGTTAGCGACTATGATCTATATCTTGACAACAATTCAAAATTAACCACTTTAGCAACAACAATTTTTTTTTAAGGTTTCACAACCATTAGCCTAAGTGACTGGGTGAGGGTCACCTAACTTAAAAGGCGGATTCCTATTTAGATTTCTTATTAAGCATGAGATTATTCACTTATTTTCATCAGCTTAATTACTTAGTGTGTGATTTTTAGATGGTGTTTACTGCTAGATAAACTACTTAAGAGCTATTAAAGGATGAAAGCTCAAGGCTATGTTATAACAAGTATTTAAATCGGGTCCCATATTCGGGAGAGTTAAGGTGTTAAAACGGTACCGATCTTATGAATTTTTTCCAAGTCTCCACAATCTAACCTCAAATTAATCTATAGCCTAAAAGTTTTAAAAAAACTGCATTGTGTTTCTAAGTCTAAATTATCTTCTTCTTTTTTTTAAGAAAACAAACAAAAAGTTAAAGAAAACAAAACAAAAAAAATGGTTCCCTCATCCACACTTAAAACATGCATTGTCTTTAATGAAAGCACATAACTATTAACAAGAGTGAGAGAAAGGAAAAGGTGCTCCCTGGTCAAGTCATAGAGTAAGTGGGCTCTTCCAAGGAAAGCTCTTATATGGGTGCATCTTCAGGCACCGAACTCTCATTGAATAGCTTCAGGCGCTGCCCATTGACCTTAAAGGCTTTGTCAGTAACTGTACTTTTTACTTCTACTACACCATGAGGAAAAAAATTAGTAACAACAAAAGGGCCAATCCACTTTGATCGAAGTTTCCCAGCCATAAGTTTAAGGCAGGAGTTAAAGAATAAAACTTTTTGTCCTATGGAGAATTCTTTCCTAGAAATCATCTTATCATGGAAGTGATTAGTTTTCTCCTTATAAATCCTAGAGCTTTCATAAGCTTCTAGCCTAAGCTCTTCAAGCTGTTGTAATTGGAGCTTTCTTTCTATATCTGCTTGTTGTATCTCCAAATTACAACTTTTTACCGCTCAATAAGCATGGTGTTTTATCTCTATAGAGAGGTGACATGCCTTACCAAATACAAGTCTATAGGGAGACATCTCTATTGGTGTCTTAAAAGCTTTTCTTTGAGCCCAAAGTGCGTCTTCTAGACGACGCTCTAGTCCTTCCTGTTTGGTTGCACCATTTTCTCTAAAATTTGCTTGATCTCCCTGTTTGAGATCTCAGATTGCCCATTAGTTTATGGGTGATATGCAGTAGAGACTTTATGCACAACTCCATACTTTTTTAGTAATTCCTCCATGGTGCAGTTACAGAAATGAGTGCCTTGGTCACTTATGATAGCTCGAGGTATGATCGTGACTTTATGTGTTGGTCGGATAGAACTGCAAGCATACAGCATATCGCATAGTTTTAAAAGATTGTCGAACCCACGTGGATTAATAATCAACCTAAAGTGATTTATATTGTGTTGTAAAGCTAAGGCTTAATGTCACGGAATAAAAAAGGACAAAAAATAGTGAAGTTAGCAACATAGTTGATTAACAAGAAAAGCTTTATGCTAATAAGCCACAGTTCTTACATAAGAAAGCTTTTAAGCAATATGGAAACTACTGTTCTAATAATCTCATAGAGGTTTATCTTTGGATTAGTTTCTGTATTAGGAAGCAAGGAGTTGTTACTCAATACTTGCTATGTACTTAATTAGGAGTAATCTGCTTGATAAGAAGCACTCATGTAATCTCCGGCAACACAAATTCATTTTAGAATTAGTGGTCCCTCAAGTGATCTTGTGAAGATCAGAATACTTGAGATGACAAGTGACAGTTGTCATTTGTGGAAGTCTAATAGGAGATCTTTTGTGATCGGATTCTATTAGATGTCAATGAACGTTATATCCTAAGGGATCCCTGAACGTGTCATTGTCTATTTGTTAGTCACCTGCAGTTAGCTTGTGCAACTATAATCAGTTTGGTTATAGTAGATTAAGTCCTTGCTTGAGTGAGGCGAAATCACCTTGGAAGGGTGGACTGGATTAGCTCGAAAGTTGCTCAAGTGAACCAGGATATATCATATGTTCTTTACTTGTGTTATGCTTTATTATATATGCTTCTGCAATGCATCTTATAGAACTCTATAGAAAGCAACAAGAGAAAGAAACCCAGAAAAAGTTTTAATAGAGTAAATACCCAATTCAAACCCCCCCTTTCTTGTGTATTTCTCACACCTTCAGTTGGTATCAGAGCTCCGGTTCTGTTATTGATGGATATCAAACACCTAACAGTGTCAAAAAAAAGATCCTAAAGTTGTGTGAAGAAATACTCTTGATGGCTTTTCACTTCTCTTACAATTTTAGTCAAATATCAGTTTTTGATGAAGATGAGTACTGAAATTGTAATCAAATGGGTTATCTTGAGCAAGTCAGTGATTAGTTGAAGTTAGAACCTTTGAAGTTTTCAACATCAAAATCTTCTCCACTAGAGTTTGGAAGAAGATTGAAGAATCAACTGACAAGAGAGATTCATCAGATAAGAAGTTTTCTGTTGAATGCTTATCTTGTAATATGTTTGGATATACAACGTATTCAAAAAGATCAAATCATCAGAAAGCAAGAAATCTTGCTTGCTGAAGATTATTTCTATGTGAGTATGAGATGTTTTCAAGAAACGGATTAGTCCACACTTGACTTTCTCATGAAAATATCATTGGGAATTATCTTTAGTAAGTAAAGAAATATTGTTGGCTAATGAATTTGACTCATAGGAACTTCAGAATAAAGTCTGCAGAAAAAGGGCTAGATCAGAGCAAGCTCAAATCTTGAAGAAATGATCCCTCTGATTCAAGGCATCTGAAAGTTGTTGTCCTTGAGAAGCTTCAAAGAAATCTGTAGATGTTTTGTAAAGAAGTTCACTATCTCATCATGGATATGATGTAAGATGAACTCTAAGATTTTATTATAAGTAGCATGGACAATTAAGTTCTGTTAACTTGAGATTGTATCTCAGTTAAACAAACTATAATTGGTCAGATGTTATCAGACATTCCTTCTCAGAAGTACATAATGATTGGATCCTGAAGTCAAGTTGTTCAGAAAGATATAATGACAGAAGTCATTCATCTATTTTTAAAAAGGATTTAAGTCACTGGTGTTGTTCACAATGAATAAGTCAGTTGAAATTATTTTCAGAAGCAAATGTACTGTCAACTCTGGTTGAAATAACTCTGTACGAGTTAGCTCAGCATTAAGATAAAGCCTGATGAAAGTTAGATGCTCTAAATCTTGAAGATCAGAATATCTGTGCTCTGAAGATGTCTCTCCGAAAAACAGATGGATGACGTGTTGATGAAGATACTGCAGAATGCAATCAAAGGATATGAGATCAGCTTAGAAGAGAAATTCAGAAGATCCTACTTCAGATGTTGTTACTGGCTCCTCTCACAAGAACAAGATCCTTCCTCATATCTTCAAGGCTAGCTAGCAAGAAGGTTCTGACTACACAGAGACATATGCTTCTGTGACAAGGTTAGAACTCATAATCTTGTTAATTTCCTTTGTTGATCAGAATAACATCAATCTAAATTAGATGAATATTAAAAATACTTCTTAAATGGTTTTATTGAAGAAGAAGTATGTGTTCATCAATCTCCTGGTTTTGAAAATGAAAAATTCCAGAACATGATCTATAAATTAAAGAAATCATTCTACAGCCTAAAACAAGCTCCCAGAGCATTGGTATGAAAGGCTGAGTAACTTTACTCTGGAAAATAATCTTATCGGAGGAAAGATTAATAACACTCTTTTTTCATAAATCAATTAAGAAAGACATTTTAATCTGTCAGATTTATGTTGATGATATTTTTTCTTTGGAAACAAATATTACGCTTGGAAAGGAGTTTGCTAAGTGTATGCAGGCAGAAGCTGAAATAAGCACTCCGAGAAAAGAAGAGAAAACCTTGTTAAAGAAACCCCCTCTGTTGTACTTGATCTTAAGTTGATGACTCTGAGCGAAGAGTGTAAAGATTCAAAAACTTCAGAAGACTCAGAAGCAACTCTACATAAGACTCTGAGCGGTTGGTTGAAAGCAATGTTTCAGAAAACTCTGAGCGAAGAGTATAAAGCAATGTTTCAGAAGACTCTAAGCGCACTTATCTCAAAGGCTGCAACTGCAGAGGCTCTGAGAATCAGTTTATGCATGGCTCTAAAACGTCAACAACAAAGCTTACTCTGGAACTTCATCAGAGGATCTGATGCAAGGAAACATTTCCATATTTGTTTACTCAATAGATGTTGATCAAGATAAGTGAAATTGCAACTTCACAGTCTGAAGAATCTATTCTGGAAATCAATGAAATCTACTATCTGAACCATATCAGTATCAAACCCTATGAAGAAACACTTTTGGGCTTGATGTCATTGGTTGAGCTATCATCTGTTAATGAAAATCTTCTGGGCAAAGACTGAATATCCAAGGTAGAGAATCTCTCCAGAAGATAAAACAGAAGTATCTAAAGCTCTAGTTCTTCAAAATCAAGTACAGATATTGAAGAAAGAACAAAACTTCAAAAGAAATGTATGTAATCATGAAGAATGAAATCATTCCCTATAGTAGTCAGAATGACTACTCAGAACCGAATGCAATTAGTATCTATCATGATGCATATTGTTTCTGGAAGTCCAAATTGGTATCAAGGACTCAAAGTTAAAGCACTAAGATTCAAGTCATGACTGATTTGATAACAAGCTTGAAATCAGAAACCAAAGATGGGTTAGTAGAAGAAGTCACCATCAGATGATCTGATGCTGGTTGATAAAGAGCAAGATTGTCATTCAAATAGATGCTAGAAATACATCTTGGTTTGATGATAGTTTGTGTTGATCAACTATGTCTATTCAAAGGATAAATTCTTATGATGCAAGAAGTCAGCAAGTTTCCTCAACTCATAACTTTTTTGAAGCTTATGCTTATTCTGAGAAACTAGCGTTCATCAGAAAACAAGTTGTCTGGAAGAAGATAAAGAGGCGTGATCATTGGTATAAGAAGATGGATGATCAGAATATGAAGACCAAAGGAAGAATCTGGAATTCATAACTATTGTTCAAGATGATACAAACATCAGAGGAGATATGTTTTTATTCAAAAGAAAGGAAGTTGAAGTCATTATGATTCAAAAGAAGAATGTAGCAGAAAGAAGATTAATCTGTCAGAGAGTAGCCAACTAAGACTCTCATACATTCTATGTACACTCTGGGATAAGAAGAGGTTAGTAAAAAGGTAGATGAAAAGTTGTACAGAGGTATGAGCTGTTCTCTTCTATATTTTACTGCTTCTAGACCTGACATTCTTTTCAGTGTATGTTTATGTGCTTGATTCCAATCAGATCCTAGAGAATCTCACTTAACAGTTGTTAAGAGATTTCTGAGGTATCTGAAAGGTACTACTAATGTGGCTCTGTGTTACAAAAAATCAGATGAATATAATTTAGTAGGTTTCTGTAATGATGATTTTGCTGGAGACAGAGTTGAACACAAGAGCACCTCTGAAAGCTATCAGACAATCTGATCCTGCGTTACAACAAGAAGCAACTCAAAATAGCACTCTCTACTGCAAAAGCAGAATATGTTGTTGCTGCTTGTTAAAGTATCAGATGCTCTGGATGAAGAATCAGCTGGAGAACTATCATATGCATAAGACTGAAGAATCAGAACACATTTTTCGCACATTACCTTATATTGGTGTCAAAGATGCTCTTCTAAATATCTGAGCAAATCTGAAGGCGTAGATCATCTAAAAGATTTGGATTATCTGGAGATCTAGATAAAAAATTTAATTAGAAGTTCTGTCAAATCAAACTCTGATACTTCTAGTGTTTTGATGTTGAAGAAACAAGATCAAGAAAGATAAAAGTCAGAATGGAAAGCACTCAGAGAAAGAATAACTCTGAAGATCTCAGAATCTCAAAGGAATATGAGCTCTCTGAAAAATGAATGTTTTGACTCTGCGAGCTCCTCTCATCATCTGCATCTGCTCCGTTAAAAGAGAATATTGTTTCATCAATCACCACACCTTCTGTTGGTATCAACTCCTACACCTCCTTCAAGTGGTATCAGACGATGAAACTAGATGATGCAAATCCCTCTGAACCGGAAACATCATCTGATTCCTCTATTGATCCATCAGATTCAAAACCCCCTCTTCCTTATGAACTAGTTAATCACCTCTGAGCACTATTCATCCTCTGGAGTTTGAGACTTTCTGGAACGTCTTTCAGAAGTGGTTGAACTTTGAGTCTGGACGCCTTTTCAAGTCACTAGAAGTTGAAGTTCAACTGGTTAAGGAAAGAGAAGACAAGCTAGAAAGGATAAGAAACTTCAAACTTTCTACTGAGAAGTAAAAAGAAGCTGAAGAAAGAGTTGCTGAAGAAGCGAGAATTCTAGCAGAGGAAGATTCCAGAAAAGAAACTGTCAGATTGACACAAGAAGCTGAAGATGCTGAGAAGGCTAAGCAAGTTGTTGTAGTTGGTTCTTCTTCTGAAACTACTTTTGTACGTTAAGAATGTAACGTTAGTAAGATTCAAAAAGATCAACAAGCCATGAAGAAATAACAACAATTTTTCATGAGAAAGCTTTGATAAACAGAAACTTGTCAACAACTCTCTTCTGTGCATGCTTCAACAATTTCTGGAAAGATGTCAACCTATAAGAATTAGGCACTCAGGTTTTATCTCTTGACTCTATTATTTTAATTCTTTTGAAATTCTGTTATTAAAGAGGAAGAAATATAATATATTTTAAATCTTATTTTTAATGTAAACTCACCTTTTTGATGATGTCAAAAAGGGGGAGAAATAGAATATGATTTTGATATAATTTGAAGAAATAGAATATAATCTGATATAACCTAAAGAGAATGCAAAACATCAACTCTGATATAAACTGCGTTTATTACTAACTGTATGTTTGATGTTTTACCGAGGAACTCTGAACAAGTTCACTAGGCATTTTAAAGACAGTTCAAATGAATGAACTCTGAGTTCAAATGAACTGGTTGTTCATATAATCGGAGTTATACACTTCGTGAACATATGTTCAGAATCAGATGGACCCAATACTGTTCAAGAGAAAGTTAAAGTCATCTTGATTTTGGTATCATAATGTTCAAAAGATGTAGATTGTCTGTGAATATGATAATCAAAGCATAAGAATCAGAAATCTTCATAAAAGTAAGAATTGGTCTAAGACTCAGAATCAAGAATTAGTATCAGATTCAATATTAAACTAATTGGTATCAGACTCGGAATCAATTAGCTTTAAGAGACCAAGAATCAAGAACTAGTATTAGATTTAGGGGGAGTCCTGAAGATCTAAATATCTGACCTATTGTAGCCAGGGGGAGTTCACCCAGAAAGGTTCACAAGTCAGAATGTTTGATTTTTCACCCAGTCTGAAACTCAGGGGGAGTTCACTCAAAAAGATGTTCTGATAAACAAAAGCAAATGCTTTAGAAGGCTCTGAAGGTATATAGCTCTGATACGATGTTTAGAGAAAACAAGTTCTAAAGATCTGAAGATTGAAGTTCTGCTGAACTAGTCCAGATGCTGAAGACTTATGCTCTCTGATATCATAGTGAAGTATTCCTTCTCTTCTATTCATTTTGTTTTATTAAATATTTCTTTTTTTGAGTCTTGGGATCAGAGAAAGTCTTTGAACAAGCATAAAAGATTTTTTAAGGTTAACACATTCAGGGGGAGCTGTTGCTTGAAACTCTGAGTATGTTAATGCTTGGTGATTACCCTGTATAAAATGTTCTATCAAAATACATGTTTTTGTCATCATCAAAAAGGGGGAGATTGTGTAACACCCTTCTAAACACCACGGAAAATATACGAATAATCAGAGTAAATAATCATGCATTTACAAAAGGGCGTCACACACAATTTTCAAACATCAAAAACCACTTGTCATGCTCATTAACACTTCAATAAATAATCATGTTTTTCAAAGTTTCATTCTGCATGTAGCAGCGGATTCAACTTATATCATAATTCTCTTAACAGAATAATCATGCTCACCATATAATTCAACATTTCTTAGGCACTAAGGCCAACATCACAATATTCCAATGAATATAAAAACATTCATAGAGTACATAATGTATCTCTAAAATATACCCCAAATGATCCCAGTGTTACATAACCAGAGCATGACTCGACCCAACATAATTAAATTACTAAACAGCTACACCAATAGCGACTTCGCAACTACAAGTAGCTCTACTCTTGATACCTACATGATGCCAGATAGGACATCATTCCAGCAGAAGAGTGAGAAATATTATCATAATAATCAATGCATATATATATATATATATATATATATATATATATATATATATATATATATATATATATATATATATATATATATATATATATATATATATATATATATATATATATATATATATATATATATATATATATATATATATATATATATATATATATATATATATATATATATATATATATATATATATATATATATATATATATATATATATATATATATATATATATATATATATATAAACAGAGAATACACACATTCTGCATTTCTCACCACAAGTCATTCATATACGTCACAATGTATATACAATATATATGGATAATCACCAAGCATATTTCCTCATACATACATCCACAATTTCAATCAATTCACCTAAACATACACATTATGTTTAATTCACCACAATTCATATAAACATATACAATCATGTTTATTCATTAATTCCTCAGTCAATATCATTCACAATTACATGTTCACAATTCACATCATTGCACATAAACATTTACAATTATGCTTATTCATCACAATTCATCATAAAATACACACACACACACACACACACACACACACACACACACACACACACACACACACACACACATATATATATATATATATATATATATATATATATATATATATATATATATATATATATATATATATATATATATATATATATATATATACACACACACACACAACACCAAGCATATTTATCATGCATATATCCAAAGTTCTCAATTCAACAATTCACACACAAGCATACTTTCATATAACAATGATATCTATGCCATGTGACTCATATAAATCCATCAATTCTCATCAATCTCCATTTGAGATTAAGGGTACATCACTTGTACCCCACCAGGAACAACATCTCGGTCATTCTACTCCGATGATCATTTCACTAGGAACGACACATAGTCATTCTACCCCAGTGAACACCAACACTAGGAACAACATCATAGTCATTCTACCCCAGTGCGTACGACTGTATCACGTATACTCTACTACAAACAACATCTCAGTTATTCTACCCTAGGGAGCATGCCACCAGGAACAACATCTCAGTTATTCTACCCCGGTGATTATTCTACTAGGAACAACATCTTAGTCATTCTACCCCAGTGTATACGACCATGACACTATACCTCACTAGGAACAACATCTGTCATTCTACCCAAGTGATTACTCCACTGGGAACAGCATCTTGTTATTTTACCCCAAAGATTACTCCACTAGGAACAACATCTTATTATTCTACCCCAGTGAGTACGAGTTTTGCCCATACACATATTTTCATAAAACAATCATATGCACTTAAGACCGTTCTCGCATCTTAATCTCATGCATATTCAAATAATTCATCACATAAGAATTATAACATGATTGCACACTCACATCATATCAAAGTATTCATACTTTCACATCATCACATTTATCAAGCAATGCACATATATTCACAATATGTTCTAATGCATTATTCACAATATTGTGCCGAACGGAAACGAACCTCATCATAAATCATCATGCATTTTTAATCAATTTAAACAATGCATATATTTGTCAAAAGACCATATTTATCAAACAATGCACACATATTCACAATATGTTCTCATGCATTTTTCACACACAATCGCATAGAAATCATTATGCCAAACGGCAACCGAACGCTCTAATTATTTAAGCCTCACTTACTTAAAATAATTAATCTCGATTAATCGGTAAAATCGGCTAAAATTCGGCCAAAAATAATATTTCTTTTCGCCAAGTTATAGAACATATTATTAGCTTCAGTGTAATATAAAGAACGACAAAATCCGATAAACGGTGAAGAAGTTATGAATTTCCAAAGTTTCGAAAAAAATAATATTTTCTCACACTTACAGCATTAACGGGTTAACGGATATGGTTAACCGGTTAACGCCTCCAAAAACTCAGTTTTTAGGCCATTTTTATACCGTTAATCGGTTAACCCATAGTGTTAACCGGTTAACACCTGAAAAACTTGGAAAAACAAGCTACGAGTTTGTGCCCAAAACCCCGACCGATTTAATTATTTTCTCCCGATTAAACTCATCATTACCAATCATATAGTAACAATTTAGGATCATAAAACACAAATTCTACTACTTCCGATTTTCATCCAAAATCTTAACCTCCAATTTTTCAAAAATGTTAAAACTCACAAATTCAACCAAATTCAATAAAACGAAATCCTATAATCACGGCTAAACATTACCCGACTAAACTACACAATTTATTTCGAGTTTCATCCGCGAAAACATCAGTTTCTGTCGATTACACTCATTTGTGCCCTAAAATGGAAAATGAGCAAAAACTCTCCAACAATCCAAACCAATCCAACAAACGCATACATAATCATACACATTGATAGAATAATAAGATTTCACACCCTTACCTTGATTAATGGGAAGCTAGAAACCGTTCTTGAGCTTTTCAAGCTTTTCCCTCTTTTTCCTTCTCTTTTCTCCTCTTTCTTTCTCTTCTTTTTCTCTTATGTTTTTATCCTTTTCTTTCCACTTTCTCTTATATATCTTTCCCTTCTATTTCTCTCCAATATATTTCTTCTCTCAAAATATCTACCAATTCCTTTAAATAATTATCCAATAATTTCAATAAATCAATTAATTAACATAATTAATTAATTAATGAAAATTGGGCTGTTACAACCCTCCCCCACTTTAGAAATTTTCGTCCTCGAAAATGTTACCTGATTCAAACAACTCTGGATACGACTCTCGCATCCTAATCTCCCAAATCCAACTTTCTCCTAAACTACCTCCACCAAAGGAATCCCTTTACTTCGAAGTTGCTTCTCGTTCATCATCCTGAACTAGCAATGCCTCAATAGTCAAATCCTCCCTCACTCGTACACTATCCATCTGGATCAATGCACTTGCACTTCCTCAACTTAGGCACATACCAAATCATGTTAATTCACAAGCGATAGCGGTAAAACAATCTAACACGCTACTTCGCCCACGCTTCCGCTGCACCACTCTGATACAAATCAACAAAACACGGTGTGTGCTTTCGAGACTTCAAAGCTCGACCAACACCAGTCACTATCGTAACTCTCAAAACACGTCTTTCTTGGATCCTTTTGATCTTTTCATTCGTCTCTTGCACAATCTCAGCTAGCTTCAACATAGAATGATTAACCTTCCCTGTTAGGAAAAGAGTCAATTTAGTCATTCTATCCAAAATCACCCAAGTAAAATCATATCCCTCAAATTCTCCGGAAAACCCAACACAAAATCCATGGGAATACTATCCGATCTCCACTCTGGAATATTCAACGGTTGCATCGGACCCAACGGTCTCTGACGTTTATTCTTCGACTTCCAACAAGTCTAACCAGCACATACAAACTCAACCACTTCTCTCTTCAACTATGGCCATCAAAATAATTTCCTCAAATTCGGTTACATCTTCATAGCACCGGGATGGATACTCCATCTACCTCAATACTCTTATTCCACTTAATAATATCTAGAACACAAACTCTATCATGACATCTCATGATACCATTTCCATAAATCCGAAAGTCAGCCCTTCGACTTTAATTTATCAAATTCAACCATTCTACCTACTCAAACCAGAGTTGTGACCTTATCGAATCTCATCAAGAATACCACTAGTAAAGTCCAACATACTAAGCTTAAATCCATAAGAAGTCTCTTAACAACCAAACTCATATCACAAAATCGCTCAATCCGTTCTAACTCTTTTCACCCTCATCATCAGTATATGCAAAGATTTCCAGGTCAATGCATAAACTACCACGTTTTCTTCACCCAAATGGTAATTCACCCCAAAACCATAATTCTTCCGGAGTCCCAATTATTTTCTCTGCCTCATATTCAACTCTTCCAAATCAAACGAATACCTTAAGCTCTTGAGATTCACCAACCATTTCAAATCTCACACTAACCAATTGAAGTCTCCAACTCCGGCACAAACACAACAACAACCAACTCTAAATCACTTGTAAGATATTCCCTCTTATGTACTTTAAATTGCCTCCATTCCACACTTGCAGCATCCTGGAGAAGCACAAGTTTCTCCCCCACTTGAATCATTCCCACTTCTGCAGACAAAGGTTAGGCAACAAACACGCACCGACAGTGTTTTCACACACATGTCGCATACAAGGAAACAAACAACATTAGACAACTTGGTCGGATGGACCGATCTGCTCTGATACCATTAATGTAACACCCTTCTAAACCCCCATGGAAAATATACGAATAATCAGAGTAAATAATCATGCATTTACAAAAGGGCATCACACATAATTTTCAAACATCAAAAACCACCTATCATGCTCATTAACACTTCAATAAATAATCATGCTTTTCAAAGTTACATTCTGCATGTAGCAGCGGATTCAATTTATATCATAATTCTCTTAACAGAATAATCATGCTCACCATATAATTCAACATTTCTTAGGCACTAAGGCCAACATCATAATATTCCAATGAATATAAAAACATTCATAGAGTACACAATGTATCTCTAAAATATAACCCAAATGATCCCAGTGTTACATGACCAGAGCATGACTCGACCCAACATAATTAAATTACTAAACAGCTACACCAATAGCGACTTCACAACTACAAGCAGCTCTACTCTTGATACCTGCACGATGCCAGATAGGACATTATTCCAACAGAAGGGTGAGAAATATTATCATAATAATCAATGCATATAATTATATATATATATATATATATATATATATATATATATATATATATATATATATATATATATGTATATATATATATATATATATATATATATATATATATATATATATATATATATATATATATATATATATATATATATATATATATATATATATATATATATATATATATATATATATATATATATATATATATAAGTAGAGAATACACACATTCCGCATTTCTCACCACAAGTCATCCATATACGTCACAATGTATATACAATATATATGGATAATCACCAAGCATATTTCCTAATACATACATCCACAATTTCAATCAATTCACCTAAACATACACATTATGTTTAATTCACCATAATTCATATAAAAATATACAATCATGTTTATTCATTAATACCTCAGTCAATATCTGTTGTGAATCGGATACCTTTAATCAAAGTATAAATGGTTTCTTAATGATCAAGAAACACACAAGGGTTAGGGTTAATAAAGAAGACAAGGTAAAACAACAAGGATTGGTTATTAAACTGCTATTCTTTCCTTTCTCTTAGAACAAGATTACAAGTATACAGTAACAAAATAACCTCTCTCCCTTGAAATTAGGATTTTATCTTCCTATTTTTCCTTATGCCAAGATTGAGAAACTAGCATCCTATTTATAATAAAATAGCACACTAACCTAATGGGCTTTTTAACAATTATCCATTACAAGCTAACTTAGGGTACAAGTTAACTTAAACAATTGGGCTTACAAGCAATGCCTAATTCAACATGCTAACAACCCTAGCAATATTGACTAATGCATGTTAGAACAAACTTCGACTACCACACGTATTACTCGCGAACAGACTTCGACCATACTAGAGTTCGATCCAATATCTCTCAAATCTCCACCTTGGATCTAACTCTATCACATCAAGAAACTAGTTTTCTTCATGCAGCTTTATCAACTGCATATAGTGGAAACACTTGCAACTGGGCAACGTCTTTTCTTTTGTCGTTAACGCAGCATACATGGCTGCCTCACCCTTCAACGCTTCCAAACAACCCTGCTGAACCAACAGGGCTTTCATCTTAAAGCGCCACAGACTGAAGTCGTTCACTCCGGTGAACTTTTCAATCTCATACTTTGTTGAAGGCATCTTTTCCACGCTCACCGCACCAATTTGTTGTGAATCAGATACCTTTAATCAAAGTATAAACGGTTTCTTAATGATCAAGAAACACACAAGGGTTAGGGTTAATAAAGAAGACAAGGTAAAACAACAAGGAACAACAAGGATTAGTTATTAAACTGCTATTCTTTCCTTTCTCTTAGAACAAGATTACAAGTATACAAGAATAACAAAATAACCTCTCTCCCTTGAAATTAGGATTTTATCTTCCTATTTTTCCTTATTCCAAGATTGAGAAACTAGCATCCTATTTATAATAAAATAGCACACTAACCTAATGGGCTTTTTAACAATTACCCATTACAAGCTAACTTAGGGTACAAGCTAACTTAAACAATTGGGCTTACAAGCAAGGCCCAATTCAACATGCTAACAACCCTAGCAATATTGACTAATGCATGTTAGAACAAACTTCGACTACAACACGCATTACTCGCGAACAGACTTCGACCATACTAGAGTTCGATCCAATATCTCACAATATCATTCACAATTACACGTTCACAATTCACATCATTACACATAAACATTTACAGCTATGTTTATTCATCACAGTTCATCATAAAATATATATATGCATATATATATATATATATATATATATATATATATATATATATATATATATATATATATATATATATATATATATATATATATATATATATATATATATATATATATATATATATATATATATATATATATATATATATATATATATATATATATATATATATATATATATATATATATATATATATATATATATATATATATATATATATATATATATATATATATATATATATATATATATATATATATATATATATATATATATATATATATATATATATATATATACAACACCAAGCATATTTATCATGCATATATCCAAAGTTCTCAATTCAACAATTCACACACAAACATACTTTCATATAACAATGATATCTATGCCATGTGACTCATATAAACCCATCAATTTTCATCAATCTCCATTTGAGATTACGGGTACATCACTTGTACCCCACCAGGAACAACATCTCGGTCATTCTACCCCGGTGATCATTTCACTAGGAACGAAACATAGTCATTCTACCCCCAGTAAACACCAACACTAGGAACAACATCATAGTCATTCTACCCCAGTTCGTACGACTGTATCACGTATACTCCACTAGGAACAACATCTTGTTATTCTACCCCAGTGAGTATGAGTTTGGCACATACACATATTTTCATAAAACAATCATATGCACTTAAGACCGTTCTCGCATCTTAATCTCATGCATATTCAAATAATTCATCACATAAGAATTATAATATGATTGCACACTCACACATCATATCAAAGTATTCATACTTTCACATCATCACATTTATCAAGCAATGCACACATATTCACAATATGTTCTCATGCATTATTCACAATATTGTATACAATCCATATGCATTCATAATTCAATACCACCTCCACATTTTTCAAGCAATGCACACATATTAACAATATGTTCTCATGTATTATTCACAATATCGTGCTGAACGGCAACGAACCTCATCATAAATCATCATGCATTTTTAATCAATTTAAATAATGCATATATTTGTCAAAAGACCACATTTATCAAACAATGCACACATATTCACAATATGTTCTCATGCATTTTTCACACAAAATCGCATAGAAATCATTATGCCAAACGGCAACCGAACGCTCTAATTATTTAAGCCTCACTTACTTAAAATAATTAATCTCGATTAATCGGTAAAATCGGCTAAAATTCGGCCAAAAATAATATTTCTTTTCGCCAAGTTATAGAACATATTATTAGCTTCAGTGTGATATAAAGAACGACAAAATCCGATAAACGGTGAAGAAGTTATGAATTTCCAAAGTTTCGAAAAAAATAATATTTTCTCACACTTACAGCGTTAACGGGTTAACGGATATGGTTAACCGGTTAACGCCTCCAAAAACTCAGTTTTTAGGCCATTTGTATACCGTTAATCGGTTAACCCATAGTGTTAACCGGTTAACACCTGAACAACTTGGAAAAACAAGCTACGGGTTTGTGCCTAAAACCCCCCAAAACCCGACCGATTTAATGATTTTCTCCCGATTAAATACCTACTCATCATTACCAATTATATAGTAACAATTTAGGATCATAAAACGCAAATTCTACTACTTCCGATTTTCATCCAAAATCTTAACCTCCAATTTTCCAAAAATGTCAAAACTCACAAATTCAACCAAATTCAATCAAACGAAATCATATAATCACGACTAAACATTACCCGACTAAACTACGTAATTTATTTCGAGTTTCATCCATGAAAACATCGGTTTTTGTCGATTACAGTCATTTCTGCCCTAAAATGGAAAATAAGCAAAAACTCTCTAACAATTCAAACCAATCCAACAAACACATACATAATCATACACATTGATAGAATAATAAGATTTCACACCCTTACCTTGATTAATCGGAAGCTAGAAACCGTTCTTGAGCTTTCCAAGCTTTCCCCTCTTTTTCCTTCTCTTTTCTCCTCTTCCTCTTTCTTTCTCTTCTCTTTCTCTTATGTTTTTATCATTTTCTTTCCACTTTCTCTTATATATCTTTCCCTTCTATTTCTCTCCAATATATTTCTTCTCTCAAAATATCTACCAATTCCTTTAAATAGTCATCCAATAATTTCAATAAATCAATTAATTAACATAATTAATTAATTAATTAAAATTGGGCTGTTACAACCCTCCCCTTTAGGAATTTTCGTCCTCGAAAATGTTACCTGATTCAAACAACTCTGGATACGACTCTCGTATCCCAATCTCCCAAATCCAACTTTCTCCCAAACTACCTCCACCAAAGGAATCCTTTTACTTCGAAGTTGCTTCTCGTTCATCATCCTGAACTAGCAATGCCTCAATAGTCAAATCCTCCCTCACTCGTACACTATCCATCTGGATCAATGCACTTGCACTTCCTCAACTTAGGCACATACCAAATCATGTAAATTCACAAGCGACAGCGGTAAAACAATCCAACATGCTACTTCACCCACGCTTCCGCTGCGCTACTCTGATATAAATCAACAAAACACGGTGTGTGCTTTCGAGACTTCAAAGCTCGACCAACACCAGTCACTATCGTAACTCTCAAAACACGTCTTTCTTGGATCCTTTTGATCTTTTCAGTCGTCTCTTGCACAATCTCAGCTAGCTTCAACATAGAATGATTAACCTTTCCTGTTAGGAAAAGAGCCAATTTAGTCATTCTATCCAAAATCACCCAAGTAAAATCATATCCCTCAAATTCTCTGGAAAACCCAACACAAAATTCATGGGAATACTATCCGATCTCCACTCTGGAATATTCAAAGGTTGCATCGGACCCAACGGTCTCTGACGTTTATTCTTCGACTTCCAACAAGTCTAACCAGCACATATAAACTCAACCACTTCTCTCTTCAACTATGGCCATCAAAATAATTTCCTCAAATCCGGTTACATCTTCATAGCACCGGGATGGATACTCCATCTACCTCAATACTCTTATTCCACTTAATAATATCTAGAACACAAACTCTATCACGATATCTCATGATACCATTTCCATAAATCTGAAAGTCAACCCTTCGACTTTAATTTATCAAATTCAACCATTCTACCTACTCAAACCAGAGTTGTGACCTTATCGAATCTCATCAAGAATACCACTAGTAAATTCCAACATACTAAGCTTAACTCCATAAGAAGTCTCTTACCAACCAAACTCATATCACAAAATCGCTCAATCCGTTCTAACTCTTTTCACCCTCATCATCAGTATATGCAAAGATTTCCAAGTCAAATATAAAGCTACCACGTTTTCTTCACCCGAATGGTAATTCACCCCAAAACCATAATTCTTCCGGAGTCCCAATTATTTTCTCTGCCTCATATTTAACTCTTTTAATTTCAAACAAATACCTTAAGCTCTTGAGATTCACCTACCATTTCAAATCTCACACTAACCAATTGAAGTCTCCAACTCCGGAACAAACACAACAACAACCAACTCTAAATCACTTGTCAGATAATCCCTCTTATGTACTTTAAATTGCCTCCATTCCACACTTGCATCATCCTGGAGAAGCACAAGTTTCTCCCCCACTTGAATCATTCCCACTTCTGCAGACAAAGGTTAGGCAACAAACACGCTCTGACAGTGTTTTCACACACATGTCGCATACAAGGGAACAAACAACATTAGACAACTTGGCCGGATGGACCGACCTGCTCTGATACCACTAATGTAACACCCTTCTAAACCCCACGGAAAATATACGAATAATCAGAGTAAATAATCATGCATTTACAAAAGGGCGTCACACATAATTTTCAAACATCAAAAACCACCTGTCATGCTCATTAACACTTTAATAAATAATCATGTTTTTCAAAGTTTCATTCTGCATGTAGCAGCGGATTCAATTTATATCATAATTCTCTTAACAGAATAATCATGCTCACCATATAATTCAACATTTCTTAGGCACTAAGGCCAACATCACAATATTCCAATGAATATAAAAACATTCATAGAGTACATAATGTATCTCTAAAATATAACCCAAACGATCCCAGTATTACATGACCAGAGCATGACTCGATCCAACATAATTAAATTACTAAACAGCTAGACCAATAGCGACTTCGCAACTACAAGTAGCTCTACTCTTGATACCTGCACGATGCCAGATAGGACATCACTCCAGCAGAAGGGTGAGAAATAATATCATAATAATCAATGAATATAATTATATATATATATATATATATATATATATATATATATATATATATATATATATATATATATATATATATATATATATATATATATATATATATATATATATATATATATATATATTATATATATATATATATATATATATATATATACAAGCAGAGAATACACAGATTCCGCATTTCTCACCACAAGTCATCCATATACGTCACAGTGTATATACAATATATATGGATAACCACCAAGCATATTTCCTCATACATACATCCACAATTTCAACTAATTCACCTAAACATACACATTATGTTTAATTCACCACAATTCATATAAACATATACAATCATGTTTATTCATTAATTCCTCAGTCAATATCATTCACAATTACACGTTCACAATTCACATCATTGCACACATAAACATTTACAATTATGTTTATTCATCACAATTCATCATAATATATATATATATATATATATATATATATATATATATATATATATATATATATATATATATATATATATATATATATATATATATATATATATATATATATATATATATATATATATATACACAATACCAAGCATATTTATCATGCATATATCCAAAGTTCTCAATTCAACAATTCACACACAAGCATACTTTCATATAACAATGATATCTATTCCATATGACTCATATAAACCCATTAATTCTCATCAATCTCCATTTGAGATTATGGGTACATCACTTGTACCCCACCAGGAACAACATCTCGGTCATTCTACCCCGGTGATCATTTCACTAGGAACGACACATAGTCATTCTACCCCAGTGAACACCAACACTAGGAACAACATCATAGTCATTCTACCCCAGTGCGTACGACTGTATCATGTATACTCCACTAGGAACAACATCTTGTTATTCTACCCCAGTGAGTACGAGTTTTGCACATACACATATTTTCATAAAACAATCATATGCACTTAAGACCGTTCTCGCATCTTAATCTCATGCATATTCAAATAATTCATTACATAAGAATTATAATATGATTTCACACTCACACATCATATCAAAGTATTCATACTTCCACATAATCACATTTATCAACCAATGCACACATATTCACAATATGTTCTCATGCATTATTCCCAATATTGCATACAATCCATATGCATTCACAATTCAATACCACCACCACATTTTTCAAGCTATGCACACATACTCACAATATGTTCTCATGCATTATTCACAACATCGTGCCAAACGGCAACGAACCTCATCATAAATCATCATGCATTTTTGATCAATTTAAATAATGCATATATTTGTCAAAAGACCACATTTATCAAACAATGCACACATATTCACAATATGTTCTCATGCATTCTTCACACACAATCGCATAGAAATCATTATGCCAAACGACAACCGAACGCTCTAATTATTTAAGCCTCACTTACTTAAAATAATTAATCTCGATTAATCGGTAAAATCGGCTAAAAGTCGGCCAAAAATAATATTTCTTTTCACCAAGTTATAGAACATATTATTAGCTTCAGTGTGATATAAAGAACGACAAAATTCGATAAACAGTGAAGAAGTTATGAATTTCCAAAGTTTCGAAAAAAATAATATTTTCTCACACTTACAGCGTTAACGGGTTAACGGATATGGTTAACCGGTTAACGCCTCCAAAAAATCAGTTTTTAGGCCATTTTTGTACCGTTAATCGGTTAACCCATAGTGTTAACCGATTAACACCTGAAAAACTTGGAAAAACAAGCTACGGGTTTGTGCCGAAAACCCCCAAAAACCCGACCGATTTAATGATTTTCTCCCGATTAAATACCTACTCATCATTACCAATTATATAGTAGCAATTTAGGATCATAAAACGCAAATTCTACTACTTCCGATTTTCATCCAAAATCTTAACCTCCTATTTTTCAAAATTGTCAAAACTCACAAATTCAACCAAATTCAATCAAACGAAATCATATAATCACGGCTAAACATTACCCTACTAAACTATGCAATTTATTTCGAGTTTCATCCGCGAAAACATCGGTTTCTGTCGATTACTTTCATTTCTGCCCTAAAATGGAAAATGAGCAAAACTCTTCAATAATCCAAACCAGTCCAAAAAAACACATACATAATCATACACATTGATAGAATAATAAGATTTCACACCCTTACCTTGATTAATCGGAAGCTAGAAATTGTTCTTGAGCTTTCCAAGCTTTCCCCTCTTTTTCCTTCTCTTTTCTCCTCTTCCTCTTTCTTTCTCTTCTCTTTATCTTATGTTTTTATCCTTTTCTTTCCACTTTCTCTTATATATCTTTCTCATCTATTTCTCTCCAATATATTTCTTCTCTCAAAATATCTACCAATTCCTTTAAATAATCATCCAATAATTTTAACAAATCAATTAATTAACATAATTAATTAATTAATGAAAATTGGGTTGTTACAGATTATAAGAGAAAGATTTGTCTCTACAGGATTATCTTTATGTTTTGATGATAACAATTAAGTATTTGTGAAAGAACCATTTTATGTTCTAATGTTTGTTATGTGCAGATCATGATAATTAAATATATAAGATCAAATAAACAACATCAATGTGTGCAGCTAATACAATATGAAAGTTACTATGTGTAACGTATCATAAAGCGCTTATGGGAGAAGCTAGTTTGCTTATGAATCTGTTCACGATCAGAGAGATCCAAGGACGCTGGATATTGCAGTTACAATGCTCCTGTGGATTCTGCTTTGAGTAGTGCATCTGATCTGAAAGCAAACAAAGCATATTGAAGAAGCAAGTATGCATCTGTATCTGATCACAATCAGAAAGATCCAAAGATGTTGTATATTGTTGTTGCAATGCTCTTGTGGATTCTGCTCTGAGAAGTGTATCTGATCTGGAAGCTATCAACGCATCTGAGATATAGTCCTCTGGAGAACCAAGCTCTGAAGACTCTGATGACTTGAAGTTATGAAGGCTGAAAGCTCTAAAGACCAAGTGCATAAAGACTCTAAAGACTTAAGGGTTCTGAAGATCAAGACTCTGAAGACTCTAAAGATATAGTCCTCTGAAGAACTACTCTGAAGACTCTAATGACTTGAAGTTCTGAAGGCTGAAGGCTCTGAAGACCAAGTGCAGAAAGACTCTGAAGATGTGTTCTGAAGATCAAGACTCTGAAGATTCTGAAGACATGATTTCTAAAGAATCAGTCACGAAGATTCTCAAGACTGTTTCAGAGGAAACTTAGATCTTGAAATGCTGAAGACTGGTTTCTGAAGTTGAAGATTGTGTCAGAAGAAGATTCACCCAGACAGAGGTGTGTTACTCATCAGATAAGTTGCTGCTATTAAATCTGATAAACATGTGCTTAAACAACTCTGATGCTGAAGCTTTCATACCAAAGTAGTTGCTGAACTACTCATCAGATGAATCACCAGAAGAACCAAGTCAAGAAGACTACAGTACAACGCATGCAAACATTTCACTATGACAAAAACGTTGGTACTATTCATAAGTGTGGTTTCCAATGTTGAGATATTAAAGTTACAAGCAAAGGTCATTGTTCCAACACGTGAGCTTATTCCATCCGTTGGGATATAACCGTTGGAATTAGAGATGACATTTCTACCCTCACAAAGTTGCACTATAAAAGAAGAACATTTGATTCATTCAAATGTTAGCTAGCAAGTTATCAAGCCAGTTAACGAGAAAGACAACAAATCTCCTTACAAAGCAAGCCAGCTTGTTAAGAAGCAATGATGCTGACGAGTGAAGTTAGCAACATAGTTGATTAACAAGAAAAGCTTTATGCTAAGAAGTCGCAGTGCTTACATAAGAAAGATTTTAAGCAATATGGAAACTATTGTTCTAATAATCTCATAGAGATTTATATTTGGATTAGTTTCTGTATTAGGAAGCAAGGAGTTGTTGCTCAATACTTGTTATGTACTTAATTAGGAGTAATCTGCTTGATAAGAAGCACTCATGTAATCTCCGACAACACAAATTCATTTTAGAATTAGTGGTCCCTCAAGTGATCTTGTGAAGATCAGAATACTTGAGATGACAAGTGACAGTTGTCATTTGTGGAAGTCTAATAGGAGATCTTTTATGATCGGATTCTATTAGATGTTAATGAACGTTATATCCTAAGAGATCCCTGAACGTGTCATTGTCTATTTGTTAGTCACCTGCAGTTAGCTTGTGCAACTGTAATCAGTTTGGTTATAGTGGATTAAGTCCTTGCTTGAGTGAGGAGAAATCACCTTGGAATGGTGGACTGGATTAGCTTGAGAGTTGCTCAAGTGAACCAGGATATATCATGTGTTCTTTACTTGTGTTATGCTTTATTATATATGCTTCCGCAATGCATCTTATAGAACTCTATAGAAAGTAACAAGTGAAAGAAACCCAGAAAAAGTTTTAATAGAGTAAATACCCAATTCAAACCCCCATTTCTTGTGTATTTCTCACACCTTCAGTAAGTGTTTTGCGACAGTGAACTCTAAAGGTAATGTCAAGCACTCGGGATAGGAGAAGGCCTACGCCTAACCACTTCATGACCATTCAAGTTTTATTGAGAAAATATTTTGAAAATGCACTCGGTACGGGACCGAGGTTTTAGGAGAAAATTTTGTGAAAAGAAGAAGTGGTGAATATAAGTATGTCTTCATATTGAAAGACGAGTATCGAGATCACACACTCTACAATGAGTATCCTGACACTCGGAGAGGAAGAAGTCTACACTCAATCCTCTCTCTTTATTTCAATATAAAAAGAACTTTATCCTTTTATTAAAAGGGGTTTGATTTCGAATGGTAAGTGCTTTATGACAGTGAACCCTAAAGGTAATGTCAAGCACTCGAGGTAGGAGAAGGACTACACCTAACCACTCCACAACCATTTGAGTTTTATTGTGAAAAGAATTTGAAATTGCACTCGGTATGGGACCGGGGTTTTAGGAGAAAAAGTTGTGAAAAAGAAGATTTAGAGAAGATGTGGATAAGACAGGAGATGAATACAAATATATACAGGATAACCAACAGTCCATCAATTTTGAGTTTTACGGTTTCGATATTTATTAGGTGTTTTGAAAGAATGTACAAGTTAGTTTGAATATTTACAAGATATGAACAATATACAAGATATATAACAGTATGTACAAGAATATTCAAGAGAAATATTGACAAGTATATGAACAGGATAATATTGACCGAAAATAAAACAATGTATATTTGACAGGAATTGAAGTTAGTGGTTAGTTTTGTTAGTGAATTGAATCGGAACAAAATGTGATGATAAACCGTTGTAACTCGACTCATGATAAAAGTCGAACTATAAGAGGTCGCGTAGATTGATATTCGTGCTATGGACAAGGTGGAGAAATGATATTGAGGATCATTCTCCGATTTAATCGTGTCGCACGGACCAAAAGAGGTTGGATCTCGTCTTAATCGCAAACATTATGTCGATTAATCGAAGGTAGCCTATCACGATCCCAAAGTAAAGAAAATGACCCAAATGGTCATTTTTCATAGATTTAAAATTGTGAAGGTTATCGACTTCGATAAATCGACGCTTACGAATAAAAGACTTCATAGATCGAAAGAATTTAAATAAAGATCGAAATGAAGAAGAAACGAGGAGAGAAAGAATGTGGTATTGGATCCTTTATTTATCAATAGTTTGACTAGTAAAGATTTACGAAAGTCTCGTCATCGACCGAAAAAATGAAACTAAAAGTAAATCTAAATTAAGATAAGGTGAAGAAAATGATATTAAAGACAATGAGAAATTATTTTATGAACCAAAACCCATAATATTTGGCAAACGTTTTTTATTATTGCAAAAATCCATCAAATAAATTATTAGGATTCTAAAAGTTTGTTTAAACTCTAAAGAAAAAAACTAAATTAGAAAAACTATATTTAAAACTTCTAAAAAAAACTATTTTACAAGAATATATTAACAAACTAAAAATTAGTTTACAAGAATATATTAGCAAACTAAAAATTATTTTAGAAAATATATTAACAGCTATTAAAAACTATTAGAAAAATGTTATAAAAAATCTTTAAAAAAACTAACTATAAAAATGTTATAAAAAATATTTAAAAAACTAATATAAAAAAATGTTATAAAAACTTCCAACAAAAAAATATATATTACAATTCTTAAAACAAACTATTAGAAAAAGTATATTGAAAGTCTAAATAAACTAATTTTAAAAAAAAATGAATTACAAAAAAAAAAAACTTCTAGAATTTATTTGGAAATGTTACGGGGGAGATGGATAAGCCGTGAATCTCAACTTGGAATTTTCGTAGTCAACAGAAAAAGGCTTCCACAATAGAGAATTCAAACCAGATCTGATCCAACAATCTCTTTCCCAATGGTGAGTTGCTCGGGATGGGAGAGCTGACGGCAAGCACCGGTCCTAACCTTATCAATGTCGGTAAGTTCGAGATCTACAAAGGCGGCGCGTAGAACATGCTTTCCGGCACTGGTTTCGCTGAAAAGCATATTGAAGGTATCATCTCTAAAACCGTACATCATGTGCTGCAATTCTCTTTAAAAAAAACTCTCTTGCGCTTGGATGAAGATGACTCGAAGGGTTGTGCGAAAGCTGCTTTTGATTTTGAGGAAAATGCGGTTTGTGTTTGTGAAGTCGAGGAGGAAGAAAGAAGACGATTGAATTTTGTGTTCTCTGATTGAGGTTTGAAAACAGAGATTTAAAGGAAGTTTGAGATGGTTGTTGGAGGTGAAGAACTCGTACCCCAGATTTATGCGTTTTTTTGCAGAAACATGACCGAGATCCTGTTATGTTTTTTTGTTGTTTGAGGAAGGAAGTGAGAGTTTTCGATGAAGATTGAAGAGGTTAAAGGTTGGAAAAGATTGAAGGGCAGTAGGAGGAGGTTACTGGATTAGGTTTTTTGTGGGTATGGGTTTGGAATGTGGCGCTAGAGGGAGGGGACGAAGACGGTTGGAAGAAGAAGAGGGGGAAGAATAGTGACGGGCGGAAGTTTGAACAGTGTTGTGAGATGAAGAGAAGGAGAAGACTCAGTTAGGGTTTTGAAGTGACCGGCGGCTAGGTTCTGTCAATGAGGAAGGAGATGAACAGTAGCGGCTATATACTGTAGCGACGTGTCGCTTTCTGCAATTGTCCTTTTTTTTGTTTAATTTTTTCTTTAATTAATTAATGTTGTACTATTGGATTAATAATATTAACTCTAATTATAACTAACTAATAATTACATTCTAATATAATCTAATCTGATTTGAACTACTTAAATAATCTAAATTAAAATGATTCTATTCTATACCTAAACTAAATAATTTCTAAACAAAATTCTAATAAATTAAGTTCTAATCTAAGATTAATTAACGGCCTAAACTCTAAGTTAAAATCTATTCTAACTTAATAGTTAAAAAAAAGTCTAATTTCTAATCCAATAAGAAAAATCTATTCTAAATTAATCTAAATAAAAATTCTAAATCTTAATCTATTTTTTAAGCAAAAATTCTAATTCTAAAACTATTTCTAAAAATCTAATTTAACTCTAATAAAAATCTATTCTATTTTTTTAATTCTAATAAAAATTAAAATCTATCTATTAATCCCATTAACAAACAATATATGTACAAAATATTATATTTTGAAAAGAAAAAAGCTAGGAACTAAAAATGGAATTAAAATTTACAAAAATAATATCCTTAGGCCACGTGTCACGCTCTCATTGGGCGAAATAACCGAGATTTGAAAAATGCTCAATTGTGGGTGGACACGTGTCTAAATGGCATGAAATTAAGCAGGTGATGCAATACTGAAAATAAAATCGGAATGCAAAAATGTTTTAAAAAAAGGGAGGACAAGTTTAGGGTGTGACAACTGGGAGCTTATGGGTTTATCTTGTAATCATAAAAGAATTCTCCTGTTCGAGTTCATGATTGAATTTATCTTTATGCGGCATGCCTTTGGATTTCAAATAATTAAACTAGTCTCTCAATTTTTGGTATGAGCAGAATACACGCCTTGATGAACAACGGCTTCATCCTACAACTTGGGTTGTTGTGTTTGAAATTTGAACCTGCCATGCTATCTTGAATTTGCAGCTTCACCTTTGAACAAACCATTTTTTTTGAAGTATAATCTCAACAAAATTGTAATTTGGATATAAAAGCTTGAACTTAGACTTGAGGTTTATAAAAATAATGAACCACTTTTAGGCCTTTGTGAAGAACATGATTTTTTTAGTCTAATACTTGTGATGAATCTTGGTATAAAATCAACTTGAACTTGATGCAGTTAATCGCATGAACATATTATCAAACCACTTATTTTGAATTTGTAACCTTATATTTTACATATCAACTTTGTGAAAATCACGAATCTTGGAACCAACTAATACACTTTGGATCTTGGTATTGAATTTGACGCACCTTTATTCTTCTTGGATTACAACACATAAAACATTAACATACAAAATCTTCTTGAATCGCGATTGAATTTGTTACTTGAATACTTGAATGGTGGTCGAATATGGATGATAACATTGTAATTTGGATTCCACTTTGAATAAACCAATCCGTCCCATGAAACCAAAACTTCTATTACAACTTAAATCAAATTCTAAGACAAAATAAATGTTTAACAACTTAACCCACTTTTAAAACTCCAGAGTCACCGAATTCATCCTTTCCATACTACATTTGCCTTATAAATTTTTAATCTCTAGTTTAGCAAGTAATCACATTCCATCCCTATTATGATCAACGACAAAAACTTCTTGTTGAAAACTCCAAACGATCCTTTAGGAGATGATGATATTGGCACAAGAATTATAATGATGTGACTTGTAATGCCAATTGCCATAGAATCTTAACCAGTTTTCAAATGCTCGAGCTTAACATCGCTGGGAAGAAAACCTTAATTCTCCTTGAGGAAACCTCTTGAGAAATCTTAGGAAAGTTGACCTTGTATTGATTATGGGATCATAAGTGTGAGGTTCCACAATAATTCAGAACAACTTGTAGGAGATAAGGAGTACACACAAAGCCTTCATGACTTCTTGGATTTTCAGCATCAAACCTGACTTTACAAAACAAACAAAACTAATAAAACGGTTAGCTCATGCATAGATGATTAACCTAGATGATAAGCCACAAATCAAAGAATCTAAGGGTAAAATTTAGGGTATAACAAAGAGCAATAGGGGACATGTCATACCTAAGCACTAGAAGTTTTTTGTTTTTTTAGTTGGCTGGGTCGAAGTCGACACCACAGGTGGATCTCTCTTGTGACCCTAAAGAGATGAGTAACAGTCAGAAAAACAATGCCAAAACTCAGGTATAAGAAAATAAAGACAAGAGAAAAGTAGTTTACCCTTTTTGGTGCATCCCTAGGAGCACTAGTTGGCCTTGCATCCACCAAAGGCGCCAACAGATCAAGGGCTTCACCTGATAAAGCTGCGAAGATGTCGACCATATTCTCCAGGAAGAGGTCGTGATTAAAATTTTAGGCTTGGTACTCCGACCATCATACATTGAAACTTTTGGTGGTGAAGAACGACAGTTTGTAACAGAAGACAAGCAACTCCAAATGCTGGGTCGACCTAGAAAACTTAAGGCAATTCCTATGTCCCGCCAAGTTAAGCCTTCGACCAACCCACACGATGTCAGCATGATATTGGACTAACAGTTTTGGCAACATCTAGCTCAGGCCAAATTATCGAGCGACTAGGTTGGGTTGATAGTTCATGAACCCATAACCAGTGTTGCTCGAATCAATTTGGAATGATAACATTGTTGGAGTTAAAAAAGCTCTCCATATAGAGTTGGGAAATAAAGTCGTTCTGGGGAAAGTACCAGGGAAGGGGTTTTGAAACCAAGTCGGCCCAAACCTTCGATGCACGAAGGAGGCTATTCCAGGAACAAAGGTATTTGCCTCAGCAAACATAGTAAGGTACTTCGTGAAGAGTGTTTTGTTGGGGGTCTCCCGCATGGTCAGAAGGGCAAGTCGAACCCCTCCCACCGGTTGATCCTCTTTCAAGAGTTGCATCATGGCCGACACAGGGTAACCCAATTGATATTCAAAGGTGACATTTAGCCAATGTTGTAGTAACCACATGAGCACCGACACATTCAAAGCTTTGGTGGTTTCGTAAAGTCGAGACATTTTCAGAGACGACAACCCCACAGAATGGTACAGACAGGCCAAAAGAAGTTTGCCAAGGGCCACTTGTCGATCCTCGTGAATTTGAATAGCCAAGCTAATGTAGCTTTTGGCTATTTGCAAGGAGCCTAGGCAAAAGAGATAGTATGATAGCCACAAGGTCAAGAAAGCAATGTACTCCTCGTCTGACACTTCGATCGTATCTTTATCATGATGATCTTCGATGAAGTTCTAAAAGCCAACACGATTGAAGTCAAAGGACACCTCAAGTTTCTATGATGGGGTCGAAGGTTTCACCCAAGGGGGAAAGACCAGTAATGGTTGCCACATCGAAAGGGTAGGCGACAACATCCCACAGGGTAACTATAAATTCTTTGTCGAACCTTCCTAGAAGAACATCGACGCCAGCAACAGACATGGGTTGACTATATGAGCATTGCTTGAGAGTTGAATGGCGTCGAAGATGCTAGATCTTTTCCATTGGTCCTGGCGTTTGTTATGGACCTTGTTCAACCAGGCGAGATAGTCTTTATTGACTGGGGTTGGCATCGAACGGAACAACCTAGCCTTTGGCGCCATGAACTTCAAATCAAGGGTGCCACCCTTGCGGAAAGCTAGAGGAATGGCTGCCGGAAAACCAGGAAAGAACATTTGCATGTCTTTATGGCTAGGCTTGCCAAAGGGATAAGGGCCATGAAACGCATGCAACTTCCCATCCACCGTGAAAGGAGAGATCATCTGCTGCTTCCAAGCAGCCAACACAGTTTCACCAGCAAAAGTGGGGTTGGGAAGAGGTTTTTGAGAATCTGCCTTGGAGATGACGAACGTAATAGGGTTGTTGCCCATTGTGTGGGTTTGAGAAGCAGTTGAGAAAGCCATTGAAGATGGTGGTTTGAAGAACTAGAACGTTTTGGGGTTTTTTTTCCAGAGAAGGAGAAGCAACAGAGAGAGTATTGGGAAAAGTTCAAAAGTGAGGCAAAGGGACTATTTATAACTGAAGCTTTCTAGAGACGAAGAGGCTAAATGACTTTTCAGTTTCTCATTCGTAGGAAAAGTAATGAGTGGAAGTTGGTTTTGGCGTGGGAAAGTGGAAAAAATGATGGAAATCCTTGAAAATTGTGGCGCAAAAAGGCGCCATCATCACGTCAGGAGGCGACTGACACGTGGCTGATTCGACAAGAGACCATGATGGCGTAGACAACTGCTACACGCCTAAAAAACACCAAGTCTCTCAGTCGACAGGAGCCTCCGTCAAGAATTGAGTTTTTGTGAGGCATCTTGTTGGCTGAAAAGAGCCAACTAAAAGCATTAACAGCAAATGGGTCGACATCGACAGGAAATAGGAAGAAACGTTCTAAATCGACAGTATTTGTTGGCTGGGAAAAGCCAGTAAAAGTTATTGCCAGCAAAGTGTCGAAGTTGACGAGGCTCAAAGGGACGCATCCTAAGTCGACAGCACAGAGAAAAGTGCGTGATTGACTAAGACATGGGTTGGTCGACCAAGACGACAAAAGGGGCATCTGACAAAGGGGTTTGTTGCCTGGCGGGAAATAGATTTGAAAAAGAGAACATAGGGGAAGTTACAAAAGTAGTGGCCCGACACGTGGCGGCACCAGAGGTGATTTGACAGTTATTTCATTTGTCTATATAAAGCAAAGTTTGGCTTGAAGAAAGGGGCGTTTTGTGTCAGCATTTTAAGAAAAACACTCTGAGTACCGCACACTGAGAGAAAAGAGTTTCCCTTTCCTTACAAAATGTACGAACACGCCCATTTGTATTTCTCTTTTTTACGTTAAATTTATCAAGTTTTTATGTTTTGAAAACAATGCCTTTACTGTTATGTCATTCTTCTAATATTTCTTTGTTTTACTAAAAGCATCGTTGTCTTTACTTACTTAAACTTCATCATATACACCTCCAAAAAACTGTCAAGTGTATCACAAATTCCAAGTAATTCACACACCCAGAATCAGGATCCTGGAACTAGTTTGATCGATCCTGCAAACAAACTCGTGTCGAAAGGTCAGAAGTTGTTCGCACGAAAAATTCGTACAAATAATTACTTGTATTATATTTCTTATACACTAAATAAATAATATAACAAATTCTAACCTCACTATCTTAAACTTAGGATACAACTTGAACTATATTCCAACATTAAAAAAAAATGGTATTAAGATTTAAAACACGCGAGAGTTAATTGTGGTTTAACATGTTCGGTCACAAATAATATTGTTCATCATACCAAAAATTTTATTAGTCTTTTTCCACCTTTAATAAAATAGACTTTTATGATTGTTTTCGAGCCATTTGGTTCGATTGTACTTGAATTATTTGGTCTGAATCTAATAGAAAATGTCATATTCTAAAAATATTAATCATGTTAAAAATCACGTTTGATAATAGGTTGAGGCCGAGTAAATCTCCTTCACATATGACATCAATATTATTGAATGTTTAGACTTTTAAATTTCCTACATTATTTTAAATTTTTTGCATCTTTATCAAAAGTTTCTTAACTACTGTGTACCTTCACTTTTCTCTTTCTTGCATTTCTTCTACTAAAATAAAATAGTTTCTTAATTTTTTTTTTTTCAAAATAAAGTATTTATTCAAAAATAATACTCATTGAATATATCATAATTAAAACAGAAGAAACAAGAAATATCTACCGTCAGATAAGTCAAAAGAATGAAAAGTAAGTATAATCAACGATCCAGAATAAACAGTTTCATAAAAAACAAAGAGAATAATAAAGTAGAGAATCATTTCTCATGAGTCCTAATTATATAATGTCATTTCGACAAATATAACACACTCCATCCATGCTAGGACAGTGGGACCCACTTGATGACCTGTCTGAAAATATCTGTCAAACTAGACACGTTACGATCAACTATTGGCTCACAGATACGCCACGTGGCGAGATGTATTGAGATTCGTGTTGCCGTTTGACCGATTTATTCGACACTTTTTCATAATATTCCGGTGCAGCGGAAACACCGTGGTGTATTAGCGGCGCCGAGTCAGAATTTTCCACGTAGGATTGAGAGGATGATGTAACGTTGTAGTGGATAAGTTTTGCGAGAGAAGTGGCAAATTATCGGATTGCGAGAATTTGGAGAGAAAATATAAAAGAGACTTTGATTATGGTGTTTGAACCATAGTACACTTGGATCTCATATTTATCCATAAGCAACATCATTTATCAAAAATCATTTCATCTTTTAATAATGATTTATTCTGCCATTAAAATATCAATACATTTTTTTAATAAAACATCAAAAATATTTTTTTTTATAATATAGTAATTGTTGAAAAGAAATAGAAAAACAAAATAAAATTTATTTTAAAAAATATATATTTAAATGTTAGTTATAAATGAATAGACTAGTAAAAAAACTAATTGATATTGCACTTAAAAGAAACTAATAGCAAGAGAAATAAATAAAAGATAATAATTATTTATATTAGAAGGAGAAAAGGAATATTCTATAAAAGTTAAGAGAATATTCGAGTAAAGCGAGTGTATATGTGGAGATTTTGAAACAGGGACTTGCAAAATTAAATATTAAAATTAAAGTAAGTGAATAAATGTACAAATTACTAAATTAATTAATTTTATTAGACTAAAATATTAATATTTAATAGTATTAATAAAAGAATTTTATTTTTCTTGTGGGGGCTTGAGCCCCCAACCCCCGTAGTAATTGACAACTTTTTATATCAAGAACGGCTTTAGAGGTGAGCAAATTAAGCAAGGCTTAAATCTCAAATTTATGGTTTTAACTTAAATATTTTGCACCATGATATTTTCACAATCCTTGAAAAATAATATCTTTTTTAATTTTTAATTTTTTAATTTTTGTTTTATACAAGTTTAGCACAAACTCTTAAATAAAATTTGTATAAAAAAATGAATTTATGAAATATAACTTTAATATTATTTTAATAGAAATAGAAATTTAAAATTTTATCAATTTTTTTATTGTGAATTTCTCCATTATATAAATTTATATGTTAGAAAAATAAATCTTTTACATAAGATTGTAAAAATTAAAAGGATAATGTTAATTTGTGTCAAAAGACACAAGTTAAGAAATTCACTTATAGTAAATAAATATTAAAAAATAATTTAAAAATTAATTTTATATTTTAATTAAAATTAGTATATAATTTTTAAGATAATATTTTTTAATTTAGTTTTTAACTTATGCTTAAAATGATATCTATAAAATGTGCTTTTGGGGTATAAATTAGTATTATCCAAATTAAAATGATATCTATAAAAAAATAATTTTAATGCTTAGTAAATATTAAAATAAATAATATTTGAAATACAATTATGAAAATAAAAATGTAAATCGTAACTTTTACCAAAAAAAAAAAAGTTGTAAATAGAACTATGAAGATAAGTGGCCTCAATTTTTACCAAATTAAAAAGGTTCCTAACTCCTGTACAAAGAAGGAACATATAGGCATATAGAATATCCCCTGCAGAATCATTTGGTACATACTTAATTGTTGCAAGAAGAAAACTTTAAGGTAATTTTTAAAAAAATGTAGAATATCATTCTTTCTACTCTATTGTAATATTAAAAATTTTCAAAATGTTAAGTTATTTTATTTTATTATTTATAATTTTCTAGTTCGAAGATATTATTTTAAGGTGATTAAAAATGAAATAGTAGAAAATTATTTAAAATATAAATTTTGTTGAACAAAAATTATAAATGTGAGTTGTGTGGAAAATAGTCTCATATTGGATTGAAATATCCTGACTTGAGTATTTATAAATGAGAGAACTTACTCACCTATCACCTTTAGATTTTGGGTGAGTATGTGATATGTTACTCACAAATGTGTCTTGCGCTAAGAAGGATGTCTCACTGTTTAGAATACTCCTCGCTCGAACCCCAATTATTGCGCTAACAAGTGTATGTGATGACTTGAATATTTATATGTGAGAGAACATACTCAAATTAAAATTAAAGTGATTTTTGATGAATATTTATTTAAAAAAGATGTTCTATCATTTAAATGTTATTCGCTTGACTCCTCGATTGTTGTGCTTCTAAAATTTATAATTAGAGTTGTTTTGCTATTAAAAAAATATTTATTTTAGTTTAAAATGAAAGTTAACTTATATTTAACCATCTTATTAAAAAATGTGTAACATTTATGTGTTTGAAAATAATTTTAAATTATTTATTTATTTATTTTAAAATTATTATAATATACTTTTAAATATATTTTAATTAACATTAAAATTTTAATCATAATAATAATAATTAGTTGAGGTATAGCTAAATATCGTAGAAGTTGGAGAAAATAATTACTAAAGATAATTTGAAAAGCATAATAATTAGAGAATTTATTAATAATAAATTTCAATAAATACAAATGTTAATTTGATATATATATATATATATATATATATATATATATATATATATATATATATATATATATATATATATATATATATATATATATATATATATATATATATATATATATATATATATATATATATATATATATATATATATATATATATATATATATATGGATTTGGATTTGGATCCTCTTCATTTTTATATATTGTCATCTCTTATGTTTCTAATCTAACGGTTCAGAATTTATAAAAAATAATTAAATAAAAAAAATTATTTAATAGAGAGAGAAATGAATATAATCAAATTAGTGAATGCACTCATTTATAAAAAAAAAAAGGATTCAAATCCATTACATCTATATATAATCAAGAAATTTATTAAATTAAAAATTTAAACTTCATTTATAAATATATGTATCAAATAATTGTCTCTGAATGATTAATTAAAAAGAAATAAATTTTGAGATATATTTTTTATTAATAAATAAAAAATAAAAATAGAGTAATATGTTTGTGAATAATTAGAGCAGTTGTAAAGTAATGACCGGAAAGAAATTTATTGTGCAAGTAGTTTCGCTAATGAATAATACTACCTTTGAATTGGATGTAATAAATTGATAAAGTTTTAAATCAAGTTTTATATTAATTAAAAAAAATAGTGTTTCTTTATATTATAATAACTTTTTATTAATATTAATTTATCTAGTATTGGACGTTCAACTTTTTTTAATTTATTTCAATTCTTGATTAAAAGGAAATAAAAAGAATAAATTAAAATTATAAAAGTTACTACTATTAATAGTACTACTATTGTTGCTATTTATAAAAACAAAATTAAATACAAATTATGTGTTTTTAGGGGTTATTGACCGTGGTGATTAAAGAGAAGTATAGAAAAAATCATTTGATTGATGTTCTTTCTTATAATACGATAAAGTATATAAAATCAAGGATAAGTTCGGTTGGGATAACAACAAACTTTTTAGATGTGATAAGTGTTTTATATTTCTATTAATGGCCGATACTAGCCACTCTCATTGGAAAAAAAAATCATAATATTCGTTACGGTTTTTTTTTCTTGACTAACCTTTGTCTTGATAATTGCTTTTGCGGTTAGATGAATTTTCGTGATTACTTACTTTTTTTACTATATATAAAATTATATAATTTGAGATGCGATATTCTACATAGTTAATTATTGCATGTAATTGTAATACTATGTGTAACCTTGAAACATCATCATGATGCAAAATTGGGTATGAGTATTTAATCTCTTATATTACAAATGATTCTAAGAGAGTCGTTTGAGTGTTTGGAAGAGCATGGAGATGGAATTTGGGAATTATATAATGCAATCCAAACTCTAAAGTTTCCAAGAATCATGAGAGCGATAGAAAGAATAAGATGGTTGCTTGTTTATTCAATTATATACCATGTTATCCTAGAAATGATACTATTTCTGAGAAGAATAATAAGAGCACTTGGTATAAAAAGTGGTGGAGAAAGTTCCACCTTGGTCAAACCTAGAGGGACTAGGCATCGTGCCTCTCGTTTTCCTCGCATTAAAGTATATGGTTCCCACATTCCTTATATTAACACATAGGGAACATATGAGTTATATATGAGAAGGATCCCTCCGAATACTCCAGAAATGATGGTGCTAATGGGGATCTTCATAATGGCTATTAGTAGTATGTTGATTGTTGACTCTTAGTGATACAAAATATGGGAGCCATTTCGTAGTAGTTAATTATTAGAGTTTAATGAATCATGGAAGAAAGAGAGAGAGTAATCACAAGATCTCCTTGTGTAGTTTTTATGATTCATTGAATGATTACAAAGCATGAAAGTGGATATATATATATATATATATATATATATATATATATATATATATATATATATATATATATATATATATATATATATATATATATATATATATATATATATATATATATATATATATATATATATATATATATATATATATATATATATATATATATATATATATATATATATATATATATATATATATATATATATATATATATATATATCATACACACCTTATATAGTTAGTTATTTGGAGATAAAATTAGTTAATATTTCTAACTAACTTTTCTACTATAATCACCATTATCCTAACTAACTTTTCATATCTGTATAATCACAATGTATATTGTAACACCCTAAAGTTTCAACTCATAATTAAAAGGATAAGATCTGCTTTTTAGGATGCTACTCAAAACATAACATGCACTTTTCAATTAATTTCAAAAATCGTAGCGGAATTCAAAATCAATAACATAACTTCAATTATCTCATTAAATTGAACATACTTGATCAAAATAACATAATCCGGTGATTTACTTAAAACAAATAACACGCCATATTCCCAATGTTATAGATCATAACATATAGACCCCTAAATAACAATAAAATAATAAATAAACGATGAAAAGCTTCAAGTCCATCTTCCAACTCACATCAACACTTACTCCTACTAAGTATTTGTATAACAATGTACATATCAACATAAAACAAACAAGAAAGTGGTAAAAATACACTCAAATATATTAACGAAGTAAAAGAATGGAAGGGTAAATAAAATTATGCAATCAACAACACACGTTCAAATACACAATAACACAACAATTCAACTCACATAGCCCTTATGTATGCAATATGACTCACAACTCGACTCAATGCACGTGGTATCAATTTGGACATCAAATGTTTGTTACTGATCTTGTCCACTTAATAAAGGTTCCTCATTCGAACCGGGTACCCACTTTTTGAACCACATGTCCCCACTTCTGAACCTCGTACGATCACAGGACCCCACTTATGAACTCACGACTCGCCTCTTTCAACACATATAATAATGCAACAACAACAATTATGGTTCAACTTCTAACCATAATCAACAATGTAATAGAACATTCGACAATAGCCCCCACTTCTGAACTATACACCTTGGCATAACACATACAAATATATTCACAACACATAATTGTATTTACATCACAACAACTCATATACATGATCATAATTCAACACATGCCATCATGCAAATTAATTCAATTATTACTTTACCATAATAATAATTCACTTTATATTCAATTACACCAAATACCCAAAAACAACAGTCAAACATCGAATACACGAAAAAACATCATTAAAACTAGACTAATCACTAAAAAAACGCTCCTTTGGCAGTCATGACGGTCGTCACCCAGCCCATCACCACCCCCTTCATAACCCATCAATCAAGTGATGACCGACAAAAGAATTTATGTCTGTAAACCATGACAATCTCCCCACCACCCTGCTGACGATCGACAGCCAACCCAATTGCATGATGGGCAGCCCATCACACTGTTGCAGAACACAATTTATGCATTTATGGACATGGAAGCTCACTTGAACTATGGTATAAAGAAAGTTAGTTCCTCGCGAGAGGTCACAACCATTTCTATTAAGAAGTTAAAAATAGTAAGAGCAAGATTAATTTTGACGTTGTGGATAAGGAAGTACAAAAGATGTTTGTCATCTGAAGTAAGCGTTTCTAATTTTTTATCTCTTAGACAAATACATGACACTAGAAGTTGATGCCAAATTTTTGCAATTGGGATGAGAGTAGCAGGACTGGTGAGGTTATTGTAGTTGGCATAAATTAGGATAAGATGGTTTGAAAAGGCATTATTGAATCTATATTGTTCAACACAACTATTTTTCTCTTTTCACTTTATTGTTTGAGCAATAAGTTATGGAGTAATGGTGATAGGAAAGCCACATAGATTGGACTGTATTGACTTATCGTTCTCATCAGATTGCCTAACGAAGGAATTGAACTAGAACACTGTTACAAGATTAGTATAGATGGGTTCATGAAGCATGTCAAAGTAACCTTTCAACTTATGTTTGGAAATAATTTGGATTAGATTAAAACCTTGGCCTTTCAACTCTTCAAAATCAACAAAATTTTCATTGATAATGAACAAAATATTTTCATCTTTGTTGAAGGTTTTTGTAGACATTTTTTGAATAAAAAGAAAATACTTTTAAACTAGATTTGAAGACACAGTGTGATGAAAATGAAACGAGACCTGAATAGTATATAAATAAATTAGAAAAGAAGAAGTGAAACAATCAGAGAAGCTCAAATGCCTCATTGAAAGTCTAAAAGATACGTTACGTTATGAATAGAGATGATCATTACTATTCTAGTGATATGATTCTAAGATGCGATGATCATTGCTATTTTTTAAAAATATAAAAACAACACATTACCTTAGTTTTTTCATATAACTAAGGGAAACCTTTTTTTTCCCCTTCTAAATATTGTTCGTAATCAATGAAATGTAAAAAAAAAAGAAGGTTATTTACCTCAGTTTTCTATTAAAACAAGAGTTAAAGTATTTTATCTAAATTAAACATTAAAAACCATTAGTGATTATGTTGATCAAATATATATCGTTCATTTCATGAGATATCAACGCTCAAGACATTGTCATTAATGATCCACGTGAAAGATAAAAAAACTTTCATTATAAAAACATATTTCTAAATATGAAGAAGCAAGTGAAGCATCATGAAATGCTTGACACTATTTACATCCACATCTTTGGGTTTGCAAGATCATTTTCCATGAAAAGATCGCTAAGATGGATGCAAGAGCAGAAAGGATTTAAGGTTTGTGTTCTTAACTATTTATTTGAGCAAAAATCATTTATTTATCTAACCTTTTTTTGTTTTATATCAGAAACAAATTCATGCGAGGTAAAGCCATTGAGAATATAGTCACACCCGACATATAATTTTTCTCAAATATCAAGGATTCGAAGATCTAACATATGATCTTCATGAACTAATAAATTTTTATTTTAATATTCTAGATAAACATTATAGTTTGTAAACAATTTATTTTATTAATATTATGTGTAAACAATGTAACGAGTTTTAATTTTAAAAAATCTATCTTACCCCTTAGTATGTGGATAAACCAAGAGGTGTGAGACGTTGTTTTTGTAAATAATAAATATGTAGATGTTGAGGTTCGAACCCATAATCATATAACTTTACCCATCGGTTTTACATTAACCAATGTATTAAGTGACATCTTTTCATGTCACAATTTGTTACGTCGCCTCCTGTAGCCGAGGTTACATCTCTTTTGCCTGCGACGTTAAAAGCGTTATTTATAGAAGTTTTTCTCAATTCTATGTACTGCCATGTTTTGCTTCCTCTCCGCTCCCTCTTTACTATTTACTTTGACCTAAAATTATAATCAATTCACTCTTCATACTTTTACCCTTTTACTAATCTTCACTTTCTCCTCTTCCGCTCACTTTTCTAGTAATTCTACTTTCAGCCTCAATATGACTATTTCTTTTATTTTTCTATTTATTTAATTAATATTCTAATATTTTAATTAAATAAATAAATCAAAGTTCTAATAACCCCATAACACATATCATCAACAATTATATTATTAAAAGCATATTAAATCATTTAAATAATTGATTCAAGCAACAAATTTCAATTAAATAAGTTAATTGAATTCGGGGTGTTATAATTCTCCTCCACTTATAAAATTTTCGCTATCGAAAGTTATCTGAACGAAACAGACTCAAATAAGATTCCCTCATCCTACTTTTCAGCTCCCACGTCATGTTTCCTCCAACAGGTCCTCCCCATACGACCTTTACCAAGACGATCTCTTTACCTCTCAAGTGTTTCACTTCCCGATCATCAATTTTTAATGGCAACGTCTCTATAGTCAAGTTATCTCTCACTTTCACATCATCCATTTGAATCACACGAGACAAATTTGGAACATACTTCCTGAGTTGAGACACATGAAACACATTATGAAGATTTGAAAGAGATGGCGGTAAAGCAACTCTGTAGGCCACTTCTCCTAATCTCTTCAAAATATGATAAGGACTGATGAAACACGGCGTGAGCTTCTGAGATTTCAAAGCACAACAAACACCTGTGACTGGAGTAACTCTTAAGAACACACGATCTTGAAGGTGAGATAATACTTAGAAGGGGGGTTGAATAAGTATGAAAGATTAAAACTTAGAAATAAAAACACAATTATTTTTATCCTGGTTCGTTGAACTCAACTACTCCAGTCCACCCTTCCTAGAGTGATTTTCCTTTCTCAACAAGGACTTAATCCACTATTTAATCAAACAGATTACAATAGTAACACCTAAGAGCAACTGTTCTTAGACTTCTCAAGAGCTACTTATTCCAATTGAATCCTCTTAAGGAAATCCTTTACAATCAATGTAAATCTAATACAAGAGTATGAATGCTTCTAAAAAGCTTTTATCACAACAGTGATATTTCTCTTAAGTTTAAGTACACAGAATTCTAAGAATGAATATGAAAGAATGAGAGCTTTGAATATTATGATTTCTTTTCAGCAAAATGTCTAACGGAAGAATTTGGTGGAGTCTTCCTTTTATAGGCAGCTGATCCAAGGAAGCTGAACGTTGAGAAGAGTGTCCCAAAAAGGTCTGAGCCTTTTTGTCTTCACATCAAGTGACCTTTCCTAGAAGTAGAAAGCACAAAAAAGTCCTTTTTGTCTGTGTTCTTGTGTCTAGCACCAATGAGGAAAGAGACGTTTGATTTACTCCAACGGATATAATCTTTGAATATTTCTTCTTCAGTTTTCAGCAAGTTCATCAGAACCTGATTGAGTCAGAGTCTTCTAATGATGTTCAAAACTTTGTTGTATCAGAGTCTTCTGCAGCATGTGTGCTTTTAGCGTGTTGATCATCAGAGCATATTTAACACAGAACTTCAGTACTGGCAGCTTTAGTACTTTCAGAAACTTCTGTAGAAACTATGCTTTGAGAAACTCTTCATACAATATTCTTCTTAACTTCAGATGCTTCTGACTTGCTTCAGATGCTTCTGCTTGCTTCAGATTCTTCTAGAGCTTCTGCTTCAGAATCTTCTGGAGCTTCTTGCTTCAGATCCTTCTGGAGACTATGCTCAGGATCTTCTGTAATCAGCAATCAGAATCTTCTAATGAGTGCATCTGACGCTTCAGAGTCTAGATAACTTCTTGTATACAATTCAGATTTGCTTCTGGAGTGTTAATTTCATTACAATCTGCAGTAAAACTCTCAAGCAAATTTTAGAGTATATAATTCTTAACTACAAAATTTCCTAATAGTTATCATCAAAACAAAGAGATATTATTAAGCACCAATCTGTGTTCTAACAGATCTCTCTCACTTGGAATTCAAGTTCTTTCCCCTGCTTATCGTGATAACTCTTTTGCCTACTCTACGAAGCTTTCATCTTCTCTAGAATCATCTTGATCTTTTCCACCGCATGTTAAACAATGTATGGCCTAAGTACAACACTTTCTCCAGACTCATACGAACACAAAGGTGTCCTACACCTTCAACCATATAAAGCCTCAAACTGTGTCATTCCAACACTAGAATGGAGATTGTTGTTATAGGTAACACTACTACAAAACGCACAAACAACAACACCAGGTTTACAGCAGATTTATATACACCGTTGTAATAGGTTAAAATTTCCGCATCCTGGATTTATAAATAATAATTTAATGACAATTGTCTTAAAAAAACCGTAGTAATAAATAATGTGTAGCAAGCTTCGATTCCCAACAACTATTTTTTTCCATTTTTTATAGTACATTAAGCATATGTCACTTAAGTCTATTATTTAAAAAATAAATTGTAAATGATTTTATAACGGTTAAGTAAACCAACCGATGTAAAATTTGAAAGTTATTTAACCACGGTTTTACAATACGACCATTGTAAAATTTGAAAATTGCATCACGGTTTTTCTTTCTAACCGTGATGAAAAGTGATAGTTTTTAGTATATAAGAGAAAATATCTATAGTTCAGTACATAATAACCGTTTCTCTCAAAAAAGAAAACTCTAACATAGCTTCACTCTTCTCTCTCATAACATAACCCTAACATCCAGTGGCGGAGCCAGAAATTTTTTGAAGTCTGGGCAAAAATTTAAAGACAATAAATTCATATTGTATATATAAATAGTTATTAATCAAAATATTTTTTTTTAATTTAATTGATTTCGGCAGAATTTTAAAACTAACATAGCCATATCCAATTTGAGGCTGATACTAACATGGAATATTATTTCATGTAATTCATAATAATTCTTGAAATTAGCAACAAGTTAACAACATAATTTTATTTACTAACTACTGTAACTACAATCTAAATTTAAAATACAAATTCCTAGTTAACATCAATTGAACCATATAATTTAGACTGAATATAAATTGAAGAATTGGACCTAATATATTTTTTATATTATTCGAGGATAAAATTTATTATTTTCTTCTTCTTTTTTACAACACTATACATGTTTTTTTTTTATAATTTTAGTAGCTGCTACTTTTATGTTAAAGTTTATTTTTTTCAAGTATTCATTTTTTGTTTTTGGTTAATTTAGTCATAAATAGCAACTTTATTTTAATTTTGCATTTTTTGTAATGTAGTTGAATCTAAGTATTATCATATAAAAAAATTAATATAATGTATGCTTAATTGCATAAAAAAGAAGAAAAAAAATATGTTTTATTTGTGAAAAATGCTTAAAATACGGCGGTTAAAACTGCCATTATCAACGACAAAAACCGCCTTTTTATTTAATATACATTATGACATGAGAAATTTTATTCAAAAGTACTATTTTTCTGCATTTTCGTTAATTGTGGTGGTTTTAACCGCCAAAACAGCACTTATTAATCGCCACAATTTTCATATTCTTTTATAAAAGAAGGCAAAATTTTGGGACCGAGCCCGGGCACATGCCCAGCCTGGCCGGGCCTTAAAACCGCCCATGCTAACATCCATGTGACATTTTAAATATACTTCAACCTTTAGATACGTCTTCAGATTCTTCTTCACCAATCGCTATCTTGAGGTTCATTCATTAAACTTATGCTTCGATTTCGTTTACATTTTTTGTCATTTGGTTAATGTTCTCACTTTTTCAGATTCGTCTTAACCACCTTAACAAGAGAAATACATATCGTTTGTGTAGCTATGAAGAGAAATATAAGAAGTGTGAAGCTATTGTGTAAATTTTATTCACCTTATATTTCTTTTTCATAGCTTCATAAACTAGATGAACTTCATAATTTGTTGCATTCTTGATCCTTTTGAATTGTTTTCATCTTCTTTTGAATTGTTGTTTTTGTTTATTATATCTTGCATTCTTGATCCTTTTGAATTGTTTTCATCTTCTTTTCCCCAGTTTCTTCAAGTTTCCATCAAATACTTCCATTAAAATGTCACAGCAGTCCGGTTGTAGCCATGGAAGCAGGTCCTCAAGTCGTTCAAGGTACGTATGCAAGTGTGGTATCGACGCTCTGTTGATGACGGCATGGACCGATTCGAACCCAGACCACCGTTTCTATGGCTATGGATGTATAAGATTCAAGGATAAAAAAAATGCTATCACTTCGCTTGGTTGGATGAGGAGATGTATTCTAGGACAAAACAAATGATTTCTTCATTAGTAAAGAGCTTGAATGAGAAGAAGGAGATGGTTAACACCTACAAAGCCAAGGAGGACGAATTGAAGTTGAAGGTGAAGATCCTGAAGAAACAGTTGAAAATTACCTGGATTTTTTTTATTTGTAGTGTTTATTGCATTTGTTGTAACAAAAATGACGAAATAGGTTATAATTGATTAGGTTTATATGTTAACTGATGGTGTAATGGTTGATGTTATGGTGTATTGAATATGATACAATTATTTGATATTATGAATATGATACAATTATTTGATATTATGATACAATTAATATTATTATGATAAATTGATCACAAATGTGAATTGTATTTTCTGTTGTGATATGGTGAACAATAATATAGGTTAAAAAATGGGATTAATTATAAAAGCAGGATATTATTTGTTCATTCTGCAGAAAATTTAACAACGGTTATATATCATAACCATTATAATATCTCTTACGTTGACCAGAAAAAAAATACTTTATCACAACGGTCTTTTAGAAAATCCACTGTGATAGGGCGCGCTTTCCAGTTTATTACAACAGTTACTGAGTCGTGATTGTAAGTATCATATATACAACGACACTCTACATAAAAACGTCTGAGCCCGCGTGATTATATATTTTTCCCAACCATTGTTAAATGAGTTTTTCGTAGGAGTGTGAACACAATCAACAACAAGTAACTATACCAATTACCTCATTGCTCTAACATGCAAGCTCTTAGCAAATCCTCCAAAGATTAAATAGTCCTCTCTGTATGACCGTCCGTCTACAGATGGTAAGTAGAACTCAATTGTAACTTAGTTCCTAAAGCTTCCTACAAACTCTCCCATAATCTCGAAGTAAAACTCAGATCTCAATCTAAAATAATACTCAAAGGAACACCATGTAGACTAATAATCTTTTTAATATAGACCTCAACTAGCTCACTAAAATTTGGAGATCTAGTTGTATACTTATTCTTTTCAAAAGTACTATAATCATAGTTTACAGTAGTAGTGTTTCTAGGACCAGAGGTTCCAAACTCATTAGACATTTTTTCTTTTAGGATCTTTTTATGTACCATTGTTAAGTGTTAAAAGCACAAACTGTGCTCTGATGACAACTGATGGTGAGAAAAATACAAGAATGGGGTTGAACTGTGTTATCTATTTCTCTTCTTTCTTGAAAAATCTCATATCATATTCTGAACACAAAGTTTAAAATCTGAATCAAAGTTAAGTAATTAACAGCGGATGTGAACAGTTTAGAGGCAGAAAGTAAAGAATGAGAGACACAAGCAATTATCTTGGTTCATCTAACAAATCGAGAGTAGTCTGGTCCCCTTGTACTTACAAGAGATTTTCAATATAACCAAACAAATTATAATCGCTCAAGTATAAATCAAGAGAGTTTCAATGCTCAAACACACAAGTAAAAGACTTCTATGCTCAAGCACACAAGTAAGAGACTTTCAATTCTCAAACACACAGGCAAGAGACTTCTATGCTCAAGCACACAAGCAAGAGAATTCAAATGCTCAAGTACATAGCAAAAGACTTTTTAAACTCTAACTTACAATTAAGATATTGTGAAAAACTAAACTTGATATACAATCAGAGTTGTAGATAAAATACAACGCAGAAAGACTCTTTAAAACTTAAGAATTTATAGAATATATAAATGTTAAAAAATTCTAAGTTAAACTTGTGCTTCTCATTTGATAGAGTAACAACTATTTGAATGTCAATAACTTCTTATTTTTATTCAAGTTTTCAACTCCTGATTTGGATCTTTATTTTCTCTTTGAATGTTCATTCTTAGAACCAATACTAAGTTTTTTTTCTCCAGAAATCTTAGTCTATGATCCTGCACACTTGAACCTTTGTTAGTATACCCCATTATTCTTTAAATACTTTGTTATCATCAAAAACTTAGAGATATGGTACAAACCAATCTTGTTCCAACAAAACACCCTTCATTTGGCTGACTATTAGGCTACAAAATACACTAAGTCCCTAACGTCTGATGAACGTGTCGAAGGATAAATTTGCGTAACCCTTTTCGATATTCTGGACATGTTTTAAAGAGAGAGTGATCATAATCTTGTGGTCGAACCATCTCGGTCTACATGACTAGTGTGTCAAAGACTGGGTCTCTTCGTACTTAATTATTTTCCAACGTGAATATCATCATTCTCAGATGAATCCTTCAACTAGAATTTTTAGGTTAACAAGTAAAGATAGATCACTAGATGTTTTTCCTTCTAGAAGGCTTTGTCCTTAAAAGAGACAATATCATTTTGGACATCCTCTATGTCTTCCTCCAACCTCTTCTCAAGAAGATCATCTGTCTTAGAAAACTCCTTGAGCATTGCTAGCTTCACTTTAACTCGGGCAAGCTCTTCCTTAAGCTTATTAGCCTTTTTTTCTTAGTGTTTCTCAGATTCCTTTATGCGATCATGTTCTTCAGTAACATACTTTAGAAAATCTTGAGCCTTAGTCACCGCCTCCTGCTAAGCGTTCAACTTGATTTTTAGACCAGCGACCAACTTGTCAGAGTGACAGTAGGCGACAAACATTGTGCGCTCTAGTAGGAACCCCCTAACATATGGTTCTCCAACGCATTCAACATATGAATTCTCATATGAGTTGTCTTGCAATGATCATTAGGGATGTCAACAAGAAAGTCCAAATGCGTTTGCACAAAACTCCGGGTGTAAAAATCCTTACCTAGAGGTCTTTAAAAAAACAACCTCACCTAGAGGGACTACACCTTGTTCCCTAAGACAAAAGATGAGGATTTCCCCTTCATTGATGTTCCATCCATATCGAAAAAATTTCTAGCGACACATCCAAATCAATGGTGGTGCAATTTTCATGTCAGTAGAGAGGCGACTTTGTGAAGTATATCCCGCTTATCCAGCCAGAACATGCTTCATGAACATCATAGGGCAGGTGGAAATGATAGTTATTCATCACCCATCTTCCTTTTTCCCTCCCTCAACAGGCCTTTAGGATGGCAATATGGATCATTAAACCATCTCTCTCCTCGAACAACCTTCTGCTTGGCATGGAGAGCCTTCTTCTATTCGATAGCCAGTGGCGCCATAAATCTTACAAGCAGAAAGAGTAGTATTTGCCAAAGATAACATGTAGGTTGTAAACACCTGGATAATGATTAAACTTACATAAGTAGTCTCCAATCTCTTTGTCACCATTATCATTCTTGCCAAACTCCACCATCTCCCTAGAAACCATTATACAAAATTTGCCCAAGATATCAACGACATGTCTTTCTGGAGTGTTAATTTCATTACAATCTGCAGTAAAACTCTCAAGCAAATTTTAGAGTATATAATTCTTAACTACAAAATTTCCTAACAGTTATCATCAAAACAAAGAGATATTATTAAGCATCAATCTGTGTTCTAACAATCTCCCCCTTTTTGATGATAACAAAAAGTATCAGAAATTTTGTTTAACTGAACATATTAGAATTATAACTCCCCCTGAGATGATGAATCTCCCCCTGAGTTAAATATAAAAAAAAGAATAGAAACTTCCCTTTTGTCTTTGAGTAATCTTCAGAGTTAGATCTTGTTTGTTCTTATAACATTTGAAGGTCAGAATGTCTTGCAGATTTAAGATTCAGAGTTTGGTAATAGACAAATGATCTGAGAGACTCAGAGTTTCTTTTATAGAATGTACTTATCAAATGTTCTGAAATATTCAGATTAAATGTTAGATAGAATAGATATGTCTGAAGTTTCATTCTGGTTAAGTTATATTAAACAGTTCAGATCTATATTTTCTCCCCCTTTTTTGTCATAAGCAAAAAGTAAAAACTTTAAAAGGACAAATAAAAGGAAACAGTAAATCATATAATATAATGGAGAAAACTTTGATTCATTCAAAAGATCAGATCAAGAGTACAAAGGCAAACATCAGAAGATATAGCAACAAAAAAAATACAGATGCAAACAACAGATGCAAAAACATTAGAAAAAAAAATCTAAGAGTGTTTGGACAAAAGCATCTTCAATAGATCTGTAATCTCAGAGGATGATTGCTCTTGCTTGGACATCCACTTAGCCATAGTTTCATTCTTTTCATCTTGCTTTGACATCCATTATGTCATATCCTCAGACTTCTTATCCTGTTTTGCCATCCAGGATTTTATCTCTGACTGTCCAACTTCCAGAGCAGCAATCTTATCTTCAAAATCTGGATGTTCTTTCTTTATCTCAGATGAAGAAGTATGATGAGGTTCTGTAGCCTGAACAGAGTCAATTTCCATTTGGTATGTAGATTCTGGAGCATTGGAATTAGAAGGAGGGTCTACCAGAGTCATAGCCAACGAATTTTCCTCAGATGCAATGTCAGTAGATTCTGTTGATGGTGGAAGAGCATCTAAAAGAAGCAGAGGTTCAGATTTGTTGACAGTCCAGAATAGAGTTCAAGCAGCCTCAGCAAATCTGAGCTTTGCATCATCAGAACAGACGTTCTTCAGATTTGAAGCTACAGAGTTGAATCTGTTTATGAATCCATTCCAGATGATGTCAGATTCTTTGGCATCCATTGTTGCTGAGCATTTCTTCTGAACAGTACCTAAATACATCTGTATTTGTTGCAAAAAAGTTTGAAATAAATGATTAACATAAAGTCTGCGCTTTGGACGTAACAAAGTTTCCAGAGTTACAGGTTTAGGTTGGGGAGTTGGTGGAAAAAGAGATTTCTGAATAGAGATCAGAGGAGGAGGATAATATGGAATAAAGGGTATCTCAAGAGCTTTTTCTTTTGATCTGATTAAAGCATTTAGCAAATGAGGTTTTGCTCTTCTGTGAAGGGTAACTACATCAAAAGTTGCATTTGAGTAGGGTTTGAAAGCAGATTTTGGTGGTTCATCAGATGCAGCAGAGTTATCAGATGTAATTGGCAGAGCTGAAGCAACAGCTGTATCAGATTTTGCAGAACATGATATGGTTGCTAAAGATTCTACATCTGACATAGATTTAATGTAATCAAGAATCACAGATGGAAGGGCTATGGTTAGTTTTGGTTTCAGAGGGTTGATGGGATCAGAAGGTTCAACTCTGTCATAAAAATCTTTTAGTTTGAAACCATAGGCCAAATTATGAAACAGAGAGGATACTTGGGCACAAGATATAGAAGATCTTGGGTTTGGATTGGGAATTAAAGTCTCATATGATGGTGTAGGTGTAGGTGTGGGAATAGGATCTGGAATGGAAGCTTTTGAAGGTATGATAGGTTCTGGTTGGTTTACATCAGAGTATTTTTTAGATGGAGAGATTAGAAAATCTGGGTGGATTTCTGATTCTGAGGAGTTAGAAGATGTGGTTGGTGTACAGGAGGTAGAAGATACTTGAAACACAGTTTTTAAAGGTGTGATATCAAGAACATCTGTATCAGGTATATGAGGTTCAAAAGTATTGGTTTGTTCTGAAGGAATGTCAGATGGTTTGGATGGTTGTTCTGAGATGGGTGAATCAGATGGAATGGAGATAGATTCTGATGAAATGGGAGCAGAAGTTACTTTTGTAGGTTCAGAAGTAACAGGTGCAATGGGTTCAGATGGTGGATTATTTGATGGTGGATTTTCAGAGGATTTTTCTGGTTGAGATTCTTGCTGTTTCTCTGGTTGTTCAGATGATATTTGTTGTTCAGAAGGTTGTGGTTGTTGTTCTGATGGTTGTCGTTCTGATGGTTGTGTTCGTGGAACAAATTGTTTGATAAGGATTTTAGGTTGAGAAGGTTTTGGTACAGAAACTGTTGGTGTTTGAATTGTTTGTGTTGTTGTTTGAGTTGGAACAGGTGTTTGTTTTTGTGGTGATATGGAACTGGGAGCAATAACAGAAGTGGTTTGTGTTGATGGTGGTTTTGGAACAGACTTAATATTTGAATCATTTATAACAATATTTGCAGAAGATACAAAAGATTTAATACCTTTTATTTTGATCCTTTTGGCTGGTACAGAAGCAGCGTCTTCAGATTCTTTTCTCTTCAAGAGCTTCTTTGGCTTCTCAGCAATCTTGACCTTCTTCTGAGCAGGTGCAGAGTCTACTACTGGCTGAGTCCTTTTCCTCTGTAGTTGTGCTTCTTCTTCTTCTTCTTCTTCTGCATTTGGTAGTGGTTGTCTAGCTAGCTGAATCACATTAGCAGGAACAGGTTTTCCTTCCTTCTTGCATTCATCAATATACATAACAACTATAATTCTGGGCTCTTCAGCAAAGAATAAAGGAAAGTCATCTACAGGAACCCTCTTATTCAATTCAGACACATTCAGCTTCTTGGGAGCTGTTGTGAGTTCATCAACAATTTTGAGTCTCTGAAGACTTTTAGCATTCAGAGGCTTTCCCATTATAAATTCTAATTCCTCTGTGACTCCAGCAGCGTACAGAGCAGTGACCAAACCATTCTCAGTAAGAAGATCTGAGATCAACCTTCCAAAGGGGATCCAAGTTCTGATCTTCTGTCCTTTCTCTTTCACATACTCTCTAGATGCATTGATATGGTTCCACAGATGCATAAAAAGAATGTATGGAAGATCTACCTTTGTGCTCTGACTAAAGCAATACATGAAATAGAGTTGTTCATTATTGACATAGTCTGGAGAATTAGTTGACTTCCTATGGTGGATGCATCCCATGAAGATCTTGGCCCAGATCTTGTAGTCAGGCTTCAGATCCTTGAATTTGTTAGAAGCTTGATCATCAGTCATTACTTCTTCATATACCTCATCCATGTCCACACGACCAGCTGGCAAGTGGGAAACACCATCTGTTTCTTCATATCCAATTAGTTTTCTTATCAGATCTTTTGTGATAATAATTTCTTTTCCCAGCACATAAGATAAGATGAACTTGGGGTAAACTGATGTATGGATCCAGAATTCTTTCACAAGGAGGGGGTAAACTGGTCCAAAGAGCCTATCAAAATATTTAACCCATCCTTGAGCTCCAATGATGGAACGAAACTCAAACCCATTTTCTGCAAGAGAGTCAAACTCAACCATGGATTCACATAGAACTTCCAATTTATCAACAGGGGTTAGAAGAGTTCTTTTGGGAGGAGAATAGGGAGCAACACCCATGTTTTCTGAAGTTACAGCAGCCATAGAAGATTGAAATTGAGCGGCTGTTGATGATGAAGTTACCATTGAAGAATGCTTTGTCAAACGCTTAGGTTTAGGGTTTTTATGCAGAGCAAATAGAAGATGAAAACGCATATAATTTTTCTGAGAGTGTGAAAAGTGTGAAAGTGAATACAAGTCATGTATTTATACTAAAACACTTAGGCATATCAACAGTCATAAATATGCACGTTTTAACAAGCAATAAATGAAAAGAATAATAATCATTACAAACATTAATTGCTTCTGACAATTTGGGGGGAAAATCAAGATTTTCACTATTCAAACTTCACCTCAAACGTCTCTTCAGTTATGTACACGCCACCTCTTCAGATTTGGTGTGACACGTGTTTGCTTGCATGTGTTCTGAATTCTCTTAAGAAATGAAACGTTAGCCAATGTTCAGATCTTCTAAAGATTGTTAGTTCAAATTTTCACAAAAGAAATATTGATCAGAATAAAAATAAGCAAACAGAAGAAATACTTCAGAGCATTAGGCATATTTGCATCTGTAACAATTTGCTTCTGATAAATATCATTCTGGACAAAAATCCATACCAATATTTTTCAGAATAAATTTGAATCTATCTTCAACAAGGGGTTTTGTAAAAATATCTGCCCATTGATGATCTGTATCAACAAAGGCTAAATTTATGATTCCCTTCTGAACATAGTCTCTGATGAAATGATGCTTAATTTCTATATGTTTTGCCTTAGAATGTAAAATGGGATTCTTGGACAAACATATAGCAGAAGTATTATCACAAAAGATAGAAATGTTACTTTCAAAAATTTGATAATCTTCTAGTTGACTCTTCATCCAGAGCATCTGCGTGCTACATCCAGCAACAACAATGTATTCTGCCTCTGTGGTTGAAAGTGCAATTGTGGGTTGCTTCTTGCTGTACCAGGAGATTAGATTTCTTCTTAGAAATTGACAACTTCCAGAAGTACTTTTTCTTTCCACTTTGTCTCCAGCGTAGTCAGCATCATAGAATCCAACTAATTTGAAATCATCAGATTTTCTGTAACACAAACCCACATTAGAAGTACCTTTCAGATACCTTAGAATCCTCTTGACAGTTGTCAAGTGTGATTCTCTAGGATCTGATTGGAATCTAGCACACAGGCAAACACTGAACAATATGTCAGGTCTAGAAGCAGTAAGATAAAGAAGAGAGCCAATCATACCTCTGTAGAGCTTCTGGTCTACTTTCTTACTTACCTCTTCCTTGCCAAGTGAGCTAGTAGGATGCATGAGAGTTTTTGCCAGCTTACTATCAGACATGTTAAATTTCTTCAGAAGTTCTTTAACATATTTTGTCTGATGTATGTAAGTGCACTCTGGAGTTTGATTAACTTGGATTCCTAGAAAGAATCTGAGTTCTCCCATCATGCTCATTTCAAATTCTGCCTGCATACATGTAGCAAACTCATTTCCAAGCATAATATTTGTTGATCCAAAAATAATATCATCTACATAAATTTGGCAAATTAGAAGATCTTTCTTAATTGATTTACAAAAGAGTGTTGTATCCAATTTGCCTCTGATGAAATTCTTCTCCAGAAGAAAATTGCTCAATCTCTCATACCAAGCTCTGGGAGCTTGTTTTAAACCATATAGAGATTTCTTTAATTTGAAAACATGATCTGGAAATTTTTCATTTTCAAAACCAGGAGGTTGGTGGACATAAACTTCTTCTTCTATAATACCATTAAGAAAGACACTTTTAACATTCATCTGATACAGAGTGATGTTATTTTGTGCAGCAAATGAAATAAGAAGGCGTATAGATTCTAACCTTGCCACTGGAGCATATGTCTCAGTGTAATCAATACCTTCTTGTTGACTGTACCCTTGAGCAACCAGCCTTGCCTTATTCCTTTCAACTTCTCCTTTCTCATTTAGCTTATTTCTGAAGACCCATTTTGTACCAATTATATTGAATCCTTGAGGTCTTTGAACTAGATCACATACATCATTTCTGCTGAATTGATTTAGCTCTTCTTGCATGGCAATAATCCAATCATTTTCTTGCAGAGCTTCATCTACAGAAGATGGTTCAATTTCTGACACTAGTCCAAATAGTGATGCTTAAGATGATCTTAGAAAGGATCTTGTTCTGATGGGATCATCCTTCTTTCCAATAATAACATCCTCTGGATGGGAAGCTTTAATTCTGGATGATGATCCTCTAAAAGTTGATTCTTCATAAATGTTTAGATTATTCATCTGAGAAGTTAAAGGAGTAGCATCTGGAGTTGCTTCTGGTTCCTTCACTTGAATTTTATCTGCTTCTGGAACTTTAGAGTCAATGAAGACTACTTCCCTATCTGCAGAGTTATCAAACTGCTTTGGCTTTTCAGAGCCAAGCTTATCATCAAATCTGACATGAATGGATTCTTCCACAATCTGTGTCTCAGTGTTGTATACTCTGTAGCCTTTAGAGCGTTCAGAATATCCAAGCATGAAACACTTCTGTGCTTTGGAATCAAACTTGTTCAGATTATCCTTAGTATTCAACATATAGAAAATACATCCAAAAGGATGAAAATATGAAATGTTGGGCTTTTTGTTCTTCCACAGTTCATAAGGAGTCTTCTTCAGAAGAGGTCTAACAGACACTCTGTTCTGAATGTAACAGGTTGTGTTGATTGCTTCTGCCCAAAAGTGTTTTGCCAGATTTGTCTCATTGATCATGGTTCTGGCCATTTCTTGCAGGGTTCTGTTTTTCCTCTCTACAACCCCACTTTGTTGTGGAGTTCTAGGACAGGAAAAATCATGAGCAATGCCATTTTCAGAAAAATATTTTTCAAAATATTTATTTTCAAATTCACCACCATGATCACTTCTGACTTTTATGATTTTGAAATCCTTTTCATTCTGGACTTGCTTGCAGAAGTCAAAGAATACAGAATGTGACTCATCCTTGTGTTTTAAGAACTTTACCCATGTCCATCTACTATAGTCATCAACAATGACTAATCCATACTTCTTGCCTCTGATGGATGCAGTTTTCACTGGTTCAAACAAATCAATATGAAGCAGTTCTAGTGGTTTAGAAGTAGAAACAACATTTTTTGATTTAAAAGATGTTTTTGAAAACTTCCCCTTTTGGCATGCTTCACAAAGAGCATCTGAAGTGAACTTCAGATTAGGGAGTCCTCTGACAAGATTAAGTTTATTAATCTGAGATATACGTCTCATATTAATATGGCCCAATCTTCTATGCCAGACCCATTGCTCTTCATTAACAGACAAGAGGCATTTAACATTTTGAACTTTAAGTTCTGAAAGATTTATTTTATAAATGTTGTTTTTCCTCTTACCACTAAATAGGATAGAGCCATCCTTTTGACTAATAAGCTTTAGAACATTTTTTATTAAAGGTAATATCATAACCATTGTCACTTAATTGACTTATGGACAATAAGTTATGCTTTAACCCTTCAACAAGTAAAACATTAGTAATAGAGGGAAGTTTACCATTTCCAATAGTGCCAGATCCAATGATCTTGCCCTTCTGGTTCCCTCCAAACTTCACATCACCTCCAGATCTAAGTTCCAGGCTTTGGAACATAGACTTTTCTCCTGTCATGTGTCGTGAGCATCCAGAATCCAGGTACCATGATTGGCGTCCTGACCTTGCTGCTAAGAACATCTGCAACAGGAATTATTTTGTTTTTAGGTACCCAGATCTTCTTGGGTCCTTTGGGGTTAGTTGGTTTGTAGGTTTGTCTAAACTTCTATTTTTCAACATAATATTTATTCTGACTTGCCTTGGGTTTAAACACATAAGTATTCTTCTCAGAGCTTGTGTGTTTAATGTCATTTAAGTGACCAAATTTAAATTGAGAATACAGAGGTGTCTTCTTGATGAAAAGTTTGTCAACAGATTTTGGATTACTTCCAGATGAAGATTCATATCCAATACCTCTTCTGTTGTTCCCACTAACACCATAGATCATAGAAGCCATCTTGCTTCTGTCTATGCTCTTAGTAAGAAATCTCTGAAAGCTAGAGTAATATTTTTCTAAAATGTTTTCACATGACTTAGTCTCAGATTCAGATTCTTGTTGAGTTATTTCAAAGTCATTTTTGATTTTCAGATTAATTTCTTTTTGCTCAACAAGTTCTGTCTTCAGAAGATCAATCTCAAATTCAAGATTGCTTTTCAGCTTCTTGTATTTGAGTTTGATATTGTTATAACTTTTAAGAACTTCTGTTAAAACTTTTATAAGTTCTTCTTTGGTAAGTTTAGCCATTACCTCTTCAGCGTCATCATCAGATTCAGAATCTGATTCATATCCTGAGGTTCCTTCCTCTTGATCCTCTGTGCTGGCCATCAGTCCAACATTAGCACATTCTTCTTCTGATTCAGAAGATGATTCAGATTCATCTGAGTCATCCCATGTTGCCATCAGAACCTTCTTCTTTTTGTTAAACTTCTTCTTGGGTTTTTCTTTTTGAAGTTTGGGGCAATCATTCTTGTAATGCCCAGGTTCTTTGCACTCATAGCACACAACTTCTTTCTTGCCAGATCTTCTGTGCCCAGAAGATTCCTTTCTATTATCAGATCTTCTGAAGTTGTTGAACTTCTTTCCCTTGTGCTTCCAGAGTCTGTTGATCCTTCTGGACAGCATGGATAATTCATCTTCTTCTTCAGAAGAAGATTCTTCAGAGCTTTCTTCAATAACCTGCAAAGCTTTAGCAGATTTGTTAGATTTTAAGGCAACAGATTTACCTTTTTCTTTCTTCTGAGGTTCATCTTTCTCAAGCTCAATTTCATGGCTCCTCAGTGAGCTGATGAGTTCTTCTAAGGAGATCTTGTTCAGATCTTTAGCCATCTTCAAGGCATTCACCATTGGTCTCCATCTGGTAGGTAGACTTCTGATGATTTTCTTTACATGATCTGATGTAGAGTATCCCTTGTCCATAACTTTTAGCCCAGCTTGGAGGATCTGAAATCTGGAGAACATGGCTTCAACAGATTCAGAGTCTTCCATCTTGAAGGCCTCATACTTATGGATCAGAGCCAGAGCTTTTGTCTCCTTGACTTGGGAGTTTCCCTCATGAGTCATTTTTAAGGATTCAAACATATCAAAAGCAGTTTTCCTGTTTCTAATTTTTTCATACTCAGTATGAGAAATTGCATTCAGTAATATAGTTCTGGCCTTGTGATGATTTCTAAAATCTTTCTTCTGAGCATCTGTCATAGACTTTCTGTCTATCTTCTTGCCATTCCCATCTGTGGGATGGACATATCCATCTATGACTAGATCCCATAGATCAGCATCATATCCTAGGAAAAAACTCTCAATTCTGTCTTTCCAGTAATCAAATTTCTCCCCATCAAACATAGGGGGTTTGGTGCTGATCCTGTCCCTTTCTTCATATTTATTGTTAATGTTGGATATAGTATTATCAGCCATTGTAACAAATAAATATATATCAAAGTATTTCTCTCTGGATCTTTACTGTCACTGTTAAGTGGTAGCACACACAGAACCGGAGCTCTGATGCCAACTGAAGGTGAGATAATACTTAGAAGGGGGGTTGAATAAGTATGAAAGATTAAAACTTAGAAATAAAAACACAATTATTTTTATCCTGGTTCGTTGAACTCAACTACTCCAGTCCACCCTTCCTAGAGTGATTTGCCTTTGTCAACAAGGACTTAATCCACTATTTAATCAAACAGATTACAATAGTAACACCTAAGAACAACTGTTCTTAGTCTTCTCAAGAGCTACTGATTCCAACTGAATCCTCTTAAGGAAATCCTTTACAATCAATGTAAATCTAATATAAGAGTATGAATGCTTCTAAAAAGCTTTTATCACAACAGTGATATTTCTCTTAAGTTTAAGTACACAGAATTCTAAGAATGAATATGAAAGAATGAGAGCTTTGAATATTATGATTTCTTTTCAGCAAAATGTCTAACTGAAGAATTTGGTGGAGTCTTCCTTTTATAGGCAGCTGATCCAAGGAAGCTGAACGTTGAGAAGAGTGTCCCAAAAAGGTCTGAGCCTTTTTGTCTTCACATCAAGTGACCTTTCCTAGAAGTAGAAAGCACAGAAAAATCCTTTTTGTCTGTGTTCTTATGTCTAGCACTAATGAGGAAAGAGACGTTTGATTTACTCCAACGGATATAATCTTTGAATATTTCTTCTTCAGTTTTCAGCAAGTTCATCAGAATCTGATTGAGTCAGAGTCTTCTAATGATGTTCAAAACTTTGCTGTATCAGAGTCTTCTGCAGCATGTGTGCTTTTAGCGTGTTGATCATCAGAGCATATTTAACACAGAACTTCAGTACTGGCAGCTTTAGTACTTTCAAAAACTTCTGTAGAAACTATGCTTTGAGAAACTCTTCATACAATATTCTTCTTAGCTTCAGATGCTTCTGACTTGCTTCAGATGCTTCTTCTTGCTTCAGATTCTTCTGGAGCTTCTGCTTCAGAATCTTCTGGAGCTTCTTGCTTCTGATCCTTCTGGAGACTATGCTCAGGATCTTCTGTAATCAGCAATCAGAATCTTCTAATGAGTGCATCTGGCGCTTCAGAGTCTAGATAACTTCTTGTATACAATTCAGATTTGCTTCTGGAGTGTTAATTTTATTACAATCTGCAGTAAAACTCTCAAGCAAATTTTAGAGTATATAATTCTTAACTACAAAATTTCCTAACAGTTATCATCAAAACAAAGAGATATTATTAAGCACCAATTTGTGTTCTAACAGATCTCTCTTACTTGGAATTCAAGTTCTTTCCCCTGATTATCGTGATAACTCTTTTGCCTACTCTACGAAGCTTTCATCTTCTCTAGAATCATCTTGATCTTTTCCACCGCATGTTAAACAATGTATGGCCTAAGTACAACACTTTCTCCAGACTCATACGAACACAAAGGTGTCCTACACCTTCAACCATATAAAGCCTCAAACTGTGTCATTCCAACACTAGAATGGAGATTGTTGTTATAGATAACACTACTACAAAACGTGCAAACAACAACACAGGTTTACAGCGGATTCATATACACCGTTGTAATAGGTTAAAATTTCCACATCCTGGATTTATAAATAATAATTTAATGACAATTGCCTTAAAAAAAACCGTAGTAATAAATAATGTGTAGCAAGCTTCGATTCCCAACAACTATTTTTTTCCATTTTTTATAGTACATTAAGCATATGTCACTTAAGTCTATTATTTAAAAATAAATTGTAAATGATTTTATAACGGTTAAGTAAACCAACCGATGTAAAATTTAAAAGTTATTTAACCACGGTTTTACAATACGACCATTGTAAAATTTGAAAATTGCATCACGGTTTTTCTTTCTAACCGTGATGAAAAGTGATAGTTTTTAGTATATAAGAGCAAATATCTATAGTTCAGTACATAACAGCCGTTTCTCTCAAAAAAGAAAACCCTAACATAGCTTTACTCTTCTCTCTCATAACATAACCCTAACATCCAGTGGCGGAGCCAGAAAGTTTTTGAAGCCTGGGCAAAAATTTAAAGACAATAAATTCATATTGTGTATATAAATAGTTATTAATCAAAATAATTTTTTTTAATTTAATTGATTTCGGCAGAATTTTAAAACTAACATAGCCATATCCAATTTGAGGCTGATACTAACATGGAATATTATTTCATGTAATTCATAATAATTCTTGAAATTAGCACCAAGTTAACAACATAATTTTATTTACTAACTGCTGTAACTACAAACTAAATTTAAAATACAAATTCCTAGTTAACATCAATTGAACCATATAATTTAGACTGAATATAAATTGAAGAATTGGACCTAATATATTTTTTATATTATTCGAGGATAAAATTTATTCTTTTCTTCTTCTTTTTTACAACACTATACATGTTTTTTTTATATAATTTTAGTAGCTGCTACTTTTATGTTAAAATTTATTTTTTCAAGTATTCATTTTTTGTTTTTGGTTAATTTAGTCATAAATAGCAACTTTATTTTAATTTTTCATTTTTTGTAATGTAGTTGAATCTAAGTATTATCATATAAAAAATTAATATAATGTATGCTTAATTGCGTAAAAAAGAAGAAAAAAATATGTTTTATTTGTGAAAAATATTTAAATTACGGCGGTTAAAACTGCCATTATCAACGACAAAAACCGCCTTTTTATTTAATATACATTATGACATGAGAAAGTTTATTCAAAAGTACTATTTTTCTGCATTTTCGTTAATTGTGGCGGTTTTAACCGCCATAACAGCACTTATTAATCGCCACAATTTTCATATTCTTTTATAAAAGAAGGCAATATTTTGGGACCGAGCCCGGGCACATGCCCGGCCTGGCCGGGCCTTAAAACCGCCCATGCTAACATCCATGTGACATTTTAAATATACTTCAACCTTCAGATACGTCTTCAGATTCTTCTTCACCAATCGCTATCTTGAGGTTCATTCATTAAACTTATGCTTCGATTTCGTTTACATTCTTTGTCATTTGGTTAATGTTCTCACTTTTTCAGATTCGTCTTAACCACCTTAACAAGAGAAATACATATCGTTTGTGTAGCTATGAAGAGAAATACAAGAAGTGTGAAGCTATTGTGTAAATTTTATTCACCTTATATTTCTTTTTCATAGCTTCATAAACTAGATGAACTTCATAATTTGTTTGACATCCACGATTAATTTTAAAAAAGGTGTATCTTGAAACATTACATAATATCTTGTGTTATTGTATGTTGTTGATTAATGTGGTTGTTGTTGATACATATGGTTTGTATAGTTGTGAAAAGAAATACAAGTAGTATGAAGCTATTGTGTTAACTTCACGCACCTTGTACTTTTTCTTCATAGCTTCATAAATTAGATGAACTTCATTTGTTAGACATCCATGATTAATTAAAAAAAAAGGTGTATCTTGAAACATTAATGTTGTTGTTTTTGTTTATTATATCTTGCATTCTTGATCCTTTTGAATTGTTTTCATCTTCTTTTCCCCAGTTTCTTCAAGTTTCCATCAAATACTTCTATTAAAATGTCCCAGCAGTCCGGTTGTAGCCATGGAAGCAGGTCCTCAAGTCGTTCAAGGTACGTATGCAAGTGTGGTCTCGACGCTCTGTTGATGACAACATGGACCGATTCGAACCCAGACCACCGTTTCTATGGCTATGGGATGTCTAAGATTCAAGGATAAAAAAAATGCTATCACTTCGCTTGGTTGGATGAGGAGATGTATTCTAGGATAAAACAAATGATTTCTTCATTAGTAAAGAACTTGAATGAGAAGAAGGAGATGATTAACACCTACAAAGCCAAGGAGGACGAATTGAAGTTGAAGGTGAAGATCCTGAAGAAACAGTTGAAAATTACCTGGATTTTTTTTGTTTGTAGTGTTTATTGCATTTGTTGTAACAAAAATGACGAAATAGGTTATAATTGATTAGGTTTATATGTTAACTGATGGTGTAATGGTTGATGTTATGGTGTATTAAATATGATACAATTATTTGATATTATGAATATGATACAATTATTTGATATTATGATACAATTAATATTATTATGATAAATTGATCACAAATGTGAATTGTATTTTCTGTTGTGATATGGTGAACAATAATATAGGTTAAAAAATGGGATTAATTATAAAAGCAGGATATTATTTGTTCATTCTGCAGAAAATTTAACAACGGTTATATATATCATAACCATTATAATATCTCTTGCGTTGACCAGAAAAAAAATACTTTATCACAACGGCCTTTTAGAAAATCCACTGTGATAGGGCGCGCTTTCCAGTTTATTACAACGGTTACTGGGTCGTGATTGTAAGTATCATATATACAACGACACTCTACATAACAACGTCTGAGCCCGCGTGATTATATATTTTTCCCAACCATTGTTAAATGAGTTTTTCGTAGGAGTGTGAACACAATCAACAACAAGTAACTATACTAATTACCTCATTGCTCTAACATGCAAGCTCTTAGCAAATCCTCCAAAGATTAAATAGTCCTCTCTGTATGACCGTCCGTCTACAGATGGTAAGCAGAACTCAATTGTAACTTAGTTCCTTAAGCTTCCTACAAACTCTCCCATAATCTCGAAGTAAAACTCAGATCTCAATCTAAAATAATACTCAAAGGAACACCATGTAGACTAATAATCTTTTTACTATAGACCTCAACAAGCTCACTAAAATTTGGAGATCTAGTTGTATACTTATTCTTTTCAAAAGTACTATAATCATAGTTTACAGTAGTAGTGTTTCTAGGACCAGAGGTTCCAAATTCATTAGACATTTTTTCTTTTAGGATCTTTTTATGTACCATTGTTAAGTGTTAAAAGCACAAACTGTGCTCTGATGACAACTGATGGTGAGAAAAATACAAGAATGGGGTTGAACTGTGTTATCTATTTCTCTTCTTTCTTGAAAAATCTCATATCATATTCTGAACACAAAGTTTAAAATCTGAATCAAAGTTAAGTAATTAGCAGCGGATGTGAACAGTTTAGAGGCAGAAAGTAAAGAATGAGAGACACAAGCAATTATCTTGGTTCATCTAACAAATCGAGAGTAGTCTGGTCCCCTTGTACTTACAAGAGATTTTCAATATAACCAAACAAATTATAATTGCTCAAGTATAAATCAAGAGAGTTTCAATGCTTAAACACACAAGTAAAAGACTTCTATGCTCAAGCACACAAGTAAGAGACTTTCAATTCTCAAACACACAGGCAAGAGACTTCTATGCTCAAGCACACAAGCAAGAGAATTCAAATGCTCAAGTACATAGCAAAAGACTTTTTAAACTCTAACTTACAATTAAGATATTGTGAAAAACTAAACTTGATATACAATCAGAGTTGTAGATAAAATACAACGCAGAAAGACTCTTTAAAACTTAAGAATTTATAGAATATATAAATGTTAAAAAATTCTAAGTTAAACTTGTGCTTCTCATTTGATAGAGTAACAACTATTTGAATGTCAATAACTTCTTATTTTTATTCAAGTTTTCAACTCCTGATTTGGATCTTTATTTTCTCTTTGAATGTTCATTCTTAGAACCAATACTAAGTTTTTTTTCTCCAGAAATCTTAGTCTATGATCCTGCACACTTGAACCTTTGTTAGTATACCCCATTATTCTTTAAATACTTTGTTATCATCAAAAACTTAGAGATATGGTACAAACCAATCTTGTTCCAACAAAACACCCTTCATTTGGCTGACTATTAGGCTACAAAATACACTAAGTCCCTAACGTCTGATGAACGTGTCGAAGGATAAATTTGTGTAACCCTTTTCGATATTCTGGACATGTTTTAAAGAGAGAGTGATCATAATCTTGTGGTCGAACCATCTCGGTCTACATGACTAGTGTGTCAAAGACTGGGTCTCTTCGTACTTAATTATTTTCCAACGTGAATATCATCATTCTCAGATGAATCCTTCAACTAGAATTTTTAGGTTAACAAGTAAAGATAGATCACTAGATGTTTTTCCTTCTAGAAGGCTTTGTCCTTAAAAGAGACAATATCATTTTGGACATCCTCTATGTCTTCCTCCAACCTCTTCTCAAGAAGATCATCTATCTTAGAAAACTCCTTGAGCATTGCTAGCTTCACCTTAACTCGGGCAAGCTTTTCCTTAAGCTTATTAGCCTTTTTTTCTTAGTGTTTCTCAGATTCCTTTATGCGATCATGTTCTTCAGTAACATACTTTAGAAAATCTTGAGCCTTAGTCACCGCCTCCTGCTAAGCGTTCAACTTGATTTTTAGACCAGCGACCAACTTGTCAGAGTGACAGTAGGTGACAAACATTGTGCGCTCTAGTAGGAACCCCCTAACATATGGTTCTCCAACGCATTCAACATATGAATTCTTATATGAGCTGTCTTGCAATGATCATTAGGGATGTCAACAAGAAAGTCCAAATGCGTTTGCACAAAACTCCGGGTGTAAAAATCCTTACCTAGAGGTCTTTAAAAAAACAACCTCACCTAGAGGGACTACACCTTGTTCCCTAAGACAAAAGATGAGGATTTCCCCTTCATTGATGTTCCATCCATATCGAAAAAATTTCTAGCGACACATCCAAATCAATGGTGGTGCAATTTTCATGTCAGTAGAGAGGCGACTTTGTGAAGTATATCCCGCTTATCCAGCCAGAACATGCTTCATGAACATCATAGGGCAGGTGGAAATGATAGTTATTCATCACCCATCTTCCTTTTTCCCTCCCTCAACAGGCCTTTAGGATGGCAATATGGATCATTAAACCATCTCTCTCCTCGAACAACCTTCTGCTTGGCATGGAGAGCCTTCTTCTATTCGATAGCCAGTTGCGCCATAAATCTTACAAGCAGAAAGAGTAGTATTTGCCAAAGATAATATGTAGGTTGTAAACACCTGGATAATGATTAAACTTACATAAGTAGTCTCCAATCTCTTTGTCACCATTATCATTCTTGCCAAACTCCACCATCTCCCTAGAAACCATTATACAAAATTTGCCCAAGATATCAACGACATGTCTTTCTGGAGTGTTAATTTCATTACAATCTGCAGTGAAACTCTCAAGCAAATTTTAGAGTATATAATTCTTAACTACAAAATTTCCTAACAGTTATCATCAAAACAAAGAGATATTATTAAGCACCAATCTGTGTTCTAACAATCTCCCCCTTTTTGATGATGACAAAAAGTATCAGAAATTTTGTTTAACTGAACATATTAGAATTATAACTCCCCCTGAGATGATGAATCTCCCCCTGAGTTAAATACAAAAAAAAGAATAGAAACTTCCCTTTTGTCTTTGAGTAATCTTCAGAGTTAGATCTTGTTTGTTCTTATAACATTTGAAGGTCAGAATGTCTTGCAGATTTAAGATTCAAAGTTTGATAATAGACAAATGATCTGAGAGACTCAGAGTTTCTTTTATAGAATGTACTTATCAAATGTTCTGAAATATTCAGATTAAATGTTAGATAGAATAGATATGTCTGAAGTTTCATTCTGGTTAAGTTATATTAAACAGTTCAGATCTATATTTTCTCCCCCTTTTTTGTCATAAGCAAAAAGTAAAAACTTTAAAAGGACAAATAAAAGGAAACAGTAAATCAGATAATATAATGGAGAAAACTTTGATTCATTCAAAATATCAGATCAAGAGTACAAAGGCAAACATCAGAAGATATAGCAAAAAAAAAAATACAGATGCAAAAACATTAGAAAAAAAAATCTAAGAGTGTTTGGACAAAAGCATCTTCAATAGATCTGTAATCTCAGAGGAAGATTGCTCTTGCTTGGACATCCACTTAGCCATAGTTTCATTCTTTTCATCTTGCTTTGACATCCATTATGTCATATCCTCAGACTTCTTATCCTGTTTTGCCATCCAGGATTTTATCTCTGACTGTCCAGCTTCCAGAGCAGCAATCTTATCTTCAAAATCTGGATGTTCTTTCTTTATCTCAGATGAAGAAGTATGATGAGGTTCTGTAGCCTGAACAGAGTCAATTTCCATTTGGTATGTAGATTCTAGAGCATTGGAATTAGAAGGAGGGTCTACCAGAGTCATAGCCAACGGATTTTCCTCAGATGCAATGTCAGTAGATTTTGTTGATGGTGGAAGAGCATCTAAAAGAAGCAGAGGTTCAGATTTGTTGACAGTCCAGAATAGAGTTCGAGCAGCCTCAGCAAATCTGAGCTTTGCATCATCAGAACAGACGTTCTTCAGATTTGAAGCTACAGAGTTGAATCTGTTTATGAATCCATTCCAGATGATGTCAGATTCTTTGGCATCCATTGTTGCTGAGCATTTATTCTGAACAGTACCTAAATACATCTGTATTTGTTGCAAAAAAGTTTGAAATAAATGATTAACATTAAGTCTGGGCTTTGGACGTAACAAAGTTTCCAGAGTTACAGGTTTAGGTTGGGGAGTTGGTGGAAAAAGAGATTTCTGAATAGAGATCAGAGGAGGAGGATAATATGGAATGAAGGGTATCTCAGGAGCTTTTTCTTTTGATCTGATTAAAGCATTTAGCAAATGAGGTTTTGCTCTTCTGTGAAGGGTAACTACATCAAAAGTTGCATTTGAGTAGGGTTTGAAAGCAGATTTTGGTGGTTCATCAGATGCAGCAGAGTTATCAGATGTAATTGGCAGAGCTGAAGCAACAGCTGTATCAGATTTTGCAGAACATGATATGGTTGCTAAAGATTCTACATCTGACATAGATTTAAGGTAATCAAGAATCACAGATGGAACGGTTATGGTTAGTTTTGGTTTCAGAGGGTTGATGGGATCAGAAGGTTCAACTCTGTCATAAAAATCTTTTAGTTTGAAACCATAGGCCAAATCATGAAACATAGAGGATACTTGGGCACAAGATATAGAAGATCTTGGGTTTGGATTGGGAATTAAAATCTCAGATGATGGTGTAGGTGTAGGTGTGGGAATAGGATCTGGAATGGAAGCTTTTGAAGGTATGATAGGTTCTGGTTGGTTTACCTCAGAGTATTTTTTAGATGGAGAGATTAGAAAATCTAGGTGGATTTCTGATTCTGAGGAGTTAGAAGATGTGGTTGGTGTACAGGAGGTAGAAGATACTTGAAACACAGTTTTTAAAGGTGTGATATCAAGAACATCTGTATCAGGTATGTGAGGTTCAGAAGTATTGGTTTGTTCTGAAGGAATGTCAGATGGTTTGGATGGTTGTTCTGAGATGGGTGAATCAGATGGAATGGAGATAGATTCTGATGAAATGGGAGCAGAAGTTACTTTTGTAGGTTCAGAAGTAACAGGTGCAATGGGTTCAGATGGTGGATTATTTGATGGCGGATTTTCAGAGGCTTTTTCTGGTTGAGATTCTTGTTGTTTCTCTGGTTGTTCAGATGATATTTGTTGTTCAGAAGGTTATGGTTGTTGTTCTGATGGTTGTCGTTCTGATGGTTGTGTTCGTGGAACAAACTGTTTGATAAGGATTTTAGGTTGAGAAGGTTTTGGTACAGAAACTGTTGGTGTTTGAATTGTTTGTGTTGTTGTTTGAGTTGGAACAGGTGTTTGTTTTTGTGGTGATATGGAACTGGGAGCAATAACAGAAGTGGTTTGTGTTGATGGTGGTTTTGGAACAGACTTAATATTTGAATCATTTATAACAATATTTGCAGAAGATACAAAAGAGTTAATACCTTTTATTTTGATCCTTTTGGCTGGTACATAAGCAGCGTCTTCAGATTCTTTTCTCTTCAAGAGCTTCTTTGGCTTCTCAGCAATCTTGACCTTCTTCTGAGCAGGTGCAGAGTCTACTACTGGCTGAGTTCTTTTCCTCTGTAGTTGTGCTTCTTCTTCTTCTTCTTCTGCATTTGGTAGTGGTTGTCTAGCTAGCTGAATCACATTAGCAGGAACAGGTTTTCCTTCCTTCTTGCATTCATCAATATACATAACAACTATAATTCTGGGCTCTTTAGCAAAGAATAAAGGAAAGTCATCTACAGGAACCCTCTTATTCAATTCAGACACATTCAGCTTCTTGGGAGCTGTTGTGAGTTCATCAACAATTTTGAGTCTCTGAAGACTTTTAGCATTCAGAGGCTTTCCCATTATAAATTCTAATTCCTCTGTGACTCCAGCAGCGTACAGAGCAGTGACCAAACCATTCTCAGTAAGAAGATCTGAGATCAACCTTCCAAAGGGGATCCAAGTTCTGATCTTCTGTCCTTTCTCTTTCACATACTCTCTAGATGCATTGATATGGTTCCACAGATGCATAAAAAGAATGTATGGAAGATCTACCTTTGTGCTCTGACTAAAGCAATACATGAAATAGAGTTGTTCATTATTGACATAGTCTGGAGAATTAGTTGACTTCCTATGGTGGATGCATCCCATGAAGATCTTGGCCCAGATCTTGTAGTCAGGCTTCAGATCCTTGAATTTGTTAGAAGCTTGACCATCAGTCATTACTTCTTCATATACCTCATCCATGTCCACACGACCAGCTGGCAAGTGGGAAACACCATCTGTTTCTTCATATCCAATTAGTTTTCTTATCAGATCTTTTGTGATAATAATTTCTTTTCCCAGCACATAAGATAAGATGAACTTGGGGTAAACTGATGTATGGATCCAAAATTCTTTCACAAGGAGGGGGTAAACTGGTCCAAAGAGCCTATCAAAATATTTAACCCATCCTTGAGCTCCAATGATGGAACGAAACTCAAACCCATTTTCTGCAAGAGAGTCAAACTCAACCATGGATTCACATAGAACTTCCAATTTATCAACAGGGGTTAAAAGAGTTCTTTTGGGAGGAGAATAGGGAGCAACACCCATGTTTTCTGAAGTTACAGCAGCCATAGAAGATTGAAATTGAGCGGCTGTTGATGATGAAGTTACCATTGAAGAATGCTTTGTCAAACGCTTAGGTTTAGGGTTTTTATGCAGAGCAAATAGAAGATGAAAACGCATATAATTTTTCTGAGAGTGTGAAAAGTGTGAAAGTGAATACAAGTCATGTATTTATACTAAAACACTTAGGCATATCAACAGTCATAAATATGCACGTTTTAACAAGCAATAAATGAAAAGAATAATAATCATTACAAACATTAATTGCTTCTGACAATTTGGGGGGAAAATCAAGATTTTCACTATTCAAACTTCACCTCAAACGTCTCTTCAGTTATGTACACGCCACCTCTTCAGATTTGGTGTGACACGTGTTTGCTTGCATGTGTTCTGAATTCTCTTAAGAAATGAAACGTTAGCCAACGTTCAGATCTTCTAAAGATTGTTAGTTCAAATTTTCACAAAAGAAATATTGATCAGAATAAAAATAAGCAATCAGAAGAAATACTTCAGAGCATTAGGCATATTTGCATCTGTAACAATTTGCTTCTGATAAATATCATTCTGGACAAAAATCCATACCAATATTTTTTAGAATAAATTTGAATCTATCTTCAACAAGGGGTTTTGTAAAAATATCTGCCCATTGATGATCTGTATCAACAAAGGCTAAATTTATGATTCCCTTCTGAACATAGTCTCTGATGAAATGATGCTTAATTTCTATATGTTTTGCCTTAGAATGTAAAATGGGATTCTTGGACAAACATATAGCAGAAGTATTATCACAAAAGATAGAAATGTTACTTTCAAAAATTTGATAATCTTCTAGTTGACTCTTCATCCAGAGCATCTGCGTGCTACATCCAGCAACAACAATGTATTCTGCCTCTGTGGTTGAAAGTGCAATTGTGGGTTGCTTCTTGCTGTACCAGGAGATTAGATTTCTTCCTAGAAATTGACAACTTCCAGAAGTACTTTTTCTTTCCACTCTGTCTCCAGCGTAGTCAGCATCACAGAATCCAACTAATTTGAAATCATCAGATTTTCTGTAACACAAACCCACATTAGAAGTACCTTTCAGATACCTTAGAATCCTCTTGACAGTTGTCAAGTGTGATTCTCTAGGATCTGATTGGAATCTAGCACACAGGCAAACACTGAACAATATGTCAGGTCTAGAAGCAGTAAGATAAAGAAGAGAGCCAATCATACCTCTGCAGAGCTTCTGGTCTACTTTCTTACTTACCTCTTCCTTGCCAAGTGAGCTAGTAGGATGCATGAGAGTTTTTGCCAGCTTACTATCAGACATGTTAAATTTCTTCAGAAGTTCTTTAACATATTTTGTCTGATGTATGTAAGTGCACTCTGGAGTTTGATTAACTTGGATTCCTAGAAAGAATCTGAGTTTTCCCATCATGCTCATTTCAAATTCTGCCTGCATACATGTAGCAAACTCCTTTCCAAGCATAATATTTGTTGATCCAAAACTAATATCATCTACATAAATTTGGAAAATTAGAAGATCTTTCTTAATTGATTTACAAAAGAGTGTTGTATCCACTTTGCCTCTGATGAAATTCTTCTCCAGAAGAAAATTACTCAATCTCTCATACCAAGCTCTGGGAGCTTGTTTTAAACCATATAGAGATTTCTTTAATTTGAAAACATGATCTGGAAATTTTTCATTTTCAAAACCAGGAGGTTGGTGGACATAAACTTCTTCTTCTATAATACCATTAAGAAAGGCACTTTTAACATTCATCTGATACAGAGTGATGTTATTTTGTGCAGCAAATGAAATAAGAAGGCGTATAGATTCTAACCTTGCCACTGGAGCATATGTCTCAGTGTAATCAATACCTTCTTGTTGACTGTACCCTTGAGCAACCAGCCTTGCCTTATTCCTTTCAACTTCTCCTTTCTCATTTAGCTTATTTCTGAAGACCCATTTTGTACCAATTATATTGAATCCTTGAGGTCTTTGAACTAGATCACATACATCATTTCTGCTGAATTGATTTAGCTCTTCTTGCATGGCAATAATCCAATCATTGTCTTGCAGAGCTTCATCTACAGAAGATGGTTCAATTTCTGACACTAGTCCAAATAGTGATGCTTCAGATGATCTTAGAAAGGATCTTGTTCTGATGGGATCATCCTTCTTTCCAATAATAACATCCTCTGGATGGGAAGCTTTAATTCTGGATGATGATCCTCTAAAAGTTGATTCTTCAGAAATGTTTAGATTATTCATCTGAGAAGTTAAAGGAGTAGCATCTGGAGTTGCTTCTGGTTCCTTCACTTGAATTTTATCTACTTCTGGAACTTTAGAGTCAATGAAGACTACTTCCATATCTGCAGAGTTATCAAACTGTTTTGGCTTTTCAGAGCCAAGCTTATCATCAAATCTGACATGAATGGATTCTTCCACAATCTGTGTCTCAGTGTTGTATACTCTGTAGCCTTTAGAGCGTTCAGAATATCCAAGCATGAAACACTTCTGTGCTTTTGAATCAAACTTGTTCAGATTATCCTTAGTATTCAACATATAGAAAATACATCCAAAAGGATGAAAATATGAAATGTTGGGCTTTTTGTTCTTCCACAGTTCATAAGGAGTCTTCTTCAGAAGAGGTCTAACAGACACTCTGTTCTGAATGTAACAGGTTGTGTTGATTGCTTCTGCCCAAAAGTGTTTTGCCAGATTTGTCTCATTGATCATGGTTCTGGCCATTTCTTGCAGGGTTCTGTTTTCCCTCTCTACAACCCCATTTTGTTGTGGAGTTCTAGGACAGGAAAAATCATGAGCAATGCCATTTTCAGAAAAATATTTTTCAAAATATTTATTTTCAAATTCACCACCATGATCACTTCTGACTTTTATGATTTTGAAATCCTTTTCATTCTGGACTTGCTTGCAGAAGTCAAAGAACACAGAATGTGACTCATCCTTGTGTTTTAAGAACTTTACCCATGTCCATCTACTATAGTCATCAACAATGACTAATCCATACTTCTTGCCTCTGATGGATGCAGTTTTCACTGGTTCAAACAAATCAATATGAAGCAGTTCTAGTGGTTTAGAAGTAGAAACAACATTTTTTGATTTAAAAGATGTTTTTGAAAACTTCCCCTTTTGGCATGCTTCACAAAGAGCATCTGAAGTGAACTTCAGATTAGGGAGTCCTCTGACAAGATTAAGTTTATTAATCTGAGATATACGTCTCATATTAATATGGCCCAATCTTTTGTGCCAGACCCATTGCTCTTCATTAACAGACAAGAGGCATTTAACATTTTGAACTTTAAGTTCTGAAAGATTTATTTTATAAATGTTGTTTTTCCTCTTACCACTAAATAGGATAGAGCCATCCTTTTGACTAATAGCTTTACAACATTTTTTATTAAAGGTAATATCATAACCATTGTCACTTAATTGACTTATGGACAATAAGTTATGCTTTAACCCTTCAACAAGTAAAACATTAGTAATAGAGGGAAGTTTACCATTTCCAATAGTGCCAGATCCAATGATCTTGCCCTTCTGGTTCCCTCCAAACTTCACATCACCTCCAGATCTAAGTTCCAGGCTTTGGAACATAGACTTTTCTCCTGTCATGTGTCGTGAGCATCCAGAATCCAGGTACCATGATTGGCGTCCTGACCTTGCTGCTAAGAACATCTGCAACAGGAATTATTTTGTTTTTAGGTACCCAGATCTTCTTGGGTCCTTTGGGGTTAGTTGGTTTGTAGGTTTGTCTAAACTTCTGTTTTTCAACATAATGTTTATTCTGACTTGCCTTGGGTTTAAACACATAAGTATTCTTCTCAGAGCTTGTGTGTTTAATGTCATTTAAGTGACCAAATTTAAATTGAGAATACAGAGGTGTCTTCTTGATGAAAAGTTTGTCAACAGATTTTGGATTACTTCCAGATGAAGATTCATATCCAATACCTCTTCTGTTGTTCCCACTAACACCATAGATCATAGAAGCCATCTTGCTTCTGTCTATGCTCTTAGTAAGAAATCTCTGAAAGCTAGAGTAATATTTTTCTAAAATGTTTTCACATGACTTAGTCTCAGATTCAGATTCTTGTTGAGTTATTTCAAAGTCATTTTTGATTTTCAGATTAATTTCTTTTTGCTCAACAAGTTCTGTCTTCAGAAGATCAATCTCAAATTCAAGATTGCTTTTCAGCTTCTTGTATTTGAGTTTGATATTGTTATAACTTTTAAGAACTTCTGTTAAAACTTTTATAAGTTCTTCTTTGGTAAGTTTAGCCATTACCTCTTCAGCGTCATCATCAGATTCAGAATCTGATTCATATCCTGAGGTTCCTTCCTCTTGATCCTCTGTGCTGGCCATCAGTGCAACATTAGCACATTCTTCTTCTGATTCAGAAGATGATTCAGATTCATCTGAGTCATCCCATGTTGCCATCAGAACCTTCTTCTTTTTGTTAAACTTCTTCTTGGGTTTTTCTTTTTGAAGTTTGGGGCAATCATTCTTGTAATGCCCAGGTTCTTTGCACTCATAGCACACAACTTCTTTCTTGCCAGATCTTCTGTGCCCAGAAGATTCCTTTCTATTATCAGATCTTCTGAAGTTGTTGAACTTCTTTCCCTTGTGCTTCCAGAGTCTGTTGATCCTTCTGGACAGCATGGATAATTCATCTTCTTCTTCAGAAGAAGATTCTTCAGAGCTTTCTTCAATAACCTGCAAAGCTTTAGCAGATTTGTTAGATTTTAAGGCAACAGATTTACCTTTTTCTTTCTTCTGAGGTTCATCTTCCTCAAGCTCAATTTCATGGCTCCTCAGTGAGCTGATGAGTTCTTCTAAGGAGATCTTGTTCAGATCTTTAGCCATCTTCAAGGCATTCACCATTGGTCTCCATCTGGTAGGTAGACTTCTGATGATTTTCTTTACATGATCTGATGTAGAGTATCCCTTGTCCAGAACTTTTAGCCCAGCTTGGAGGATCTGAAATCTGGAGAACATGGCTTCAACATATTCAAAGTCTTCCATCTTGAAGGCCTCATACTTATGGATCAGAGCCAGAGCTTTTGTCTCCTTGACTTGGGAGTTTCCCTCATGAGTCATTTTTAAGGATTCAAACATATCAAAAGCAGTTTCCCTGTTTGTAATTTTTTCATACTCAGTATGAGAAATTGCATTCAGTAATATAGTTCTGGCCTTGTGATGATTTCTAAAATCTTTCTTCTGAGCATCTGTCATAGACTTTCTGTCTATCTTTTTGCCATTCCCATCTGTGGGATGGACATATCCATCTATGACTAGATCCCATAGATCAACATCATATCCTAGGAAAAAACTCTCAATTCTGTCTTTCCAGTAATCAAATTTCTCCCCATCAAACATAGGGGGTTTGGTGCTGATCCTGTCCCTTTCTTCATATTTATTGTTAATGTTGGATATAGTATTATCAGCCATTGTAACAAATAAATATATATCAAAGTATTTCTCTCTGGATCTTTACTGTCACTGTTAAGTGGTAGCACACACAGAACCGGAGCTCTGATGCCAACTGAAGGTGAGATAATACTTAGAAGGGGGGTTGAATAAGTATGAAAGATTAAAACTTAGAAATAAAAACACAATTATTTTTATCCTGGTTCGTTGAACTCAACTACTCCAGTCCACCCTTCCTAGAGTGATTTGCCTTTGTCAACAAGGACTTAATCCACTATTTAATCAAACAGATTACAATAGTAACACCTAAGAACAACTGTTCTTAGTCTTCTCAAGAGCTACTGATTCCAACTGAATCCTCTTAAGGAAATCCTTTACAATCAATGTAAATCTAATACAAGAGTATGAATGCTTCTAAAAAGCTTTTATCACAACAGTGATATTTCTCTTAAGTTTAAGTACACAGAATTCTAAGAATGAATATGAAAGAATGAGAGCTTTGAATATTATGATTTCTTTTCAGCAAAATGTCTAACTGAAGAATTTGGTGGAGTCTTCCTTTTATAGGCAGCTGATCCAAGGAAGCTGAACGTTGAGAAGAGTGTCCCAAAAAGGTCTGAGCCTTTTTGTCTTCACATCAAGTGACCTTTCCTAGAAGTAGAAAGCACAGAAAAATCCTTTTTGTCTGTGTTCTTATGTCTAGCACCAATGAGGAAAGAGACGTTTGATTTACTCCAACGGATATAATCTTTGAATATTTCTTCTTCAGTTTTCAGCAAGTTCATCAGAATCTGATTGAGTCAGAGTCTTCTAATGATGTTCAGAACTTTGCTGTATCAGAGTCTTCTGCAGCATGTGTGCTTTTAGCGTGTTGATCATCAGAGCATATTTAACACAAAACTTCAGTACTGGCAGCTTTAGTACTTTCAAAAACTTCTGTAGAAACTATGCTTTGAGAAACTCTTCATACAATATTCTTCTTAGCTTCAGATGCTTCTGACTTGCTTCAGATGCTTCTGCTTGCTTCAGATTCTTCTGGAGCTTCTGCTTCAGAATCTTCTGGAGCTTCTTGCTTCAGATCGTTCTGGAGACTATGCTCAGGATCTTCTGTAATCAGCAATCAGAATCTTCTAATGAGTGCATCTGGCGCTTCAGAGTCTAGATAACTTCTTGTATACAATTCAGATTTGCTTCTAGAGTGTTAATTTTATTACAATCTGCAGTAAAACTCTCAAGCAAATTTTAGAGTATATAATTCTTAACTACAAAATTTCCTAACAGTTATCATCAAAACAAAGAGATATTATTAAGCACCAATCTGTGTTCTAACAGATCTCTCTCACTTGGAATTCAAGTTCTTTCCCCTGATTATCGTGATAACTCTTTTGCCTACTCTACGAAGCTTTCATCTTCTCTAGAATCATCTTGATCTTTTCCACCGCATGTTAAACAATGTATGGCCTAAGTACAACACTTTCTCCAGACTCATACGAACACAAAGGTGTCCTACACCTTCAACCATATAAAGCCTCAAACTGTGTCATTCCAACACTAGAATGGAGATTGTTGTTATAGATAACACTACTACAAAACGTGCAAATAACAACACAGGTTTACAGCGGATTCATATACACCGTTGTAATAGGTTAAAATTTCTGCATCCTGGATTTATAAATAATAATTTAATGACAATTGCCTTAAAAAAAACCGTAGTAATAAATAATGTGTAGCAAGCTTCGATTCCCAACAACTATTTTTTTTCCATTTTTTATAGTACATTAAGCATATGTCACTTAAGTCTATTATTTAAAAAATAAATTGTAAATGATTTTATAACGGTTAAGTAAACCAACCGATGTAAAATTTAAAAGTTATTTAACCACGGTTTTACAATACGACCATTGTAAAATTTGAAAATTGCATCACGGTTTTTCTTTCTAACCGTGATGAAAAGTGATAGTTTTTAGTATATAAGAGCAAATATCTATAGTTCAGTACATAACAGCCGTTTCTCTCAAAAAAGAAAACCCTAACATAGCTTTACTCTTCTCTCTCATAACATAACCCTAACATCCAGTGGCGGAGCCAGAACGTTTTTGAAGCCTGGGCAAAAATTTAAAGACAATAAATTCATATTGTGTATATAAATAGTTATTAATCAAAATAATTTTTTTTAATTTAATTGATTTCGGCAGAATTTTAAAACTAACATAGCCATATCCAATTTGAGGCTGATACTAACATGGAATATTATTTCATGTAATTCATAATAATTCTTGAAATTAGCACCAAGTTAACAACATAATTTTATTTACTAACTACTGTAACTACAAACTAAATTTAAAATACAAATTCCTAGTTAACATCAATTGAACCATATAATTTAGACTGAATATAAATTGAAGAATTGGACCTAATATATTTTTTATATTATTCGAGGATAAAATTTATTCTTTTCTTCTTCTTTTTTACAACACTATACATGTTTTTTTTTTTTTTATAATTTTAGTAGCTGCTACTTTTATGTTAAAATTTATTTTTTCAAGTATTCATTTTTTGTTTTTGGTTAATTTAGTCATAAATAGAAACTTTATTTTAATTTTGTATTTTTTGTAATGTAGTTGAATCTAAGTATTATCATATAAAAAAATTAATATAATGTATGCTTAATTGCGTAAAAAAGAAGAAAAAAATATGTTTTATTTGTGAAAAATGTTTAAATTACGGCGGTTAAAACTGCCATTATCAACGACAAAAACCGTCTTTTTATTTAATATACATTATGACATGAGAAAGTTTATTCAAAAGTACTATTTTTCTGCATTTTCGTTAATTGTGGCGGTTTTAACCGCCATAACAGCACTTATTAATCGCCACAATTTTCATATTCTTTTATAAAAGAAGGCAAAATTTTGGGACCGAGCCCGGGCACATGCCCGACCTGGCCGGGCCTTAAAACCGCCCATGCTAACATCCATGTGACATTTTAAATATACTTCAACCTTCAGATACGTCTTCAGATTCTTCTTCACCAATCGCTATCTTGAGGTTCATTCATTAAACTTATGCTTCGATTTCGTTTACATTTTTTGTCATTTGGTTAATGTTCTCACTTTTTCAGATTCGTCTTAACCACCTTAACAAGAGAAATACATATCGTTTGTGTAGCTATGAAGAGAAATACAAGAAGTGTGAAGCTATTGTGTAAATTTTATTCACCTTATATTTCTTTTTCATAGCTTCATAAACTAGATGAACTTCATAATTTATTTGACATCCACGATTAATTTTAAAAAAGGTGTATCTTGAAACATTACATAATATCTTGTGTTATTGTATGTTGTTGATTAATGTGGTTGTTGTTGATACATATGGTTTGTATAGTTGTGAAAAGAAATACAAGTAGTATGAAGCTATTGTGTTAACTTCACGCACCTTGTACTTTTTCTTCATAGCTTCATAAATTAGATGAACTTCATTTGTTAGACATCCATGATTAATTAAAAAAAAAGGTGTATCTTGAAACATTAATGTTGTTGTTTTTGTTTATTATATCTTGCATTCTTGATCCTTTTGAATTGTTTTCATCTTCTTTTCCCCAGTTTCTTCAAGTTTCCATCAAATACTTCCATTAAAATGTCTCAGCAATCCGGTTGTAGCCATGGAAGCAGGTCCTCAAGTCGTTCAAGGTACGTATGCAAGTGTGGTCTCGACGCTCTGTTGATGACAGCATGGACCGATTCGAACCCAGACCACCGTTTCTATGGCTATGGGATGTATAAGATTCAAGGATAAAAAAAATGCTATCACTTTGCTTGGTTGGATGAGGAGATGTATTCTAGGACAAAACAAATGATTTCTTCATTAGTAAAGAACTTGAATGAGAAGAAGGAGATGGTTAACACCTACAAAGCCAAGGAGGACGAATTGAAGTTGAAGGTGAAGATCCTGAAGAAACAGTTGAAAATTACCTGGATTTTTTTTATTTGTAGTGTTTATTGCATTTGTTGTAACAAAAATGACAAAATAGGTTATAATTGATTAGGTTTATATGTTAACTGATGGTGTAATGGTTGATGTTATGGTGTATTAAATATGATACAATTATTTGATATTATGAATATGATACAATTATTTGATATTATGATACAATTATTATTATTATGATAAATTGATCACAAATGTGAATTGTATTTTCTGTTGTGATATGGTGAACAATAATATAGGTTAAAAAATGGGATTAATTATAAAAGCAGGATATTATTTGTTCATTCTGCAGAAAATTTAACAACTGTTATATATCATAACCATTATAATATCTCTTGCGTTGACCAGAAAAAAAATACTTTATCACAACGGTCTTTTAGAAAATCCACTGTGATAGGGCGCGCTTTCCAGTTTATTACAACGGTTACTGGGTCGTGATTGTAAGTATCATATATACAACAACACTCTACATAACAACGTCTGAGCCCGCGTGATTATATATTTTTCCCAACCATTGTTAAATGAGTTTTTCGTAGGAGTGTGAACACAATCAACAAGTAACTATACCAATTACCTCATTGCTCTAACATGCAAGCTCTTAGCAAATCCTCCAAAGATTAAATAGTCCTCTCTGTATGACCGTCCGTCTACAGATGGTAAGCAGAACTCAATTGTAACTTAGTTCCTAAAGCTTCCTACAAACTCTCCCATAATCTCGAAGTAAAACTCAGATCTCAATCTAAAATAATACTCAAAGGAACACCATGTAGACTAATAATCTTTTTAATATAGACCTCAACTAGCTCACTAAAATTTGGAGATCTAGTTGTATACTTATTCTTTTCAAAAGTACTATAATCATAGTTTACAGTAGTAGTGTTTCTAGGACCAGAGGTTCCAAATTCATTAGACATTTTTTCTTTTAGGATCTTTTTATGTACCATTGTTAAGTGTTAAAAGCACAAACTGTGCTCTGATGACAACTGATGGTGAGAAAAATACAAGAATGGGGTTGAACTGTGTTATCTATTTTTCTTCTTTCTTGAAAAATCTCATATCATATTCTGAACACAAAGTTTAAAATCTGAATAAAAGTTAAGTAATTAGCAGCGGATGTGAACAGTTTAGAGGCAGAAAGTAAATAATGAGAGACACAAGCAATTATCTTGGTTCATCTAACAAATCGAGAGTAGTCTGGTCCCCTTGTACTTACAAGAGATTTTCAATATAACCAAACAAATTATAATTGCTCAAGTATAAATCAAGAGAGTTTCAATGCTCAAACACACAAGTAAAAGACTTCTATGCTCAAGTACACAAGTAAGAGACTTTCAATTCTCAAACACACAGGCAAAAGACTTCTATGCTCAAGCACACAAGCAAGAGAATTCAAATGCTCAAGTACATAGCAAAAGACTTTTTAAACTCTAACTTACAATTAAGATATTGTGAAAAACTAAATTTGATATACAATCAGAGTTGTAGATAAAATACAACGCAGAAAGACTCTTTAAAACTTAAGAATTTATAGAATATATAAATGTTAAAAAATTCTAAGTTAAACTTGTGCTTCTCATTTGATAGAGTAACAACTATTTGAATGTCAATAACTTCTTATTTTTATTCAAGTTTTCAACTCCTGATTTGGATCTTTATTTTCTCTTTGAATGTTCATTCTTAGAACCAATACTAAGTTTTTTTCCCCTAGAAATCTTAGTCTATGATCCTGCACACTTGAACCTTTGTTAGTATACCCCATTATTCTTTAAATACTTTGTTATCATCAAAAACTTAGAGATATGGTACAAACCAATCTTGTTCCAACAAAACACCCTTCATTTGGCTGACTATTAGGCTACAAAATACACTAAGTCCCTAACGTCTGATGAACGTGTCGAAGGATAAATTTGCGTAACCCTTTTCGATATTCTGGACATGTTTTAAAGAGAGAGTGATCATAATCTCGTGGTCGAACCATCTCGGTCTACATGACTAGTGTGTCAAAGACTGGGTCTCTTCGTACTTAATTATTTTCCAACGTGAATATCATCATTCTCAGATGAATCCTTCAACTAGAATTTTTAGGTTAACAAGTAAAGATAAATCACTAGAGGTTTTTCCTTCTAGAAGGCTTTGTCCTTAAAAGAGACAATATCATTTTGGACATCCTCTATGTCTTCCTCCAACCTCTTCTCAAGAAGATCATCTGTCTTAGAAAACTCCTTGAGCATTGCTAGCTTCACTTTAACCCGGGCAAGCTCTTCCTTAAGCTTATTAGCCTTTTTTTCTTAGTGTTTCTCAGATTCCTTTATGCGATCATGTTCTTCAGTAACATACTTTAGAAAATCTTGAGCCTTAGTCACCGCCTCCTGCTAAGCGTTCAACTTGATTTTTAGACCAGCGACCAACTTGTCAGAGTGACAGTAGGAGACAAACATTGTGCGCTCTAGTAGGAACCCCCTAACATATGGTTCTCCAACGCATTCAACATATGAATTCTCATATGAGCTGTCATGCAATGATCATTAGGGATGTCAACAAGAAAGTCCAAATGCGTTTGCACAAAACTCCGGGTGTAAAAATCCTTACCTAGAGGTCTTTAAAAAAACAACCTCACCTAGAGGGACTACACCTTGTTCCCTAAGACAAAAGATGAGGATTTCCCCTTCATTGATGTTCCATCCATATCGAAAAAATTTCTAGCGACACATCCAAATCAATGGTGGTGCAATTTTCATGTCAGTAGAGAGGCGACTTTGTGAAGTATATCCCGCTTATCCAGCCAGAACATGCTTCATGAACATCATAGGGCAGGTGGAAATGATAGTTATTCATCACCCATCTTCCTTTTTCCCTCCCTCAACATGCCTTTAGGATGGCAATATGGATCATCAAACCATCTCTCTCCTCGAACAACCTTCTGCTTGGCATGGAGAGCCTTCTTCTATTCGATAGCCAGTGGCGCCATAAATCTTACAAGCAGAAAGAGTAGTATTTGCCAAAGATAATATGTAGGTTGTAAACACCTGGATAATGATTAAACTTACATAAGTAGTCTCCAATCTCTTTGTCACCATTATCACTCTTGCCAAACTCCACCATCTCCCTAGAAACCATTATACAAAATTTGCCCAAGATATCAACGACATGTCTTTCTGTTTTGGAGAGAAACTTATAATTGAATTCATTTATCACCATAGGCCCCCCCATATAGTAAAACACAAATCGATTTTTTTGTTCTCTTGAAACATTACCATAAATTGATCATCTCGCCCCTCGCTCTTGCGAGTCTATCTTTCTAATTTTTATAATAATTTAAATTTAGGGGTGAAGAGGACCTTCCCGGATACGTCACCTAAGCTGACATATTCGACCTTGCTAGCAATCTCAGTGTTGTAGAAGGAGAAGAATATACCCACAGTGGGAGAGACCTCCAAATTCCTGCACAAAATATCGAACGCCCTAATAAATGCCCATCAATTTGGTGATATTTAAGAAGGAACGACATTGATGGTTTCAAGCACCTCATACTTAAACATTGTGAAGGGAATTAGCAACCCCAAATCCTAGATTACAAGAAGGTACAGGTAGAATAAGTCGCCCCTAAATGACTTAAAGGCACCATATTAACCCTTTCATCTTTAGAGAAAGACTCCAAGATGATGTCCTCCTCATCCCCTGAGCCAGACAAGTTCAAACCCTTACGGAAATAGTCTACCTTCTCTTGCTTGATATACATTGTAATAATTTCTGGCCCCCGATCTTTTAGAAGAGTTGGATGCCATCAATGATCCTGACTATCAAACATCTTTTTAAAAAAAATCCTATAGTCAACCGTCCCATCAACTCAACTAGTGTGTTTCATACAAAATTCCCACGTCTCTGTAAGCTTAGAGGGTTCAACCACATTGCCAAAATGATCTAAATATCTAATAATTTCCATTTACTTGATAAAGTAATGCTTGAGGGTCTGTTTGGATTGATGGAAAGGGATGAAATGGAATGAAGTGGAGTGGAGTTATGTTCCGTTGTTTGGATTTACAAAAATTGAATGGAATGGAATGAAGTATGATGGAACACATTCCATCCAATACCACTATTTTGGCCCATTTTTCATTCCCCAAATTGGGGTGTATCCAATAGAATGAAATCAATTAATAAAACAGTTACAAATTTATCCTCCAAATTTTCACTTTTATTATTAATCGTTCCTATTCCATATTTCAATCAACGTGATATTTTTCTATTAATTCACTGCAATTTTTCTCCTTCACAGACCTTCTTCTTGCTTGCAAAGAGTCTACCTTTCTTCTACCCTAACAAGGTACATCATATTTCTTCTCATTTTTTACCTGTATTTATATGTGTGCTCTATTAAATTAAATATCTTGATTTATCTTCATGTTCATGTCTTTTTCATTTTTCAGAAATTAGGTATAGTTACTAAAAACAAAACCTAAAATTATGATTTATGTTGCTTTATAGTGTTTTGTATGTTAAATTAACTTTTTATTAAGAACAAAAGTAGAAATTAGATTTGTTGCAAAACTACTATTCCTATTACTTTTCACTACTATTCACGTTGATTGTATTCTTATTATGTATAGAGAAAAACTAAATTAGTTACTCTAACATAAAATTGGCTAATAATACTATGTAGTATAATAGGAAAATAATTATTAGTAACATAAGTGTGAGAATGTTGGATCCATCAATAATGTAGCAAAGGGTAAAAATGAAATAAAAAAGTTATAATGCTTTTCGCTCCGTCCAATTTCCAATCAGTAGAATGAAATATTAATTCGGCTCCGTTGTAAAATATTCAAACAATGAAATTTATATTCCGTTCCACTCCATTCTATTCCCGCTCCGTTATTTTTAAATTATTCAATCATATCCTAAAAGACTCATGACTCATTATATAATTTTAACATGAATCAAATTCAATCCAATTTTAATTGAGCAATTGAAATAAATTGCCGTCTCTTCATCTCAATTTCACCTACTTTCACGTGGGTTTTAGTATCAAATATCAATCGGAAACAAGTTGGAGTCGCAGCACTGAACTCAACCACCCGCTGAACGGAGCCGGAGTTTTTCGTTGCCAGCCACAAACAGTAACAAACTCCGTCCAGGTTTTTTCAATTTCATTATTCTCTTAATAGATTTCCCTGATGCGACCTGCGGCCGAGATGACTGCTCCTGCCAAAGGCAAATCATCAGAGAATTTTGCGTCTGCACCGCTATTCCCCGATTAGACGCTGCTAAAGTAGAAAATTTAGAAAATTGTTCTGGTCATGCTCAAGTAGATAACAATTAAGATAGTCAAATTGTGTTGATTAGGTTTTGTTGCAGGCTGATTATGGTGTTTAATATACAGATTGAAACTGTAACTGCAGCTTAGGGTTACAATATGTTCTGTTCATTTCTTTTTCAATTAAACGAATTGAATAAAAATTCATATTGAAACAGGTTGTGCAAGGTTCCTGAACTTTACTTTCTTCCACAATGGCTAACAAATCTAAAGAAGAACCTAACACTGCTCCCAAACCTGATACGTGGTACAATCTCACACTAGGACCTTCATTTAAAGACGACTCCGCTAACAAATACTGCACTCTCCGATGTAAGCTCTTCCCAACATATTACCTAATACTATTCTGTATGCTGTTTTGAATTTTTTGATTTTTATGTGTTGAACTTTTTATAGATGAATTTAAGCCGGCTTCAGTTGATAAGACTAAGCCAGGATTGCTACGCAAGAGCAAAGAGAATAGAGTTTCTGTGGAGTTTCAGAACAACCAAGTAGGAAAACCCAAGGTCACGTTTGAGGGGAACAGCGAGGAATACAAGGAAAACGATGCTGTCTTGTTCTTTGATGGTCGTACACTTCGATTGGAGCGGCTTGATAGGGCTGTAAAGCAACTGCGGCATCTTCGAATGCCTGGGGAGTCTTCCGCTGTTGTGTCTGGAACTGTTACTGCTCCATCTGGACCAGCTTTGGATCCTCGGTCATCCCCCATTGGGAAGCCTCTAAAACCAGCATCTTTTGGCAGTGCCCGGAGCTCAAATCAAGCTGTTGCAGTAAGTGCTTACCAACTATCTTTAGCATAGTTGTTTGTTTAGTAGTCTTGTTCATTACACTATAAAAATCTATGATGGTGGACTCTATCATTTATATGGTTATTTTTTAATATCTTCAAATTTTCCGTGTTTCTATCGAAGTTGATTCCTTACTGAATACATATCCTTGTCAATTGTGATATAATTTGTGTTTGTAGAACTATACCTGTAAATAGATATTTAATTTTATTGGGCGGGGCAACTTTAACTTGATTGTTTACATAACGTACGTACATAACATACAATTCACTCAGCTACTTCTCACTTGATGCTTCGGCAGATATTTGCATCCTTGAATTACTGGATATTTGACTTTCTTTCTTTTTGGTTCTTATGTACTTCTTAATCGAGGAAAAGAACGTGGATTATAATATGACTTGAAGCCGGTGATTTATATTTTTGAAGTTGGTATATGTTGGGCTTCTAAGTGAAGCACATATACCCTTATAAATCTCTTTTAGAAGGTGTTAACATTTTTTCTGTTTTGCATTCTATCGTGACAGGAGGGAAGTAAATGATTCATTCCTTGTATTTACCTGTTTTCTACTTTTAGTTTAATTTCTTATATTTACATTGATTCTGCACAGGTTGAAGTGGAACGAATTGATACGGGTGAACCTGAAAATTCTGGTACGAATGATATGAATAGAAGCTTTCTCGCAGAATATCTAGACTCTATTATTGATTTTCTGATGACCTGTGAGATAGTTTCAGAGATTTGTGTTGTATTTATTGAACTAAATTTAATATTGTACTTATCATATGACAGACATCAAATCTGGTTCGAAGAGGTCATATGATCAATTAAATGAACCACCACATGTTTCTACTACCTCACCAGTTGCCATAGATGAAGTTGAGGAACATAGAGATATAGACATTGATGACCTCTTTGGAAGCGGAACACCTGAGGATGACAATAATGTTGATGACAATAATGTTGAAGTAAAGGATAATGTTGGATTTGACATGAATGTTTCAATCACTGATGATGAGATAGCTGATGTGTATGATAGTGGTGATGAGGTGGACAAAGGACCCAATGCTGCTGAAGCTCTCAGAGACCAAGTGAATGCAGAGGGGAAGGGTGAAGAAGCAGAGGGGAAGGGTGAAGAAACATCTAGTTCTAGCAGTAGCAGTGACAGTGGAAGCAGCAGTGATAGTGGTAGTGGAAGCAGTAGCAGCAGTGATAGTGGAGGCAGCGATGACGACTCAGTTACTTCAATATAAAATTTTACAACCATGATATTTTTCTTTATTTTCTTTTTATCATTTATGGTTTTTGTTGCAAATAATCCAATGTATAGAATGTGTTTATTAAGCCTGGGTTAGAAGAATGTAGATTCTATAAGGTTGGGAATTTTGTTAATACTGACAAAATATAAATATGTTGTTGTTGAAGGAAACTTTTAGAAAAAAAATTGATTCCTGTATAGGTAAAATGGGGATTTGAATTCAATTCAAAATTCTAAGCAAATCAAATGAATTAATTGAATTGTTTTTTTTAATTATAGAGTATTAAATTGATGGTTTAATATATATTTTAGTCATAAATGTTAATCTCGAAGTTCATTTTAGTTCTTTAACTTTAAAAAGGTCCACATTGATCTCTTAATTCTTTAAAATGTTTTACATTAGTTATTTTTGTTTAATTAACGACGAATTTAGCAATTGATTTTTAAATTTCTCCATCGCTAATAAGATAAAAAAGATTAATATATAACATTTTGAATAGTTAAAGACCAATTCAGACAATTTTTAAATTAAGGGATCAAAATGAACATTAAATTAAGATACGTGACAAAAAATAATATTAAGCTTAAATTGATTTATTGTTACATTTTCAAGGGCATTTTCATAAATTTCAAATTTTGTGTCAAATTAAAAATATGATAGATACAAATTTGTAATTTTTAAAATTTTGAAGAGATTAATTTATAAAATTTGAAAATTATTAAGAACTTATTTGTAATTTTGAAAGTAAATTAATTTCTTTTAATAAAATATGAGTATCATCTTACTGTAATAAATATTTAACATTTGCATTATACAGAGTAAAAAAATAAATTTAAATTTTTATTTAAATTCTTTATTTCTTAGTCTCATTTGAAATTTCTTAAATTGTACTTAATAAAATACTTCATAATTTTTAGGTGAGTTTAATAAGTCTACATATTTTTTTATCCAAACAAAATTTTTTAATCAAATCATTTTAAATTCTTTTAAAAAATTATTTTTACTCGTTATAATGCTCATTCCAATTACATTCTTAAGTTTTGGTAAGGGTATCTTTGATTAATCCTTGGTTCAGATATTGTTGAAAATTCACCTCACGCCCTATGAAGAATTCCCATCAATCTTGATCTCAAGATTGATGAACAAACCCACAATACGATAATAATGGTAATAACAAGTAATTATCAAGAACAACAAAAGAAAAGAAGAACACACAAGAAAGAGAAGAATGAGAGAAGAAAATATTTGGAGAAAATTGTTACCCACAACTGTGGGATTTCTTATTGCTTATAGAACTTTCACTTACTCAAACTACAACTGTGAAATCTGTTCTATGTTATGATTGAATACAAAGCAAGACACCCTATTTATAGTTTTAGGTTTACAAAAGCCCAAAACATAAAAGGCCTAAAATATTCAAATCAAATCTAATCATATCAAATCAAATCTGTTTACACTATGAATTATATTTAACACACCACCTAATTCATTGTGTCTAAACTCTCTACATTCATCATGACTCTTAGTCTTCTGAAGGCTTCGACCTACACTCCCTTCGTCATGATATCTGCAATCTGATTCTCAGTTCTGCAGTGTTCCAACTTCATCTTCCCTTCTGCTACCTACTCTTGAAGATAATGGAACCTCATTTCGATATGCTTGCTTAAGTCCATACAGGGCTTTATGAAGCCTGTACATCTTTCTTTCTTCGCCTTGTTTCACAAACCCAGCTGGTTGTGCAACATAAACTTCTACGTCTAAGGGGCCATTAAGGAATGCACACTTCACGTCCATCTGACATGTGTGCCAGTTGTTCATATTTGCTAGACCAACAACCAACCTGATTGTTTCGATTCTAGCAACAGGTGCGAATACTTCATCGAAGTCGATTCCTTCCTTCTGAAGAAATCCTTTCGCCACAAGTCTCGCCTTGTGTCGAGTTACTTCTCCTTTAGGATTTACCTTCACCTTGTAAACCCATTTCACATCAATTGCCTTCTTGCCTTGCGGCAATTCGACAAGTGACCAGGTATCGTTGACTTCGATGGACTCCAACTCTTCAGTCATTGCTTTCATCCACTTCGAATCTTTCAATGCCTCAGCTGCATTGACTGGTTCGACATCTGCGTAAAAAGAATAATGTACCAACTCACCCTCTTCATCGACTACATCATCTGATGTAATTACACATTCTTGCAACCTTGCAGGCATGTGTCTTGTTTGTCGAGGTCTGCTTGAACCTGCTTCATCTGCAACTGGTTCCTGTCGAACTTCTATTTTGACTTCAGTGGTTGGTTCTTCACAAGAGATTCTCACTGAATCCTTCTTGGCATTCTCAGTCCAATCCCATTCTTTAAGCTAATCTATGATCACATCCCTGCTGATCACTACCTGCTTATTCATTGGGTCGAACAACTTGTAACCTCCTGTCGAATGATATCCTATCAAGATCATCTGATTCGACTTATCATCAAGCTTCCTTCTCAACTGATCTGGCACATGTCTATGTGCTATAGATCCAAACACCTTCAAGTGACTGAGACTAGGCTTGACACCAGACCAACATTCTTCTGGTGTGATTCCTTCAAGCTTCTTCGTCGGATATCTGTTCAATATATATGTTGCTATCGAAACTGCTTCTCCCCATAATTCTTTAGGTAGATACTTTCCATTCAACATACTTCTCACCATATTCATGATGGTTCTGTTCTTGCGTTCTGCAATCCCATTTTGCTGTGGAGTGTAAGGTGGCACCACTTCATGCACAATCCCTTCTTTTACACATAGTGTATCAAACTCTTTCGACACATACTCTCCACCACCATCAGTCCTCAGAATTTTCAGATTTCGACCACTCTGTCTTTCGACCATGGACTTGAATATGGAAAATACCTCAATCACATCACTTTTCTTCTTGATGAGGTAAGTCCACAGCCTTCTACTGTAATCATCTATAAACGTGACAAAGTATCTATTGCCACCAACCTAATCCACCTGGATTGGACCACATACATCAGAGTATATGACTTCAAGTATTGTCTTCGACTTCCTTCCTGCATCCTTGCTGAAGCTATTCTTGTGTTGTTTCGACTGAACACACTCCTCACAGACTTCACTTGGAATGTCGATTTCTGGTAATCCTGAAACCATATTTCTTCTCTTCAGTTCTCTGATGTCATTAAAATTGAGATGACCTAGTCAAAAATGCCATAACCACCCATCTCTGCTGGCTGCAGTTGCTAGACACTTGTGCTCCATCACATTGAGTCCAATCTTGAAGGTCCTATTCTGAGACGTTGGAGCCTTCAAGATTAATCTACCACCTGCGTCGAGCACTCTCATCATCTTGTCTTCGACAACTACCTTGTAGTTCTTTTCGACAAGCTGCCCTATACTGAGCAAATTACTCTTCATGCCTGGTATGTACAACACATTGGAAATTGTTGACCTTTTGCCATCTTTCCTCATAATCAGAACATCACCAACACCTTCGGCTGCTAGAGTGTTGTCATTTGCAAACTTCACGGTGTTCTTCGACGAGGGCTTCATTTTGACAAACCAATCTTTCCTTCCAGTCATGTGTGATGAGCATCCTGAGTCCAAGTACCACTGATCTTGGAATCTTTCTTCATCTTTTGTTGTGACCATTAGCAATGTTTCTTCTTCTTCATGTTTCGCCAGCTTTGCATCAGTCTCTTGATTTCTCTTCCTTTCTGGACAATCACTAGCATAATGACCATACTTTTGGCAATTGAAACACTGAATGTGGCTTTTGTCTGGCTTTCAACCACCACCTCTTCCTTTACCTGCAACACCACCTCTTTGGTTGCCTTGGTTCCAAGGTTTCTTCTGATTCGACTGGTTTCCTCCTTTGTTGCCATTCCACCTACCTTTGCCTTTTCTTTCCTTTTCTGACTGCGCCTGCAAAGCCATATCTTTCGACTTTCCTGCAGCTCTCTCAGCCATCCTCTGTTCATGAGACTCAAGAGTCCCTTGAAGCTCTTCCTTCGTCAATACTGATAGATTTTTCGACTCTTCTATGGCAACTACCACGTGGTCGAATTTTGGAGCCAACGATCTCAAAATCTTTGAGACAACTGCTTTCGTCGTTAGCGCTTCTCCACATACTTTGATTTGATTCACCAACTTCGTAACTCTGGTGAAGAAATCTGTAATGCTTTCGTTGTCTTCCATCTGAAGCAACTCGTAGGTTCTCTTGTGAGTTTGTAACCTCACCTCTTTCACCTTCTATGCGCCTCCAAATGACTTTTCAAGAATCTCCCATGCTTCTTTTGCTGAATCAACATCACTAACCTTTTCAAAGTTATCAGGATCGACACACTAATGAATTATAAAGAGTGCTTTATAATCCTTCTTCTTCAATTCTTTGTGCGCAGCCTTTTCCGCCTCCGTTGCGTTCTCCCCAAGTGATGTTGCTCCATCTTTCACAAGATCCCAAAGATCTTGATAACAGAAGATCACCTTAATCTTCTTGCACCAATTCTCATAGTTGTCTTTCTTGAGAATTGGCAGGGTCGCCGGAAAGTTGTCGTTCGGATAATTCATCGCCATCACTATCTTCCTTCCTTGAATCTTTCAACCGGAGCTCTAGATACCAGATGTTGGAAATTCACCTCACACCCTATGAAGAATTCCCTTCAATCTTGATCTCAAGATTGATGAACAAACCCATAATATGATAGTAATGGTAATAACAAGTAATTATCAAGAACAACAAAAGAAAAGAAGAACACACAAGAAAGAGAAGAATGAGAGAAGAAAACATTTGGAGAAAATTGTTACCCACAACTGTGGGATTTCTTATTGCTTATAGAACTTTCACTTGCTCAAACTGCAACTGTGAAATCTGTTCTATGTTATGATTGAATACAAAGCAAGACACCTTATTTATAGTTTTAGGTTTACAAAAGCGCAAAACATAAAAGACCCAAAATATTCAAATCAAATCTAATCATATCAAATCAAATCTGTTTACACTATGAATTATATTTAAAAGATATTAGTTAGTGTATTTTTGATTTTTATTTTAGAAGATTCAAAAGCAATTTTATAAGTGTAGAATTAATTTTATTGTGTTTGTTTTGAATTCAGAATTTATAATTTTTAGATTTAAACGTGATGTTTACACAAAAATTTATTATTTATCTTATTTTTACATGAATGTATTTAAATAAGTCACTTTATTTTTATTCCACTTTCATTAAAAAACATTTTTAAGAAGCAATTCGCTGAAATTAATTGTTGGTTACTCATAACCAAAGACCACATGCTTAATGATGTTTCTCTTTTGTGGTTGCGCTGGTGTGCATGACTATTTCCATAATACAAGATTGAATAAAAGCATGTTGAAGTTGGATTATTAAAATAATTGCACAATAATTGATGCCAATGAAGACAAATGAATAAGCTACCTTTTACTCTTGATACAAAACCAATTATTGTAGTTTTGAAGTGAGGGTGTAGAAACCTTAATTCATGAAATGCAAGCCAGATGGATCAAAGTCAGCAAGGTAAAGTATACCCAAGGATGAATCAAGGAAGGTGATAACCGTCGGAGTACAAACATGAATAACCAATGACTCTAGACAATTTCTAGACCAAATCCACAACAGGATAAGAGAAATTCTAAGGTCGTGTTGTTATGGGCTGCATGGTGAACATAAGGAATATATGAGTTGACTCATACCATCTATAGCAATGAATGCACCTTCTTTTCTGTAACCATATCATGAGGACTCCATACTCAACTTGAAGAACTCTTGAGATGAGCGGCCATTTGGGAAAATTTTCAAGATGTAGGATAAATCATACTAAAGAGAATCATGTTTTGGTTGTAGGAATTGGTGCCGATACTAAGAGTTATATGAGATGCCACAAAATAATTATTTTTGAAGGATTCACAATAGTAGAGGATGACGTCATATGGGATCAACTGAAATACAATGGAAAAGAAAGTAATCGGTTTCGAAAACGAAATCACATATAATGGGGTCATAAAAGTAGGCGAGTCTACAAATAGGTGAAGATTGAGCGCTAGAAATCAAAAAAGTTAAAAACCCATTAGAATTGTCAGAGTAGTGTAATGTCAATGTAAATAATTCTCGTGCAAAAAAAAAGAAATGAGGTTGTAGACTAAAAGTCTTCAATCGTTAACCTAAGTCATAAGTCAAACCAAGTACATCTTCAATAGTTTAACTCATTTTATTGAATTTCTCTTTATCATATAAAAAAGAAATGGTCAAACAACCAGCCAGTTAACCGAAAAAAGAGACGAGTTTGCTTCAAAGATGTAAAAGTTTATTCCATGCACCTTGGGGAGAAGCGGGCTAGTGCAATAAGCATTTCCCGTGCAAATGATAGAGAAGGAGATTCGCTTATCCAATTGAGACTGAGTCAAATAACACTTCGAGGACATACCATAAAAATGATGAAGGATGCCATTCACCATGTCTTGAGTCAATTAAAGGTCTTGGTATCACAAGAGAAATAACGGGAGAAACTCCATTGAGGTAGGCATAATGTACCTCTAGTTAGTTAAATTTAAAGATAAGGAAATATCATTATCGAAAGTCTATATAATGTGTCTGAAAAGGAGGCATATCAAGAATTAAGTAAGCAGTGAAGTATTTGGAGATACCAACAACTAAGTAAAGATTAAATGAAGAATCGTTGGAACCACTTGGATTATAGTGCCTAAGACAAGTGTTGGAAAATTAAACCTGGAACTTGAACAATTTTGATCTAGAAAGTTTTGAATAACATATGTTAAGGAGGTAACACCCTTGACACGCCAAGTGGAAGGTAAATAACACATATGCAAAAGAAGATTTTGAAATTTCTAAGAGATTACAACATGCCACGCACAAAAATCTACCACTAAGTTAAGCTACAAAATGTGGGAAAATGTAAGGTTTTATAAAGGAACATCAATGAACATTACATTTTCCATAAAATTAAAAATCGAAGAGCCTCGTGACCATGGATAATTACACTAAGGTAATCATAATGTCTGTGTGTGGCTTATATGTCCCATTTCACTACAAAGTAAATATTCTTGAGTACACTCACACTCAAGGGTATTTATAAATAAAATGAATAAGATGATTTAAGATATTTTACAATTATATATATATATATATATATATATATATATATATATATATATATATATATATATATATATATATATATATATATATATATATATATATATATATATATATATATATATATATATATATATATATATATATATATATATATATATATATATATATATATATATATATATATATATATATATATATATATATATATATATATATATATATATATATGATCTGGTATGATCAGAATGAATCATCATAGCCTTCAACGTAGGGCAACAACAATGGTTGTAGGAGAAGAGAATGGTGTACCTGCAAGGCACACCGATGTTAAAGTAAGAATTAAAAGGGGAGAGAGAGTAAATACAAAGTGTTTAGGTTTTTGTTAGAATGAATTGGATACCTGGCCCTTACAGATGAGAGGGTATTTATAAGAAACTCCTAGCGCGGGGACAAGGTCCTCATTATGGGTCAGGATATGTGGTCCACCAATGAGAGACTGCCAAGTTTGCGAGGAGCAAGGAAGATTCTAGCGCGTGATCTTCGACTTGGTCTAACTGTCCCCGTGAACTTCGGAGGGGTAGTTGGTCACGTGAACTATGGAGTGTGTGAGGGGGAGGTCCCCAACAACTATAATGCTCTAACGACTATATTCTCCCCAATAACTATATTGTGCCCAATGGTCATATTGTGTTAATCTCCTTGTTGGGTCTTGTCTAAAGCTGTACTGGATTGGGCCTTGTCCAACTGTGGGCCACCTGCCAGTCCAGTCCAGAACAAGAGCCCCCCAAATCGTTGTTCTTAGGTGAGGAGCAATGATTTTGAGTTACCCTCACTGGTCGACCGATGAGCAGGAGTTGCGTCACGGGGATGCCTTTGAGGTCGTTGTTTTTGAATAAAAATCCTAGGGGATGTACCCTTCGAATGTCTATTACTAGTGTCATCGACGATTGGTTATCTGTTACTTCAAAGGTTCTTTGGGATGCGAGGACATGCTCGTGGAAGAGACGTTTTACGTCGACCAGCCTTGGGCTTAAGGCAAGGAAATTTCTTGTCGATGAGGTTGTACTCGGATAATATCCTGCATGTCTTATCGAGGAGGATGTGCCCGAGTGGAGCTAGAGGGAACTTGTTGTAATCTTTTGATGGTTGCGCTAGGCACATGTTATGTAATATTGTAACAATTTCTGGCCTGGTGGTCAGATTTATATAATATTTATGTTTAACATTGTATGCCTTGCTTGTGCGCTTTATCTTTGTAGATGTATATGTTTTTTATCTGTCCGAAGTGTTAAGTTTCGCAAATTATATTCCCTAGGAGTTTGCTCGACTTGTTATAATGCTCGACTGTTTAGGGAACTTGTCAAGGAGACGAAAGTAGTTTCCGCCAGTTGCGGACTAGGATCTTGGTCGAGGTCCTAATCCCACAGGTCTTAGATTATTCCCATTGCGAGCTGGGTGTCCTGCCACGTTGGTTTGACAATGGCAGAGCTCAATTGAGGTATCCTAGTTGGGCACAGAGTCTGCTTGTTCCATGAGCAGAAACTTTCCTTCATTGTAAATTTAATGATTGTGCTTGCACCAGGGCATGCTCCCTTGGCCAAGAAATCTCTCCGTTGTGGAGTGAGTTTGTCGGTAGTTAGTCCTGACTGATTTTCGATACTAACTGTAATATTCTTTGAGCTTTTCAGCATTCTATGGTTGAGCAAATAGTTCTCCATTTAGATGTTTGAGGTAGTAGGCCTTGGTGCTTAATTTTGATTTTACCTGGTAAGGGCCTTTCTAATTTGCAGCCAGCTAGCCCTCGCGTGAATCTTTTTTATTTCTACGTAGGACGAGACTGTCCACTTGAAATTTGAGCTTTATGACTTTGGTGTCATGGTGCAATGTTATCTTTTGTTTTAGTGAAGCTCCGCGAAGGGCTGCCCTTGATTGGATTTCTTCGACCAATTTGAGTTCTTATCTTAATGCTTTGTCGTTCAGTTCCTCTTCAAGAGGAGCCTCTGTTCGTCTAGAGGATTCTCTGATTTCCACCAGGATTACTGCCTTGGTTCTGTATGCTAGTCGGAAGGGAATCTCCCTGGTGGTTGAGTGTGGAGTTGTCTTGTAGGCCCAGAGCACGTTGTGTAGCTCCTCGACCCATCTCTTTTTGGCCTCGCCTAATCTTCATGTTAGTCCTCGAAGAATAACCCTATTTGCGGCCTCAGCTTGCCCGTTAGTTTGAGGATGTTTGACGGATGTGAAGTGTTTCTTGGTACCTAGTTTGGCGACGAAGTCTTGGAACTTCCTGTCCGTGAATTGGGTGTCATTGTCGGTCACAAGGGCTTAGGGCACACCGAATCATGCAAGGACGTTTCTTTTGTAGAAATGAAGTATGTTTAATGCTGTGATTTTAGAAAGGGCTTTGGCCTCAATCCATTTTGTGAAATAATCGATGGCCACGATCAAAATTTTGTTCAGATAGGATCCAATCATGAAGGGGACGGGGATGTCCATCCCCCATCAAGCGAAGGGCAACGGGGAAGACAAAGTCTTTAGTTCGTTAGGGGTGCTAAGTGCATGTCTCAGTGGCGTTGGCATCTGTCATATTTTTTGACATGCTCCTTTGTGTCACGCTGCATAGTTGGCCAATAGTACCCTGCTCGCAAGGCTTTTCGTGCCAAGGATCTTCCTCCTAAGTGTTGTGCATTGATCCCGTCATGAATTTCTTGGAGAATGTCAGGGACCTTGTCCTCCTCAACACATTTTAAGAGGGGGATGGAGAATCCTCATCGGTAGAGCTTGTCTTTGACTAGGACGTAGGAATAGGCCCTTTGTTTAGTTATGCTAGCATCTTTGCTGTCTACGGGCAACTCTCTTGTGGTGAGGTAGTTGTATACTGAGGTCATCCAGTAGTTGTTGTCTCCAATGACGTTAACGTCGAGCAACCCTGTTGGTTTTTCGATACTTGGGCGAGGAAGTATCTCTCGTATGACAGACTTATTGCCACCTTTTCTCCTAGTGCTGGCCAATTTTGACAGGACATATGCTCGTGTGTTTCGTTCGTGGGGGACGTGTTGGATTTCCCATATGTCGAACTTAGCTATCTTTTCCTTTACTAACGTCAGGTATTCGATGAGGTGATCATTTTTAGCCTGATATTCTCCTCGGGCCTGGGAGGCCACGGGTTGGGAGTCGATGAAGATCTTTACTTCCTTCGCACCCAGGTCCTCAGCCAAACGTAAACTTGTGAGGAACACTTCATATTCGGCCTGATTGTTCGAAGTTGGGAAGGACAAAACCAACGATATTTTGATTAGAATCCCTTCTTCATTTTCGAGTATAATGTCTTCTCCACTGCCCGTGGAACTGGATGCTCCATTGACGAAGATGGTCCACTTATGTGCTCTTCTTGTTAGGGATGTTGGAGGTGTTATTTCCACCACGAAGTCGGCCAGGACATGTGCCTTAAGGAATTTCCTACTTTCGTAATAAATGTCAAACTCTGATAGTTCTAGAGACTATTTAAGCATCCTGTCGACCAATAAGTTGCCTTATGGGTTGATATATTCGTACAACTACTGTGTGGGCCAAGGAATAATGCCTTAATCTTCTTGCAGCGTTAATGAGGGCCAGGGCAAATTTTTTGATCTGCTGGTATCTGAGTTCTGGCCCTTGCAAGGCCTTGCTTGTGAAATATATCGGTTTCTGCCCTTCGAGGGTCTCCCGAATGAGGGCAGCACTGATGACCTCGTAAGTGAAGGAGAGATAAAGGTAAAGCATCTCCCCGTTGTCTGGTCGTGATAGAACTAATGGTTTTGACAAGGCTTGCTTGAGGTGGAGCAGAGCCTGCTCGCATTCCTCTATCCATTTGAATGTTTACTCTTTTCGTAGAAGCTTGAAGAAGGGCAGAGCGTGCTTGACAGACTTGGCTACGAAGCGAGATAACGAAGTAAGCATCCCATTGAGGGATTGTATAGAATTTTTCGAATTTGGCGTGGGGAACTCATAAAATTATCGACATTTGTCGGGGTTGGCCTCGATCCCTCTCTCAATGAGGTAGAAGCCAAGGAACTTCCCTGCTTGCACGCCAAAGGTACACTTCTCCGGGTTAAATCGTATTTTGCACTTCCTTGCATGGTCGAAGACTTTTTGCAAGTGGAGCATATGATCGGATTCCTCTTGGGATTTCACGATCATATCGTCCATGTATACTTCGAGCATGTCCCTAATTTCTGATCGATAGACCTTGTTCATCATTCGCTGGTACGTGGTCCCAACGCTTTTCAAACCAAAGGGCATTACATTGTAGTAATAGTTGCCCAATGAGGTCATGAAAGCGTTGTATCTCTTGTCCTTTTCTGCCATGGGAATTTGGTTATATCCCGAGTATGCATCCATGAAGAACAAAAGTTTGAAACCGGCAGAATTATCTACTAACTTATCAATGTTGGGCAGGGCGTACGCGTCCTTCAGACACGCCCTATTATGATTAGTATAATCAACATACATTCTCCACTTTCCATTATGTTTTTTCACAAGTACAATGATATAAAGCCAGGTGGTGTACCTGGCCTCCGAAATAAATCTTGCCTCTAGGAGGTCTTTTACAAGTTTTTCTGCAGCTTCGGCCTTCTCATCGGATTGTTTGTGTCTGTGCTACACCACTGCTCGAGCAGAGGGATCAATTGTAAGCTAATAGAATGCTATTTTAGGATTGAGTTCGGGCATATTTGTGATGCTTTAGGAAAATAAGTTTGTGTTATCTTTCAAGCAAGCTTTTAGTTGTTCCTTCACTTCATCGGGTAGTCCAACACCTATTTTAACTTCTCTATTAGAATCGTCCCCGAACATGATAACCTTAAAGTCCCTGTCGGGGATGGGGCGTAAAGGGAGAGGCATGCTCGAAGCTGGTGAACTGCTGGTCGTTGCTTCACAATCTTCCTTGCATTCTTCGGATAGACGATAGTCGAGGTCGATGGAATTAACCTATAGCACAGGCTTCTTTTCAGGTTGGCCTTCGCTGGGAAGTTCTTCATCCCTTGCTCGCTTGCAGATAGGTTTTGCTGTTGCGTCTATTGAATTATGTCCCTTAGTGGTTGCTTCAAAGCATCTCCTTGCAGCTTCAATATCTCCATGAAGGGTGGTGACGTGGCCCTTCTCTGCATAGTACTTAATCTTTAGATGAACCGTGGACGACACAACGATCAACTCAGTAAGGGTCGGCCTACCCAGAATGCACTGGTACAGGGAAAAACAGTCGATGACAAAGAACTGTGTCTTGATTGTTTTCGAGGCGTGTCCCTCCCCGAAAGTAACCAAGAGCTCGACATATCCCCATGGTCTTGTTGTAGACCCGTTGAACCCTTGAAGGTCGGAACTTACATACGATGACAGATTCTTCTGGTCGAGCTTGAGGGTAAACTATTGTACATAATATCCGCAGAGCTTCCTCGATCGACAAGGATACGAGAGACATCAGTATGCGCGAATTTTTCCCTAATGAGCAGAGGGATATGCGAGTTGGGAGATCCTCAAGGGAGCTCCTCACGATAAAACACGATGGGTTGCGAACGTCCCCAGAATTTCTCGAGTGTAGACAGTTGGTCAGGACTGACATCTATCAGCTGCTCAAATTTCCTTTTCACTGAGCCCACTGTGAGCTCATTGTATCCCCTCCAGAGATAACCATGGAAGAAGGGAAGAACTCCCATGTGCTGTGAGTGGTAAAATAAGGGGGGTCTTCGAGATAGTCGGGAATGAAGAAGTCTTATAGCCTTGAGACGCACATGGCCACCTGTAGTAGGGGGCTTTCAGAGGACGGCGTTTCTGTCTCTGTTTTCTTTGGCTCAGATGCATCCCGTCGAGGAGCTTCGCCTCTTTTAGTGTATTGCTTAAGATGACCCTCCTTGACGAGGATCTTGATTGCATCCTTCAAGTGGACACAATCTTCAGTAATCTGATCGTGACTACGGTGAAATCGATAGTACTTGCTACTGTCAGTGTTGCTCTCGACGCTGTTGGTTTAGGGAAACAAAATTCTCCTTGTTTGAACTCAGTGTTGATGCACTCAGAAAGGATGCATTCGTGGGGAGCTTCCAGCAAGGTATACTCTGTAAAGCGACCAACAGGTCCTTTATATTCACGGGGACGGTCATCTCATCGTTTTTTTTGTCGCGCAGGGGAGCTTCTGCCTCATCCTTTTTTGACGCCTTGGAATTCTCTTGGTTCCTCGAATCTTGAGCTTTATAAGCAGCTTCTTTTTCCTCATATTAGATGTAAGCTTGGGCCTTGTGGAAGAGTTCGGCTAGAGAGTGAGGCATTTCGATCCCCACTGCTTTGCAGAAATCACTATTTGACATTAGCCCCTTTTCGAGGAGGTACTCCTTCATATGGTCGGTCGTGTGGATCTCGACTGCTTCCTTGTTAAACCTCTCGTTGTAGGCGTGAAGGGTCTTATCCTTGCCCTGAATTATGCCTTCGAGCGTGGCTTCCGACTTGGGATGATGCTTGGAAGCAGTGAAATGTCGGGCAAACTGATTTTTTAGGTTCCTCCACGATGTGATCGAGTCCCGGGGAAGATTTTCGTACCAGGTCATAGCTCAATTTATTTTGTTTGGATGCATTGGACAACGGCCAGGAAGTAGTCATAGAAGAAGTTCAAGAAGCAGCAAGAAGATGCTATGAAGATAGCTTGAGGCCCAAGAAAAGAAATCATGGCGACACATCGATGAAAGATAGGCAACCAAAGGTGAACATGGTGGATATAGATCCAAGGAAGGACCCGATAGAGGATAGTCTTGCACCAGTGAAGGAGGTAAATACTGGGAAATTTGGAACCCAATCATCGTAAACAACCTAAATCAGGTCGAGATGATCTCTCAAGGAAGAAGCTGAAATCGTTGCAGTTTTAAAAAAGAACGCAAACCTATTCGCTTAGAAGCCGACATATATGCCCGTAATTGACCCTAATATAATATGTCACCATTTAGCACTAGATCCTGCCATCAAATCGGTAGCACAGAGGAAAAGGAAGGAGGGTGAAAAAAGAGGAAGGTTGTAAAGATGTGGGAAAGCTCTTGAAGGTCGGATTCGTCAAGGAAATCATGTATCCAACGTGGCTAGCCAACATAGTCATAGTAAAAAATAAATATGGTAAGTGGAGAATGTGTGTGGAATTCACTGATCTAAATAAAGCATATCTAAAAGGCTCATATCCTCTCCCTCAGATAGATCGAATTATAAATGGGGCATTCGACTTCCGCCTTCTTAGTATTTTGGATGCATAGTCCGGGTACAATCAGATACATATGAACCTAGTGGATGCGTCCAAGACAACTTTCATGACGAATTAGAACAACTATGACTATGAAGTAATTCCTTTTGGTTTGAAAAATGCAGGGGCTACTTATCAAAGATTGATGGATATGGTGTTCGCCTTACATATAAGGCAAAATCTCGAGGTATATGTAGACGACATGGTGGTGAAGACCCCAGAAAATAAAGGACATATTGAAGACTTAAGAGAGACATTTTCTTGGATCCGTGGGTATAACATGAGACTGAATCCGGACAAATGCACGTTTGGAGTACAAGCCGAGAAATTCCTCAGATTTCTACTAACAAACAGGGGAATCAAGGAGAACTTGGATAAGTGCCAGGCAATCATCAATATGAGGATCCCGTCAACGCAGAAAGTTGTACAATAGTTAACAGGCTGTTTGGTCGCCCTGTCATGCTTTCTATCCCGTGCAGGAGACAAATCGATTCAATTCTTTATCGTGGTGAAAAAGTCAGCAAAGTTTTAGTGGACGAAGGAATGCGAAGAGGCTTTTAAAGAAGTAAAATGCTTTCTGTCTGCACCCCTTATTTTAGTATGACCAAACGATAATCAACCACTCATTCTATATCTGGCCATGTCAGACAAGGCAATGAGCTCGATGCTGGTACAAAAAACTAAGAACAAAGAAAAATTGGTGTATTTCGTCATCAAAGTGTTAAAGGGAGCGGAACTATGTTACCAAAATATTGAACGCCTTGCATTGGCGGTGGTAGTCGCAGCAAAAAAGTTGAGACATTATTTTCAGGGGTACCCCATTATAGTCAAGACTAATTATCCCATCAGACAAGTCTTCAAGAAGTCGGACCTGGCGGGAAGAATGGTCACTTGGTCGGTATAATTATTAGAGTATGACATAGAATTTGTGCCTAGGAGCAGTATTAATCCCAAATGCTTGCCAAAAGATCTTCGTGTAGATGGATCTTCCAACCTTAAAGGAAGTGAAACAAGAATAGTGATGAAAGGGCCAAGTGACATGGTACTTGAATATTCATTATGTTTCAATTTTCAGGCTAGCAACAGTCAAGCTGAGTATGAGGCATGAATCACAGGAATGAGATTGGAGAAAGAAGTTGGAGTAACACACCTAATGGTCCAAACCGACTCACGGTTGATTACCAGCCAAATCAAAGGAGAATTCTAGACTAAAGATCCAATGTTAATCAAATACTTATAGAAAGCCCTTAAGTTGTTCCTGACGTTCGAAGAATTCAAAATAAATTATATTCCCCGGGAGGAGAATACCCGAGTCGATATCCTGGCACGTCTGGCTAGCACAAAGGGCAGCTGGTTGAACAAGATAGTGATTCAAGAAACTTTGGAATCACCAAGCACGGAGGCAGAATAAGTCATGTCACTGAACAAATCTAAAGGTTGGATGGCACATATTATTTGATATTTAGTTTGAAATGAGCTACCAGAGGAGGAAGTAGAGGCAAAACGGATAAAAAGAATATATGCGAGATATCTCATTGTGGTCGATCTCCTGTATAAAATAGGGAGAATATAATTAGGCTCATCCTAGCAACGACGACACAGAATAAATGTGAGGTGTTTCAATTAGATGTGAAAAGGGATTTGCTTCAAGGAGATATCGAAGAAGAATTATACATACAACAACCACTAGGTTTTAAGAAACATTGTGAACTGGGATGAAGTGTACAAGCTCAAGAAAGAATTGTAAAAACTCAAACAGACACCAAGAGCATGGTATATTTAGATTGAAACATACTTTTATCGTGAAGGATTTAAATAGTGCTTCTATGAACATGCATTGTTTACAAGAGCAGAGGAGGGTGGTAAGCTTTTAGTAGCGAGTCTTTATGTAGATGATTTGATTTATACTAGAAATGATAAAATTATGTGTCAAAAGTTTAAAATCTCAATGACACATGAGTTTTATATATTTGACTTTGGTAGAATGAGGTACTTCTTGTGGGTGGAAGTAATTTAAAATAAGAATGGAATTTTCATATACCAATGAAAATATGCTCGAGAAGTGTTAGCTCGGTCTGAAATGGAAAATATCAATGCATTGGGAAATCCTATTTTGTTGGGGACAAGGCTTTTCAAGGATGAATAACAGAAAAAAGTTGATTTAACAATGTTTAAACAAGTCGTTTGTAGCCTTATATACTTAACAGCAACACAACCAAATATAATGTATGGAGTATGTCTTATTAGAAGGTTCATGTATTCTCTAACATAGGCACTTTTTTAATGCAACTAAGAGGATTCTTAGATATTTTAAAGTAACATAAACATTTTTTAATGCAACAAAGAGGATTCTTAGATATTTTAAAGGAACACTGGAGTTGGGATTTTTTTTAACATAAATGACAGAATGATTGATTTAATTTTATGCATATATAGTGATTTTTTAGGGGATCTCTTTGATAGGAAGTGTACATCTAGATTCATGTTTTTGCTTGGAAAGGAAAATGTATCTTGGTCTTCGATAAAATAACTTTTGTAACCTTGTCCGCAATGGAGGTGGAATATATAAGTACTGCAACTTGTTCTTGTCAATGCATTTGGCTTAGAAAATTGCTTCAAATATGGTAGAGTGAAGCAATATGACCAATTGTGATAATAGCTCAATGATACAACTTTCAAAAAATTTAGTGTTCCATGGAAAGAGTAAATATATAGATGATCTATATGTTTACTCTTTCCATGAAAATAGATGTGAAGTTTCATTTCTTAAGGGACTTGGTGAACGAAGGAACAACAATGTTAAAGCATTTTAGATTTCATGAGCAAGTAGCAAATCATATGACAAAGACCATAAATATGGCACAATTCTCAAAGCTTCGAGATATGATAGGAATGGTTGAAGAACCAAAATTAAACCAAATGCTACCACATTTTAGTTTAAAGGCGCGACTGTAGGATTTTAATTTTAAAGTCATTTAATAATATATATGTAGAATAGGCATTGAACTTAATTTTCGTTTTATTTCCATGATTTTTATAGTTTCTTTTGTTTGGCTGCATTAAGTAAAACAAGATATGTACAAGATGAATTTTTGGAAACATGTGGACCGAGATATTCCAACATATGTTCTAGCATCTTAGTTTGTTGTTAAGAAGAGTTGTTAAGCTAAAGAGCTTGAAAGAACCAGTTTAGAAAGAGTTGTTCAGCTTAAGTGCATGACAAAACCAGTTAAACAAGAGGTTCCAAGATGTAGTTAACGTGCTTGACATGACTAGTTAAGCAAGACATTCAACATGTGAGTATGCATCATCTTGGTATAAGGTTTGGGTTACGAATATCTTCTATTGTACTTTAGAAGAGTTGTGGTGTTGACATCTTCAGAGGATGCAGAGGTTTCCTTTTGAGAATAAGTTTGTCTTGTTAATCCAAAATCAATTTGAAAAGATTTGAATTTGATTCAGTCAAAGAATGTACCTTGAAGGAATATTTGGTCCAAGATTTAATATAAAAAGAATACTTATACGAATAGAGTTATTTTGGATATTTTGGTGTAACATGTGAAACACGATGTTCTAACATGTGCGTCGTAATATCTGATCTTCGTCAACAAACTGATGTTATTGTAGTTGTGGTGAAGAATTGTGTGCTGCAACATCTAGTCTCTGTAAATAGATAGATGTTATTGCAGTTGTGGTGAAGAAAGGACACATGTGGAATAAAACGTTCCAACATGTGTGCAACATCTGACTCTGGTTCAGTAGGCCAATGTTGTGTTTTTGCAACGAAATTCTAATTGAGATTCAATAAGATTTGATGCTATAACAATGCGTTTGTGTGATTTGTTTGACAACTATTGAAGATCAAATCAATTTATATGGATATTTAAATTTAAACTTGAAATAATAACAAATCATATCTTTTGTTGGATATTTTTATGAAGAAATCAAATCCAACAATCAGAAACTCAATCAGAAATCCAAAAGAAAAGCCTAGAATTGCAAGGTTATTTAAGGAGACTCAAACCTAACGTTTGAGGTGTGCATGTTTTGAAGATTCCTTGTGTTAGGTTTTATCTTTTGAGTCTTTGTTTGGGGTATTTTTGTGCACCATTATAACGCCTCTTTTCATATCTTAAGGCATAAAGTTTGGTTTATTAGTTGAGTTGTAAAAACTTTGTTCCAAGAAATTAAGTCTATAAGCTTGAGAACAAAGTGCTTGTATTTGTTGTACACCACATTATTACTTGAGTAATTTAGCACAGTTTTTTGGTTTGCCTTAGTTGAGTTGTACATTCAACAATCATTGTGTTAATGGTAAAGTTGATCACTTAGGATTAGTGATTGAGAGAAAGTGAGAAGGGTTCTCATATTTAGAAGAAGTCCTAAATACAAGGTCACTATGATTAGGAAGCAACATTGAACATCACAGGGTTGTTGTTTCTATACTGACTAATTGTACTAATTTAAAGTAATGAATTTTCTTTTTTGGATAGAGTGCTCTCTAGATGTAGGTGTGGTTTCACCGAAATATGTTACCATTCTTTTGTGTTCTTTATTCCTTTTCAGCTTCATCATCTTGTATAAGTTAAGCTATTATATTTTACTATTATACGGGTTTACCAAGTTGGATTGATTGTCCCAACATCATGTCCAATATCTGTTCCCTCAATAACATAATTTCAATTTTAGTTAGCCAGTTTGTTTCCTTATTATTAGAAGTATTCTATTTTTTTATCTTGCAAAGGATATTTAAATGCTATATTCCAATGAATAAAATATCAAAATATTTCCTTTACATTCTCAATACTTATATCATGATAAACTCAAGACAATATGCCAAGAAGAAATCTCTAACCTTATTCTTCTTTACCCTACATCTCAAACCTCTAACCAAGGTTTGCGGTCGCATAAAGTTTTTTACATGATGTGAATAAACCACGATCTTTTCTCTATCTTAAAAATGTTAAATAACGGTGTCAGTATCAACACTTTTCGATACGGTTTTGTCACGATCATTTTTGCAGTAACGTAACGTTTTTTAAAACCTTCTTATATCTAAAGATAAAAGAACCAATAATCATTTATTACAACTTCCACACTCTTTACTAACCTTTTTATTCATTATCTTTATCATGAAAAGAAAAAAATATCCAACTTTAAAATCACTTAACTCCTTAACATTTTAGCTAATTCATCCTTCTAAGGAATATTTCAAAAGTATATATAAACCCTTTATCCAAAAGAGAAACATTTATATGAGGATAGCCATCATGGATTAATAATATCCTGAAACCTGATAGTAAATGTTCATTTAATCACTAATCTGTTTAGGAAATGCAAATCATATTGTTTAGGATTTGTTTTTCATGCATCATCTTTATATTTCATGTATTACCTTTCATTTTAAAAAAAATTGTTACAAATAAAAATAAAAATTTGATCATGCTAACAAGTATCCTATAAGTACTCTTTAAAAAATCCAAATAAGGAAAACATTTTTTTATAAAATTGACCATTAATTTATAATGTTAAATACACACTTTTTTAAATAAAAAAAAATATATTTTTTAAGCTTGTAAAGAGTGTATATGAACATCGTTATCATTTCACTTTGCAGTAATACATTTGTATAATAATATATTATTGTGAATTTGAATTTCTTTGTTATTGTAACCAAACAAACTTTGACTTTGGTTAATAATAGGAAAGATAAAGACTCAGACAAATAACAATGCAATATTTAAATTTTATATAACTTTAATAACATAAAAAAATAAGTATTCTTAAAAATAAAATAACATCATAATAATTATTTTTATGGTTAATTAATTTTTTTATTGTCGATAAAAAATAATTGTTGTAAAAAATTAATTTGAACATATCTAGAAATTTTATCTTCAATTTTTACATGGGATTTCTTTTCTTCATTTTAGATTAGATGTATAAACAATGTTTTAATTTATTTACAAAATTCTCACTATGTTTTTGTATTTTATATGTTTAAACTATAACAGAATATTGTTAATATAAAATTTTATTCTTAATTTAAGTTAATCAATATTTTAAATGTAGTTAATATTAAAATTGTACAAATTTATTGAATACTCATCCAAATAATAATGACTATGAAAATTCTTTCGTTTGAAAGTTTAAAAGATATATATTTATATAATATTTTAAATAGAAAAAAGATATAAATATTATTAAAAATTAATTTGAAAGTTTAAAAGATTCAAATAAATTTTTAAAATGTTTGTTTATTATTTATGAGTATTATATTAATAAAATTTACAATAATCAACTTAATTAACGATAATAAAAACAACAAACAATTTCTTAAATTTTTTTATTAATATAGTATTACAAAGTTTGACTTTGGTTGATAACAGCAAATTTGAGGGAAGCATCAAAAGTAACCTGACGCATTTTCCTTTTTTATTATATTAGTTTTTAAATAAAATAACAATATAATAATATTAATATTTATTAATTTGGACTTTGGAAAAACGAGGCCCTAAAATGTAGAGGCCCTGTGCAGAAGTTCAGCTTGCACTGGGCCAGATTCAGCCATGACTCTTATAGTAATGCATGCTCCACATTTTTCAGTTATCAATTCTCATAAATTATAAAATAATATTCACTTTAAAATTTTAATTTGGAATGAATTGATTTGGGCTTAAAAAAAAGTTGAATGTAAAGTAATTTATATTATCTCTGTTTCAAATTATAAATTATTTTGTAAAATAAGATTTGTCTTAAATTATAAGTTATTTTAGAATCTCAATACAATATTAATAGTTTTTTTTTCTTCTAATATACACTTTTTTTTTAAAAATAAATTATATTACTCAAAAAAATGTCGATAGATACAAGCGATCCCATTGGATCCAGCTACAAAACAAGACAACCTAGGACCAAAAGGGAAAAAGCAACTATCTATCTATCTATCCCCTCTCCATCATTAAGATAGTTATATACTTCCTTAGTTTTTTAGTGTTCCATCCTCTATACACCAAAGTTTCTATTACTTTTCTTCCTATAGTAGTGATCTCCGGCTTTTCTCCAAATATACTATTATTCCTAGCCTGCCATATCTCATAGATGGTCTCAGAAATCGCCATTTTTATGACTGCAGCTCGGACTCCTTTACCTTTGGTATGTTGAATAAGCCACTTCATCTCGCTATGCCAACTTCCAGGGGTATGATTAATTTGTGCCCATCTTAGGATCTCTATCCATACGCTTTTTAAACGTTCACATTCAAAAAAATAGATGGTTTAAAGATTCATTTTTCTCGCAGAAGCAACACTCGGTATCATCAATCATACCGTACTTATGCAACCTATCTTTCGTTGCTAATCTCTCATGGCAAGCAAGCCATAGCATGAAATTAGCTCTCAGTCTCGCGTTATTACCATACATCATATTCTTCCACTCCACTGGCTGCCCACAATCATGTAATTTTGCATACAATTTACTCATTCTAAATTCCCCCCCCCCCCCATCTTGAATTCTTCCTGATTGCTCATGTTTTTAAATTCCTCCCTATGATTGAGTATACCTTTCATTATCCAGGAATCACTCTGTTTACACTGGATCTCCATCAGATCTTTGTTTTTGAGATAATACGTTTGTACCCATTTAACCCAAAGCGAATCTTCCTTCCCACTTAAATTCCAGAGCAGCTTCATAATAGTTATTTTATTCCAAACTTCAATGTCAACGACGTTTAAACCGCCATGGCTACGAGGACTACAAATCTGTTTCCATGCTACTGGTGCCTTACGGCTCCCTTCAAAACCTCATGTCCAGAGGAAAATGCGACAAATCGATTCTATTTTCTGTAGTATAGTTTTGGGGAAAGAGAAACAAGTGAGCCAATAATTAGTCATCGCAAACATAATACAGTTAATGAGTTGAAGCCTCCCCGCGTATGTCAATAACCGCGTAGTCCAACGCTTTATCTTGCCCACGATCTTGTCTATTAACGGTGCATAATGACGAATAGAGAGTTTTTTTACCTGTTACCGGAACCCCCAGATACTTAAAAGGCAGACGACCCTCTTGGAACCCCGATGCTTTGATAATATTCTGCTTTGTCAGCTCATCCATGCCAGCACAGTAAATTTGACACTTCTGCGGATTTACTGCGAGTCCTGTAGCCTTCGAAAATTTCCCATAAGTCTTCATCATCATTTCAACTGACACCTTATCTCCCCTGGAAAACATAAGTAAGTCGTCCGCAAAGCATAAGTTTGTGATTTTCAATTTATCGCATTTAGGGTGAAAATTAAAGTCACAATCCTCCTGCATCTTGTATAAGTATCTGTTTAAACATTCCATTACAATGACAAACAACATAGGTGATATCGAATCGCCTTGTCTAAGCCCCCTTTTCGCTTCCATGAAGTCAGTTAGCTGGCCGTTGACGTTAAATCTATAAGAAACAGTGGAAACCATTGTCATCACCCATTTAGTGAACTGTTGTGGGCAACCCACCTCATTCAAAATCTTTTCAAGCGCATTCCAATCAACCGTATCATACGCTTTTTGAATATCCATTTGCATTAAACATCGGGGAGAAGTATTTCTCCTTTCGTATCCCTTAATCAATTCATACGTGAGTAGAATATGGTTGTGAATTCTCTGCCCTTTGATAAATGTTGCTTGATTTGCACCAGTTATCGTACCTAGTACTTTGCTGAGACGGTTGGCCAAGATCTTGGATATGATTTTGTACAGGGTACTGCAGCACGCAATAGGTCGATAGTCTTGTATTTATTTCTCGCCCTTGTGCTTCGGGATAAGTGTGACAGCAGAGCAGTTAGCCGCTCTGTACAAATGGTTATGCTTGAAGAAATCCTGCACAGCTGCTATAACATCCACTTTAATGATATTCCAGGCTTTCTTGTAAAAATACGCTCTAAACCCATCAATACCAGGTGCCTTATCATTACCAATGCCTTTTAGAGTTGTGGTGATTTCATCTTTGGTTACATGCCCCGTTAGCATATCCCTCTGCGCAACGTCCAATTGGCTTCCATTTCTCATAGTTGTTGTATCAATGCCTTCAAGGTGGTTCAGTTTAGTACCCATTAGATTACTGTAGAATGAGATTACTTCATTTTCCATTCCTTTCTGATCTGTAACAATGGTTCCATCCATTCTTTGAATTTTTGTCATGTTATTAATCTGTTGTCGCATCTTTATAGAGGCATGAAAATACTTGTTGTTACCGTCACTAAGTCGCAGCCAGTCAATTTTAGCTTGTTGCCGCACCATACTATCATCCAGCTCCTGTAGCCTAATAAGATTATCAGAACATCTTTTAACCATATTAATCTTGTCTACATCCAATCTATTAGTCATTAAATTATCATGCGCTTTGTTCAAATCATCACGAGCTCGTGCAATTTCTTTATGCATCTCAGCCAACGGTTTGCTAAATTTTCTAATGTGGGGTTGTAACCTTTGCAATTTCTCCCACACAACAAACATTGGTTTACCTACTAGCGGCATGTCCCAACTGTTCTTGACAACTTCCTGAAAATTATCCAATTCTGCGCAGCAGTTTATAAGTCTAAATTCTTTTTTAGGCCGCTGGACTTTAATATCGTCATGTAACACAAGCATGGCATGGTCGGATATACTGGGGTTCATATTCGTTAATGTCGTACTTCCGTTCTGTTGCAGCCATTCAACATTGCAGAGGACATGATTAATTCTAGAGTAAATAACATCATCTCCCTATTTATTCGACCATGTGAAGTAGTATCCCCCACTATCCTTTTCATATAATCCCGTTTTACTCATCATCGCAGTCAAATCTATGTATTCTTGCTCTGTAACGTCATTACCTCCAATTCTGTCTTCAGTTTTCATCATGTTGTTATAATCACCTACTAGGATCCAAGGCCCATTTTGCTGTGTATTAATCCTTTCAATAGCATGCCACAATTCCCTCATGTGCTGCAGCTGGTTATGTGCATAGATGGCTGTCAACCAAAACAGAAAATTTCCATTAACATCATTAACCTTACAATGAATCAACTGATCTGTGCTTTCCACCAGTGCCATGTTTCTTCTATTCTCATCTTAATGGATCCATATTCTGCCATTGTCATGGTTTGAGCAGTTATCTATATAGTTGCCTTCTAATCTCAGTTTCCGACGAATACAAATTGCATTCTTTGCCTTAACTCTTGTTTCGATTAAAACAAATATTGCAAGGGTTAGTTTTTGGAGACGAGAGCTTATCTCCCCAACTTTGCCCGCTTTATTCAGCCCTCTGATCTTCCAAGAGACAATCATGGGACATCGTCTAGGAACACCGAGGCTGGACCATCCCCGAGTGTTGCATAAAGGTTCCCGTCATTCTTCGTTGGCCTCTTGTTTTTTGGACTTGTACCAGTATCAATACCATTGGCCTTAACTTTGTCTTTCCTCCTCACCTCTGTCCATGCCATATCTTCGTCTATTTCTGTTTGTTTGTTGTTCGTCATTCACACAATTGTTCCAGATTTAGTATGTTCCTGTCCTGTTACTTTCTGTGTTGGTGTCTTCAAGGTTTCCACTTCCTTATCAGCCATCCTATCATCTTGGTGTTTCTTCTCTTTAGGGATCCACTGCTTGGTTGGGTTCCTTAGTTGCTTCTCTTCACATTTATGCCCAATCCGCTGGTATTTTATGCAGTATGGAGGCCTCCATTCATATTTTACCTGTTGTTGTATCTTCTCTCCTTTCTCATCCGTTATAGTGATTTTAGCAATGAGTTCTTGTGTAACATCAACTTCTACTAGAACTCTAGCATACGAGATACGGTATCTGTTCGTGGTGCATTCATCAGTCATCAACGGGGTGCCCAACACACTCGCTATCTTCCCTAAACTTTTTGCTCCCCATAGGTGCAGCGGAAGTTGAGGAAGTTGAATCCATACCAGAATTGTACGTAACATATCATTCTTCAAATTAAAGTTTGGTTTCCATTCAACTAACAACATCGGCATATTGCATATGGTGTAAGGCCCTTTCATGAGTACATCATCCCTCTCCTTGTGTGAATGAAATCTCAATACAAAATATCCTTCGTTGTTGTAATACATGTCAGGCAACTTAACGAAATTCCATTGTTTTAGCATGAATTGTTTGACCATGTTCATACTTAAATCGCCTCCCATAACATACATGATCAATGCCGTCTCCTAGAATTTCACCTCTGTTACAGTGTCTGCTTCTTCAATACGTACCTCTGCAATACCATTGACAATCGTTGGTGCGATGAATTCCAGTGTTAACCCGTTCCCAGGATTCCGATTTCCACTTATAACATCTACCTATAGTCTTCTAGGTTATGTTGCCCCTTTTGGTGAAATTAGGGTTCCGGATTTGCTGCTTTCCTGTTCTTCCGCAATCTCCTTTGTTGGCTCTTCTTCTCCATGTTGTACTTTGCTTGCATTCGCGTTGGTTTCAGATGGTATGTCATCATCATTGTTGCTGATGGTTGATGGCAGCATATACACTTTATCATTTATTTCTCGTTCTTTTTTATGTTCTTTTAGTCCACTTGTCAATATAATTATTGAATAACAATTTTGTAAAGTCATAGTTCATTTCACTTTTTCATAAAATAATAATTGTATTTTTTAATTTGGTGAAATATCCAAAAACATTTTATAATTTGGGACGAAAGAAGTATTTGGTTGTAAAGAAAAAAAGTAATTTATATTTGAATAAGTTCTTGTAAAAACGAGATCAACAATAAATTTAAGTGTAAAAATCACTTTTAAAATCAAAAGCAACTAAAGATGTGAAAACCATTTTTACACATCAAGAATAATTTTTGAATGTTTCAAACATGAAGTCCAACATATACTTAGCCTATGTTTGACTTTTGAGAAAAACCACGGTGTTATCACACATTTCTTAGAAGCTATATATAGTTACTTCTCTAAATCATGATCGAAATGGTTGTGGACGTTTAATGAAAAAATTATTTTGTAAACCTTGATTATCACTAAAACTGAGGTGAAGATAAAGTGATATTTGTTTGAATAAATTTTTAAAAAAATAAGTTGAATAGTAACTTTCATTGTAAAAATAATGTTTAATCTCAAAATCTATAAATTTTAGTTTTAAGTATAATCAACTTTACGCAATAGCAATCAAACATGTCAAACAACAATAACAATCACGCATTGTTCCACTAAGTGAGGACGGATACATAGATCAACTTACATCATAATGTAACAAAAACCAACAAACATACATTAGAAGAAAAAATGCATCGACAATGTACGCACACATGTCGCATATTAAGGAATAAATAACATGTCAAAAACCTGGCCGGATGGATCGACATGCATTGATACCACTATATAATACCCTAATAACCCCAACGCAAAATAATACGAAAATAAAACAACTACACGCATAGGGTGTCACTCAAACATAACATAAACTTACTCCGTAACACGGGTTAAATAAAATATACAATAATTTAAACACCTGTCATCACATGCTTGCCTTTACATAAGCTCATTGCAGCGAAAAGAATTCAATAAAGTAATCAACAACACATAACATAACGAGTTACAAGTCTATTACTCGCATCATCAACATCAAAATAATAACAAATAACGAAACAAATATTTGTTCACCTAGTGTTACATATCAGAGCAGCAAAATATAAATATCGCATAAACAGGAAGAAGAAGAACCTCAACGCCATCTTTCAGCTTCTAAACAGCTACTCATTTACCTGCTCGTCTGTATCCCAAGAAGGAGCACAAAACTACACAAATAATAAAGAGGTGAGAATATGCTCATAATATGTAATTGTGAAAAAATATGCAAAGGTAGCCTAAGAAAACATTAACAAATAACAACCACATAATTCATTCACATCAACAACACAAGTATTCTTAGCCATAAGTATCAACATAATCATACAATTACATATGCAACAAGGAATACAATGTACTCCACACCAAGACTCTACTTGCATGTGGTACCATCATGGATAACACAAGTCAATCTCGCTCCTGAATTCCCACTTTAGAACCAGAGCACACTAAACCGCTAATATCACCATAAGTAAGGCTTCACTGATTCTCATATGAAATCAGCAACTCGCTCATGAATCCACACCATCGGACCATAGCACACCAAAATTGTACCGAAGCTCGTACACCATGATGCATGACTTTCAACAACATACAATATTCACCAAAATGTTCACCGTATAACCACCATAATAATGCACAACATCATAATAATTGATTAATTAAACAATCAATAATAAACAACGCAAAATATCTTCAAATAGTGGTCAAACAGTAGCCTAATCACATCACAACAATAAAAATCTGAATCGACACTCAATTCTAAACAACTGAGCGAGCAACTGTCACCGTCCAAGTCACCTCACATGTCATCCTTGTGACAACTGTCCTATAAAATCATGCATGGGGACCATGACGGTCTACCCGTCAGCGCCTCAAAGGCCATGACGACCTGGTTGTCATTAGGGTGACACCTAACTGCATTTTTGCCATTATGTTCAAATCAAAGCTCTGAATTTCCCTTCCCATTCCCCAAATCGAACAACAACATCAGAGAAAATAATATCTAACATCAATACATCATTTATCAAACAAAAATCATGCATTTTCTTCGATTAATCATGGCTTTTACATACTTTATTCATCAAAATAATCACATACATATGAACACCAATTCATACCAACATTATGAACATGAACACAGATATTCCATGGTAAAACAGTGCACGAAAATCACATGATACATCATATAACTCATGTTATTTCAAGATTCCATTCATGTTCATCGATCATTAAACAAAAAGGAAAAATTAGGGGAAAACCAAATGGTATTAAGGACTTCCCTCTACCCAATCATGCAATCTACACCATATTAGGAGTAATCCTCCCCCTTACCTTAGATTCTCCAGCAATACACCTTTAAGCTCTAACAATGGAGGTTCTTCCTAAGCCCTAACGTTGCCTCTTTTTATAACACCCTACTTCCCGACTCAAAAATTAAATAAATAAATCATAATTAATCACCAAGCAGGATGTTAATCACAACCATTAAACTAATTTGAACCTCATAATATTAAAAAACAACTCGTTTGATAAGCAACGAAATTACAAAAACATTTGGCATAAAAGCCTTAACATCATTATTAGTTTGAAAAACGGCTCATCGCAGAGTAAAATCAAATAGAAAGATACGCAATAAAACAAATATAGGACAAACAGGTCTCCTTGTGTTATATAGAGTGTGTTTGAAGTGTTGGATGATTTTGAAATGGACGGAATCAAGACATGGCTTTGAAAATGCAGAAAGTCAAAGATATGAGGTTTTGATAGTTGACTTTCTGATTTTGGTGGTTTGGGATGAATATGAAGGTTTGGAAACCTTCAAGGAATTATTTGTGATGTGTTTGGATGGTTATTTGAGTGGTTTAAGCTCTGAGATTAGAAATTCGATTTCTCAACTTTTGAACTATGCAACTTTGAAACAAGAGATGAAATGTGAGAAAACAAGCTTTGATATTGTTTTGGTATCTTTGAATTGATGCAAAATGACCTCTATTTATAGGAGAACTAATTTGTTTTGGATGAATATTGTAGGGTGAGGGAGCATGTTATTGTCCAATGGATATAGCCATGTAGCTTTAACTTAAATGCTAAGGTACCATTAGTCTTATATAGCATGACTAGAATCTTGACTCAATTGGCATTTTGCCGGTTTGAACACTCATTATTTTTAAACATATCTGAACTGGTATGGCTCATTTCATGACAATTTAATGTTTCACATAAATGCACAAAAACAAACTTGACTTCATGGCCTTGCAATGATAATTCTCACATGCTAAGAGATAGAATCCTTGACTTATGGTTCAAAGTTGAAGATATTATGTGATTCAACAAGATTCTTTCTGACCTTATATGATAACAAAGCTTGTAGAGTGACAAAAATTGAAGGTGAAAATCGTTTGACACAAGAAAACATGAAAACTGTCTTGAAAAATCAGTTTGATCAAGGCATGTTATGAGGATCATACCTCCTTGCTCAAATAGAATCAATGGATGTTCTTGTACTTGTTGGAAAGCTGAGATATCCTATTATAACTTTGATGTTCATAATTGTTCTTGATTCAATTTGGATCATTGTGAAAAATCCCCTTAAAGTTGGCTAAAACACAAAACAGATTCTGCCTAAAATTTTTCTAAGTGTCAAGGTTCAAAGAGTCTTTAAACCCTAACTTCATGGCTTCATGCTCAAAATATATGCATTTTTTGGGATCCATCCTAAGCGACAAAGTTGTAGTATGTAACAAGCTCTTCAATTTGATCTTTGGATCTAAGAAAATGGTTGCTCGGTTTGAAAGTTATGACCTTGCAAAGTAGGGCAAAAATCAATGTTTTTCATGACTTAGAAAAATTTCTAAGTTTTCTAAGGTTGCCTTCTTTACAAGTTATCTCACTTTTCTTGATTTTTCTTGATCAATCATGATAAAAATCAAATATTAAAATTGTTCTTGACTTGAAAAGGGCATGGTTGGCCAAAAACTCAAAAAGTCAAACATGATTTTGAACATAGTTGACTTTTTGTATCAGATGAACCTTGAACTTTGTGATCCTTTATGAAATCAAATCCTTGGGCTAAATTAAACATCAAGGATGGATTCCAAGGGTGTTTTTGAATTTCTTGAGTCATGTCCCAAGGTTTGAGATCATGTCTTGGTCAAAAGTCAAAGGCACAATTGAGTTTTCATCAAAAACCCAAGCTTGTGGTCCAGATGAATTTGAATATTTGTTTTGTTTATGAATCAAGTTCTTTGGATCAATCTAGTTATATAAATGAGCCCATGTGATTTATTTGAGGTCCTTGAAACGTAACTTGAGGGATTGGATCATGCCTTGCTCTAAAAGTCAACCTAGGGATTGAATTAGGTCAAAACCCTAATTTTGGTGCACTGATGATCTTGATTCTTGTTGATTTTGAAATGAGGAAATTTTGTTCTTGATTATTTATGGATGGGAGCTCTTTATCTTTATGGATGGATGGGAGACTTGATAGGTTGAAGATCATGGTTATCCTTGATTGACCCTTTACCTAAATCCTTTTATGAGGCTCAAAATCCTAATTTGCAGTCACAAATGAAACAAGGAACAAACTCTGTATATTCAAATAGGTTAGTGATGCATAAAGGTATATTCATATGATATGCAAATGATGTAGGATCTTAGGGTCAAAATTTAGGGTATGAAAATCCCCAGTCTTACATATCATAGTGATGCCAAAGCAAATAGACTCGAAAAACAATAAAGTAAATAAAGAGGCCTCAACACCATCCTCCGTCTCAACAACAGTTAGTGCTTCTTTACCGGAGTATCTGTATCGTGAGAGTATAAAACACCACAAATAAAACAATTAGGGGATGAGAATACGTTCAAAAATGTTAGCAGTGTATAAAGCAATAAATGATAACACTCAAAAAATCAATGTATTCATATCATTCACAACCATCAACAATCACAAACATTTATATATATATATATATATATATATATATATATATATATATATATATATATATATATATATATATATATATATATATATATATATATATATATAATTTACAACCATCACCAATCATAAGTACATATGTATATGCAATGCATTTATCACCTCATCACCAAATTGAATGTGGTATCAATCTACTCACCAATTTGAATGTTAGGATTATATTACTGATCAGTCACATCACCATATTTGGAAATCTGAATTATTTTACTATATTAGTCTCATCACCAATCATCACCAATTACTTATCTCAGAGATACATGATGTATGAAATGCCACAACAATGTAATAGAATAATCATCACCAACGATTCTTATCCGAACCACATGCCTCACCAAAATATATCACACCATATAATGATAACTCCATATAAACACACATAATCGTAAAAAGACTCAACATAATTCTCAACACCATACTCACCGAGGAATAATATTTCACACAACCCCGACAACACTGACTCAACTCATCAAACCCATCAAACTCAGCAAAACATTACACAATCATAAATTACACAAAAAGAATCAAGTCAACCGCTCAGAGGCAATAAACTGCAGACGATGACAATCAACCAGTCGCCAGACTGACGATCATCGCCCCACCCTTCACTCTCCTTTTCTTACAAAACCGCTATCGTTGGCGGTATGGAGTCACTAAGCTTGTCAAAGGACCATGATAGCCACCCCATCACCATGCTGACGCCCGTCAACTCTCTCAAATGCATAACGGTCAGACTGTCACCGCTGTGTAGATTTTAGAATCTACGATTTCTACCAATGAAGCACTCTCAAAGATCGATTCTAACCCCATATCACTCAAATTGCACAGAAATCATCACACAACATATATTGAACATATAACACATCAAATCTGCACCAATTACATATTAACATTAATTTATCTTGAAATTATTAATATGTTCATTATCACCAAAACCACATAAAAAAAACAACACCAATCTCATTTTCACTTTTAATCTGCATACGAAATGCAACACTTATCACAATATAGAAACAAATTCATAACATCATAATCCAAAGAGGTCTGCACAACCATCTGAAGAATTCAAAACCTTATCAATGGAGGATGGGAAAAACATCAAGGAAGAGGGTTAGGATCCCTCTCTATCCTTTATGAAAAACATATCCATAGAGGAATAATCTCCCCTTACCTGAATTTTCCAGTCAAAATTCTATTTCCCATGTTTTCACGTATATCACACAAACCTATTTTTCTCTCCAATTTCTTTTAAATGAAAAAATATAATTATTTTATTTTAGTTATTTTTCTCCCCCTCCCCCCATTTCAACTTTTGGTCTCTCAGTCCTTACCACATCAATCTTACTATTATACTAATTTCCACCCCTATCTCACTATTCCTTATTATCTCTACTCTATTCTATTATGATAAATATTATAAATTGTATCCCACTTCAAATAACCCCACAAAAACGCATATAGCCACCCAATAAATCACATCAATATAAAACTCAATAAAGTAAATTAATTTAAAAATTGGGGTGTTACTGTTATACCCCAAATTTTAACCCATAGACTCCATCATCATTCTAGGAGAATCATCATTATTTATCTAACCTTAACCTATTTCAAGTTTGTCTTTGTCAAGATGCAGATGAATTAGAGTCCCATTCAGTCAGGAATCAGGGTTTTTATGGTTTGATTAGTTAAGGTTTTGGATTGATTCTCCATATAATTGATAACGCAAAATTATATCGTGTATTTGACTTGACATGCATGAGTTTATACTATGCTTTATTTGATTTCCCCTAATTTATGCTTTATATTACTCGTATTTGTTTGTGTTTCTCAGGTACTCGGTTCGAAATGAAATTTAACGGGAAGTGAAGAATTAGAAAAGAAAATGAGGAGGAAAGAAAATAAGAGAAAGAAAAGGAAAGGAAAGAAAAAAGAAAAGAAAAGAAAATATAAAATGGTGGGCCCACCACCACACACATGTGGTGCAAGCCACATTTGGGGTGGCGCCCACCACCTGAAAGAGGAAGTGGCGCAAGCCACCTATACGTTGGGAGAAAAATTCCCCCACTTCCTTTATTTTCCAGTTCCACTCCTCGCACGTTTCCGGAAGATTCTCACGCACTTGAAGCGAATTCTTCGTCTCCTCAACCGAGTATAAAAACCAGAGAAAGCCTCCAAACCAGGGGTCCAAGAATTTTCACGAGAAAATTATTTTGTTTCAGTTTTCATTCCATTGAGCGCAATATTATTTTTATTAATCAATTTTTCGCATTTCGAGTGGATTATTCTTGTACCTGTTTGAAGACTGCCAGAATTATTGCATCAAGCTTGTACTCAACTTTAAGTTCCAGTTAATTCAATTTTCCAGGTTTAAATTATTCTGCTTTTGTTTATCGTTGTTGCGGTGAGAATAGGATATCAAATTATTAATTAATTTGAATCACAAATCTTTTTATTCACAACCGGTCTTTAACTTATCCGAAGGAAAGGTCAAAGAAAGGAAAAACCTAATTTTACATCGTAAACATAATGCGGGGAGAGATCTAGGTAAGGGGTTGGTTAAGCTTAGGGAAGGTATTAGCACCCTAAACTTATGTAGTACTCTACAGGAACCTTTTGTTTTAATGTTTACTATTTTGCTTGATTATTTGCTTGAGGGTATATTGCTAAGGGTTAGAAGTGAAAGAAAGACCTAAGGGTTAGTCCTAAGTTTACTCGCCAAGACTTGCATCTTGTGCCTACGTATCCGAGGTAGAGGATGGAATCAGAGTAATCGTAGTTCCCCATGAAAGGGAGGTTAGAAATTTCTTGACTGTGGTCAAGATTTCAATAGAGAATAAGCGTTCTTAAGGAAGCGCTTACGTGGAGCGCGGCGACTGCTATGTCTATGTTGAAATTGAATTGAATTAAGAAAATGGTAAGATAGGTATTCCACGGCGGAAAACCTAATGCGGAGTGGGGCGACTCCCTATCCTAATGCTAGGGTAAAGGGTAAAATTATCCACGGCTGGACGTCTAAGCAATTAGGGTTTGAAAGGTGAAAAGGTCAAAGGTAAGGACTATTGACACGGCGGTCAAATGGCTAGACCTATTCCTTCAGAGGGTTTAACAGTGAATGATGCAAATGAATAATGGAATACATGGTAGGATTGTAATATGAGAAAGCGTAAGAATGGTAACGGAATTGAAAGCAACAATGACGATAGCCTCGCATAAATTACAAACCAAAATTAAAAGGATAATAACGAAATAAAAGCGACGATTGCCTCGCATAAATTACAACCATGAAAAATGTAATACGACACGGTAAGAGATTAGTAAACTGTGCAAAATGGGAAAACAATGTTAGGAACGTCATACACTTTAAACAAAAATTAAACGGGGTAAATCTGCAATTTAGGCAACAGTTCAATTCATTAATAATTAAAGAATTATTAGCTTGATCAAGAACTGTTAATTTTAAATTATAAACCTTAAATTTCAAATTAAGTTTAAATTAAGTTTTTAACAAAATGGTTTTAATTATAAAACTAAAATTAAATTTCAATTATTAAGTTTTGGAGAATGTTTTAAAATTAAGTTTTAGAAAATGTTTTTCTAATTAAGTTTTAATTTAAGTTTTTGAAAAAGGTTTTAAATTTAGTTTTTAAAAAAAGATTTTAAATTAAGTTTAAAAATGATTTTAATTCTAAAAACTAAGTAGAAAATATATTTTTACAGAATTTTAATCATCTAAATTAACTAAATAAAAAAAATATAAAAAATAACAGCAAAATAAAAAGGGGAGAGTCAAATGGTCTAGGCGTCAGTTAGGGTTTTGTAAACCCATTCCCCTTCCTCTTGCGACGCAGACCCATTTGGGGTTTCTCCCATCACCTTCTTTCTCGCATGTGGCGGCGGCTCTTTCATTCCTCTCTTCCGTCTGAAATTGTTCCATGCCATGTCTTCGTCTTTGCGCATGTCCCTGAAAAATGAAGAGAAAAAAAAGAAAATAATCAATAGTCACTGGATCCTTACGGGTTCCTTCGGTTGCTTGGTGATTCACAGATGATTTGACGGTTCTCCGGTTGCGGTTTTGATTCGCGTATGGTTCCTGGCTTTGGTGCTTACGGCCGATGATGAAGCTAAGCTTCTGAGGCTTTTGGGTGGTTGTCCGCCGTTGGCCGATTGTGCTTGGTCGGCGTCGAAACCTTAGGGTTTCCGCCGCCGCCGATTCGGTTTGCTGGTGGACTTTTGGGTTCTTTCCTGAACTTGATGATAAATTCCTGGGTTCCTTTTTCTTTGACAAACTCGTCCTTTCTTCTTCTTATTTTTCGGATTCCACTTTTCTCTGATGTTCTGATGATGAACTCTGAGGATCTCCCACGGGTTTGCGACAAACTTCTGTTCTTGAAGCTTGCTGACCTGATGAACTTTTCTTCTCTTTTCCTATTTTTTCTGTGATGAACTGATCCCCCCTTTCTTTATTGATGAACGAATCTTTTATATTGTGATTGTTGTGGGCTTAAGTGATCCAGGTTGTTATAATTTGGTCGCGTTTTGGTTGAGGATTTGCTGGAAATTTTGTTGCTGATTGTTGCGATTTGTTCTGATGTTGTTTGCTTGTTGCAATGTTTCAGGAAAGTTTGTTGTTGCTGCATATTTTGTGGTTTTGAGGCTGGAATTATGCGTTTTTCATTTTATGATTTGTTGTAGTTATTTGTTGCAATTTTCCAGGAATTCATGGCTGTTGCTTGCGTATTTGACGGTTGGGTTGAGTTTTTTCAGGAATTGGTTGGCTTGCTTGCATGGATCTAGTTTCACTGCGTTTTTTTTTGGGATTTTTCCAGGAAATTCGTTGTGTAATTGTTGTTGTGGTTTGATCTGTTGGGTTCAAAAATTCTGGAAAATTATGTTTATGACTTGTTTGGCTTGTGTCGATGTCGAAATTGAAAGTCGGGAGTTGGCGACAACCTTGTCGTTGTTGCCCTCCCGACGTACCCGATGATGAGCTTTTACTGAGGGTATCAGGACCGATAAAAAACCTATTTTATTGATTAAATTTTTTTCATCAGTGGTTGATTTGTTTTGCAGGTCCGACAAAGTCGAAAGTCGAAGATTGACGAATCAGGCGTAGAGACAACCTTAGAAAAATTAGGACTTTCAACACTTTTTGTAATTAGTTTTTGTAATATTATAATAAATGTAATATTGTAATAATATAGAATTTAAATGAATAAATTCAAATTATTTCTCCAATCACATTTCTCCGATTAAAATCTCTGACTAACTCCTCCGATAAAACTTAAACGAATAAATTCCTTTAATTAAATCTATCCGACTAAATTTCTCCAGATAAACTCAAACAACTAAAAAACGTTTAATTAAATTTATCCGATCAAGCTCCTCCGACTAAATTCGTCCAAATAAACTCATCTGCTTAAATCCATACAAATAAATTCCACCGATTCAATTTACCCGACTAAATCCGTCCGATTAATTTTTCTTTACTAAGTTCACCCAATATTAATGTCGATAAATATGGCCTTGAACGGATAAGCAGAGAAATCTGGCTAAACGGCAGAACAAACTGTCTTCGTATTGAAAATTCAAACCGCATCTCGACGACTTTAACCCGGTAACCCGAATCAGCTCAACTAACAGTCATGATCAAAACAACAGATATTCATTATAAATTCAATGCGCACCAAAATTCCATTATTCCTTTAAAATCGATTGTTGACCAGCAGAAAGCAGGAAAACCCGCGTATGTTAAAATAAATTCCGCAAAGCAAATTCTTGCACCGATTTAACCCGAATCCACTGATATTACAACACAATCAGCTCTATATGATTTAGGAATCAACAACATTTCTGAACCTGACGACTAAGTCTCGGCTCTTGAATAAAATGTGTTGTGTCACGAGACGTCTGACGTCAATATTGTCGCAAAATTCAGCTCTTCACCAAATAAGTCACCTGCCTCAGAGATGGAAACCCTGGTCGCTCGAGGGATTCCTGAAGATGACTCTGCTTCATAAATTGTCAGCATGCTGCAACTTAATGACCTTTTTGCCCTTCATAAGTTAAAGAGCGCACCGTGTGATTTATCCTGCAAAAACCAACAGACTGAGCAAACTCGTTAGTGGTTAGTTTACAATGCAATATGAGGTGAAAATGCAAAATGAAACGACTAAACTAAGGGTAAATTTTGGGGTATGACAATCGTATTGCAGCATGATTACTATTATTATTTTGCACTGTATTATGATGTTTAATTATCCCACCATGTCTGGCTAAAGTAGTTGATGTCGGTATGTAACAAATTTATCAGAAGGGATTAAATAATAATCAGTGTTGTTTTTCTTTACAAATTATTTTTTAGGCTCTAGTTTCTTATTTTAATCGATCAACTTTTCTTGCGAGAGTAAAAAAAAGGGAAACTAAGGTTAAGGTCAAGATAAACGAGAGTTTGAGATTTTAACCAGATAGCTGAGACTAGGCATTAATTTTAAACACAGTGGAAGCACTTTAGAATTAATTAGGTCTTATTTATTTTCAAAAGGTATGTTTAATTCGAATGATACAGCGAGAGCACTCATTTTGATTTAACGATATAGTCTGAACCAATAAACACGAGAATGTGAGATAAGGATTTTTAAATAAGTATTTTTCTAATAAAAAGTATTTTGAACACCTGACATACATCGATTATTTATTAAATTCCCGACGATTAATGCGTTGCATACTGACATCTCGTTATTGATTATTCTTATTAAATTTTTTAGCATTTTTAGGTTTAAATTTCATTCGCACTTAACTTTCCTAAAACGATTAGCCTTAGATTTACATAGTAACATTAGAATATGGTACGTTCGATTTTTAGTTTCTGTGGATCGATAATCTATTAAAACTACACGACACGACTGTATACTTGCAGTCAGATTAATTTAGACACACTAAACCGCAATCAATAATAACTCTCTACATCATCAAGAGTACTATATTGGATCAAGTATGAATCCAATTTGAGGTTGTCACCCAAGGAAGAAGAGCAGTGCAGTCCAGGACCTCCGATTAGGGTTTCTAATCAAGAAAGTCAACTGTAGTTTGAATTTTGATTCAAATGGCATTCCAATGGTGGAATCATGGTACATGAAGCTTATATGACTTATTTAGGTCCCCTCAAGAAGTTTCAAGGCCTCAGGGAACCTAGAATATCAACAGTCGATTCGGGGGTTTTCGATCATTCGGTTCGTCGGATTGGAAAGTCAACTCATTGACCAACAGGGTTTTAACCCAAAGTTGAAGACAATAATGTTCCCAATGATATATCATATCTAATCATGAATTTTGCTGACCATTGGATTAAGAATTGAGAAGTAATCGGAAAGTTGGGAAATTAGGATTTTGAAAGGGGCAGGACCATAACTTCCTAACCACACATTCAAATGGAGTGGTTCAAAGCTTGTTGGAAAGGTCTTGAGAAGTCCTACAAAAGTGTAAAAGTGACATATGTGCAAAAAATGAATAGATTTAGATTTATGATAAAAAACAAGTCAAGACAGGAAAAACACTTAGAGAAATTTCATGTTCTTGGCACTTTTAAGTCATGTTTTCAGCCAACTTTAAGAGGACTTTTGACCTAATTCCACTTGGAATTTGGAAAAATTGAAAACACCAATGTTTTAGAGCATGATTAAGTCTTTATAAAAAGTATATGAACTCCTCCATAGCATTTGTGATCTAGGAGTTTCGAAGGAGGGAAGTTGGGGTTCCAAAGCTTGAAATATGAAACTTCAACTTGGCATGACCCATTGCAAAAACCAGCCAATTAGTTCTTAACTATTTGGTTAACCCTTTATATGATGTTTAGGGGTATGATGATTGAAAATTCAAGAAGAATCCATGAGCAAAACCAAAGTCTTGGCTAAAGGCATTATTAAAATCCAAGAAAGTACAAAAGTACATGATGAAAGAGATTGCTTTAAGAGTAAAATCTGCTGCAGCATGAAGATTCTCCTCTTGCCATCCCACTAGTAACTTTATATAGCTTGATCACAACCTGTTTTTATGCTAAGATGCATTGGAAACAAGCTTAGTTCTGCAGAAGAGGATCACAAGTAGATTCACCCCTTTTCCCTCCAAAAAGCAAGGTATTGCACATTGGTTCAAATCTGTCCTCACCCTTGGCTCTCTTGTTTCCTCTATAAATAGAGCAACCTCTATGCATCAATCATACCAGAACAACCCTCAATTCAAGAAGAAACAAGCTCCTCATTCTTGCCTTGTTCTTTCTTGCAATCTAAGCAAATCATCTCAAAGAAGTACCAAAATCTGTCTTGAACAGATTTCACACCAAATCCATTTCTAACCTTTAAAACCTTCCACCAACACTCCATAAAAACCATAAATGATGTTTTAAATTTGTTCCAACCATTACACCAACCATAAGCTTTGTATTTCAAAAAGTCAACCTTCAAACCTAATAGGTTTGACTTTCTGCATAATTTAGCACCATTCTCTGCTCAGACCTGTTCTAACCTCTATAATACCTCAAAAACCTTAGATATAAAGTGTGTTCACTGTCTAAACCATCAAAGACCAACTGTCTCACCATTTTGTGGATCTGTCATACAAATTCATTTGTTACTTCAAGTGTAAGAAATTTTTTTTGCACAAAGACTTGCTTGGAAGGAGTTGGAGCTACTTGGACTTCGCACTAGAGGTGTGAAGAAGCCATTCAACTCATTCTCACTCAAATAGGCAGCTTGGAATCAAGGATTTATTTGTAAGTCTTCAAGAGGTAAGTCACCTCTATTAAATGTATTCATTATGCACCATGGTTATACTTGATGAACATTAGTTTATATATGCCTAGAATCCCCCACAAGTCATGTTTGAACTTTGATTGTGTTTGTTCTCACAAGTTTACAACTGTCATAAGGTTTAGATGCTTGACTTTTTTGTTGTTGTTTTTTTCCATTTTATGAACCATATTTTGTTTCTGTTTAAGTTTGAGGTAGTGCTTGTGTTTGGAATTCAGTTATAGGTCATGATGCACATGTATGATCTATATATAATTAGGGGGTATGTGTTTGATGTTGTTTTGATACCTTTATATTTCTTAGTATTTCAAATGTGCAAAGTTGTTGATTTCTATTTAGACAATTTGTTGGATTGATCAAGAGTTCATTTCTATGCCATTTGTGTTGATTGAGTCATATTTGAATGATGAATTGTTTCTGTTCACAAACTTTCATGAGATCTTCATTATGCCATAACCTCATTTTAATAGGTCGTTTTGTGTTTCAGCTTGATTTTGAGTTCCTAATGATCATGAACTTCATATATGATGTGTTTAAGATGTGTGCGAGCTTTCAAACTGTTTATAACATGACTGAATTGAACTCTAGTTTTGAAAACGCACCTTGACACCAAATCTTCATTTGCATTCGAATTTCAAAATGTAAGAATCTTTAGAGAAAACTAAGAGTGCCATTGATTTCCTCTTTCAATGTCAAGCAGTTTAGACCTAAATTTTGTTAAATTCCATGGAGTTTTGATCAAGTTTAAGAGGTTCACGTTTTTGGTACTTTCTTGTTTGGTTTAACTTGTTTTTGCCCAGAAATCATTGATTGTGAGGTTTATGTATTTCTAGGGTGGTTTGATACATTGGATGTATCACCACCCCAGTGGTTATTACTTGCACGCCTTATGTATCCTTTACCTTGCTTGCATGAGTTCGATCCTGGCCGAGGACAACTCTTTTGGCATTTTTGTGATTTTCTTATGTTTTAACATATATTTTTTATTTCTCCTTGAAATATCACACACTTTCCTTGGATGGTTTGGTAATTTTTTGAGCCTGTGGACCATAGGGCGTGGGTTCAACCCTTGTGGAAGACATCTTTTTTTTTATCACTTATTTTTCATGGTTTCTTCATAAGTTTAAAATCATCATAACTTACTCATTTTTCAACATTGTTGCCCCATTATTTTTGCAAAGTGTTCTTCATCATGTCTATTTTCAAATAGTAAGTGAAGAATTCAAGGATGACTATCCTAGAAATACTTTAACTCACTTGGAAATCATGAGTTTTCTTAGGGTTTTTACCTTGATGATTTTGAAACTTTTCTCAACTACCATTTGATTTATCTTGTAAGATTGGTTGTGTTTGATCCACATATGTTTGTCAATTGATTGATTAAAATTTGCTTGATTCAAAGTCTTACCATGATCAATCCTTACTTTTGTGAATGCATCTGATTGAAAACAACATTGTGAACTTTGTTTGTGAACTATATTATACCTTTTGATGTTGTAACCTCTTGAGTATGTTCATCTTGTCTTCTCTAATTGTTTATGTGTCTGGTTAGAACCATAACATGCTAGGGCTTGCGTATGTGTTTCCCCATGAAACCTTGAACTTCTTACTTGATTTGTTGTAACACTTCTTGTATGCTTACTTGTACTTGATTGTCATCAATGCATGATTGTTGGTTTTATGTTGTTACATTTGACATCTCTTGATCCCTCTACATGTTTGCCTCAAGTTGTAACTTGCTTGCATTAAACTTGTTTGAATCACATGTTATTCTGTTTGTCTTGACCTCATTACTCTTCATCTTTGTTAAGATGTTTAAAGTTAATCTCGCCTTATATGATTGGTCTTGTAAGAACCCATATCATTTTCTTATGGATATTGTAATATCCTTGGTTGTAACCATTTGGCTTGATTGTAATCTTTGCTTGATGTTGTCACATGCTTGCATTTCTTTCTTAGTTGTTACATGGTTTTCTATATCTTTATCATGTTTGAATGAATGCTTATGTGTTTTTTTAACTTTGTTAAGTTATTCCCCAAGTGATGGAACTTGTTAGTTCTCATCCAGTTGCCTCATCTTTTCCCATTCCAAAGGAAAGTATCTCTATTGACCCCCGGGTCATAGATAGCTCTTTACTCTCCCTCTTTGACTTTGTTAAGTCACCTTGAAACATAACTTAGTTAAGTTAGAACCCATCCACTAGACTTTGCTTTAAGTCTAAAAGACCTACCCCTTGTTCGGAGTGTCTTTTCAATTAGAACTTTAAGATAGAGTTTGTTAACTCTATGTAAGAATCATGGTCATGATTACATACCCCCCTTTCTGGCTTTTTATAAAAGTCAATATCCTTTGAGTGTACAATTTAGATTACAGAGTTTTGTTAAACTCTATACAAGCATTGTTATATTTGTTCCCCTTTGAACTTTGATGATAATCAAGTGTTCATCTATCCCTAGTGAGGTGAACTACGGTTGCTTTGATTCTATCCTAGTTTGGATACGTAGGCAGAGGATGCGATATCTTTGCGAGCAAACTTATAAGCTATCCTTAGGCCTTTACCTAACCTTATACCTTATCCCAAGCCATAACAAACTTTTAGCAAGCTTAGCATATAAACATACAAAAGGTTTTTGTAGGATACTACAGATGTTTAGGATGTGAAATACATACCCTAAGCATAACCAACCCCCGATCCCCGATCTCTTAGCGTTGTTGTTACATCGCGCAAAAGGTCTTTCTTTCTTTAACCTTTCCTTTGGATAAATCAAAATCTGATTGTGAATTTAATGAATTAAGATTCAAGTTAATCAATAGTTTAGTATCACGATTCTCACCGTAAAAGTTACAAACTCCACCATAAGGAGTCTAGCTTGGAAAAAGAGAATGAATCGAAATATAGCTGTGAGTGCCCAAAATAGTGTTGAAATCCCTTATGCAATCCCAAGGCATATCAGAGGTGATAGAATTAGGATTTGTAGCTTCATCATTTGTGTTGTAGTTTGGAGATAAGACCATGGTATGTTAAAAGTAAATGGGGGTGAGAGTGTGGTGGTTGTCATGGAGGATTAAAGGAGAACAATTAAATATAAACAATGTTAAAGTCGCTAGAGCATTTTTGTTTTCAAAATAAAAAATTTTAAAATTTCATTTTGTTAATAAATTTTTGCAAAGTGAGATTAAAAAAAAAAGGTAAGATTCTTAAACAGAAGAAAAAAAATCTCAAATTTTTAATTAAAAATAAATTAAACATTGAAAGTAATATAATTTTAAAGTTGTGATAATGAGGGATGACAAACGGGTATGTCCGTCTCATTTAAATCCATCTAACTTGTAAAATATTAAATTAGGACGGAAGTGTGGGTCCACGAACGATCCACATTTTAAAGCTAAAAGTATAAAATTTATTTTAATGTTTTTTTTTTTGCAAAACCCTGTAAAAAACGAAGTGGACGTGATGGACACCTAAATCCTTAGCATGTTCCGCACTTTTAATTTAGACAAAACAGAGATACCCAAGAGATGAAGATGAAGCTCATTTTCTAAAAAAACTAAACTAATGACTTGATACATACCACAATCCAAATAAATAAATTAAATTGCATTATTTTCTCTATATTCATATTAATATAAGAAAACAAAACCATCTAATCTTTATTGTTTCTTTTATTTATTAATCTTTCAAAAAATTTATGCTAATGTTCTCCTTCTACTTTTCTAAATTTATTTTCATTTTAGAAATTTATATTAAATTTTAAATCATTTTATAATATCATTAACTTATTAATGGTATTTTTCATGTTTTATATTTAAGTATTTATTATTTTATTCTCTTTTATTATTTTAATTTATTGTTTATACCATTAATAAGGCTAAATTTATGTAAAAAAATATTATAATTAACTTTTTAAATGCAATATTAACATTTTATTAATATATATTTTATAAAAAAAAGGAGGTAGTATTCTTAGTCATTATATTTTTTTATTGTAGCTTATATATTTATTTTAATAATATACCAAATATATGATATTTAGTAAAAAAAAATTGATTCTTTTATATTCTTAATTGGATTTAATAAATTTAATCGGATAATCAATATTAACTCTTTTTTCATTGGTTTGATTTTGTTAGAACTTTATGAAAAAAATTATAAAAAACTAATTATTTTTTATTTGTTCTAATTCACTTAACCTTGTAGCTAAGTTTCCTTATAAACCAAGTTTATTAAATAAGCTAAATTTATTTGCAACCAATTTAGTAATAAAAAAAAAAAAACTTTTTCATAATTAATGTGATTTGGCGTGTGGTAGACACGAGCCACTGTATATAACATATTTATACGCATAACAACACTACTTTTACTCATTAGGCTCTGTTTGGATTTCATTTTTAAATCACTTTTGTAATACTAATTCACACACTTTCAAATGGCTGGCAGTGGCAACGAACACAGACTAAGCCTTGAACCTGAGAAACAGAGCCTTCTCAATCGCCACACCGAGAAGCACTTCACCGCCGGAGAGATCGTTCGTGATATCATCATCGGTGTCTCCGATGGTCTCACTGTTCCATTCGCCCTGGCCGCGGGTCTCTCTGGCGCCAATGCTACTTCTTCCATTGTCCTTACTGCCGGTATCGCCGAAGTCGCCGCCGGTGCAATCTCCATGGGTCTCGGAGGGTACGTATCATCACAACACTCAATTTTACTCTGAAAATTTCAATTATTATGAATTGTAACAAAATTGTGATTGAATTTGTGTTTATTTGCAGTTATTTGGCGGCAAAAGGTGAAGCTGATCATTACAATAGAGAATTGAAAAGGGAACAAGAAGAAATCATCGCCGTACCAGAAACTGGTTCGCACTGCATCTTTCTCTCATCTCATTCCGAAACAGTTAGATTTATTGAATAAAAATATATTTATTTATTTAATTAATTAATATTATTTATCTTTCAAATAATATTTGAATACGTATTTTATTGTGAATAAAATTCAGAAGCTGCTGAGGTGGGAGAAATATTAGCTGAATATGGGATAGAGGAACATGAATATGGACCTGTTGTGAATGCTCTCAGAAAGAATCCTCAAGCATGGCTTGATTTCATGATGAAGTAAGTTTCATTCTCCAAACTGTTTTTTTTGTTCTGATTTTCTTTACGAGTTTTTTGGAAAAGTTTGAAAAATTTGGAGTTTACGATGCGTCGTGACTCGTGAATATTTATGCTAAGTAGAATAAAAGTTGAATTGGAATTGGTTGAACGGTGGCACCACACCACGGGTTGGAAAGAGAAAGGCACTTTATATGGTTAATAGGGTTTAACTTTTTGAGTCACATTTTTGGTCATGTGCAACCCACTTACACAAGTATTTTTGGACTCTCTTTTTGTCTTTTAATGTTAAATAAAACTGTTTTGAAGAATTAAAATAATTATAAGGGAATGTGACATCCTCAACGTTTATCTTTATATCATGCACTTTTTATTTACTATTCTTGTTTTTTAATTATTTAAAATTTAATTTCTAATAGTATTAACGAGGAATAACTATTTTACAATTCCAAGAAAATATTAATGTTTATTCTATAATACATTCTCTATGTATTACTCTGATCCGCGGTCGCTCGCCAGATCAAAAACAAGTGTTTTTGTAAGAAAATGCAGTATAGCGACAGTGACTCGGAATATCGTCTCACAAGGATTCTTGTAGGAATAATCAAATACATTAACGAAATATGGGGGGTTTTGATTAAGATAAAATAAACGAAAAATAAGTGATTAGAAAAAGTGATTGTAGTAATGAGTTGAAACGGCTAATCTACTGTTTTCGTTTCCCAACTTATCATCGATCCTAATAATTCTCAATTCCTAAGCGGATTCTATCCCCTTTCCGATTATAATAACAATCAACAAGCGCAATTGGTATTATACGATACACGTTCCTAATTTCTGAATTAAGCAAACAGATAAAATAGTAACCGTGAATTAAGCAAACACGAGAAACATACGCGGATTAAGCAACCGCAATTAAAGTATAAGAACATGCAATCATCGAAATAAATCAATCATGATAAATCGAATTAAGCAAACAAAATATCATAGAGAAGAATGGAAAGGAAATAGATTTTATTGGAAATTAAAAGAACCTCAAAGTGTCGGGGGAACCGATTACAGCAAATTAATCCGAAGGAATTAGTTCTCCATAATTCATACAAAGCTCCAACAAATATTTTCGTGAATAGTGAATATGATACTAGGCTATACGGCCAGACCTAGACTAAAGAAGGGACAAAAGAGAATTTGGGTCATAATCCAGCTGGGTCGAAAATATAACCCAGGCCCAAAACTAAAATAAAATTCTAATGCTGCAACTTGAAACGGAATTCTGGAATTTTGAGCTCCGAATCTGATTTCGTCTCCAACGCGAAAGTCGTAGCTCTCTCTCTTAGCTTTTCGGCGATTTTTAGAACGCCTCAAACGGATTCTCGACACTCCAGTTATGATGGTTTTCGTGCAGACTACTAAAGCTGAAAAATAGTTGCGATAATTAAATTAAACCAAAAACAAAATAAAATGTAAAAACATAATAGAACATAAAAATAATCAAAATAAAGTAAAGAAATTCCTAAGTAAAAATATAGGAGAATGTGCATAAATATGCACTGATCAAATTCTATCCTCTTTCCGATTATAATAACAATCAACAAGCGCAATTGGTATTATACGATACACGTTCCTAATTTCTGAATTAAGCAAACAGATAAAATAGTAATCGTGAATTAAGCAAACACGAGAAACATACGCGAATTAAGCAACCGCAATTAAAGTATAAGAACATGCAATCATCGAAATAAATCAATCATCCCTAAGATAAATCGAATTAAGCAAACAAAATATCATAGAGAAGAATTGAAAGGAAATAGATTTTATTGGAAATTAAAAGAACCTCAAAGTGTTGGCGGGAACCGATTACAGCAAATTAATCCGAAGGAATTAGTTCTCCATAATTCATACAAAGCTCCAACCAAAAACTTTCGTGAATAGTGTATATGATGTTTTGGCTGTACGGGCAAACCTAGACTAAAGAGGATAAAAACCATAATTCGGGTCATAACCCAACTGGGTCGAAAATATAACCCAGACCCAAAACTAAAACAAATTCCTAATGCTGTAACTTGAAACGGAATTCTAAAATTTTGAGCTCCAAATCTGATTTCGTCGTTTATCTTTATATCATGCACTTTCTATTTATTATTCTTGTTTTTTAATTATTCAAAATTTAATTTCTAATAGTATTAACGAGGAATAACTATCTTACAATTCCAAGAAAATATTAATGTTTTATTCTATAATACATTCTCTATGTATTACTCTCTTCTTTATTTCATTTTCAATATTATTGGTAAAAACAATTTTTTATATTTTTTATAGAAAATTAATTATATTCTTTACTTAAGATGAATTAGTCAAAGCTTTATATAATTTGGGAAGAATACTGATTTTTTTTTGTTTACAAAAACTAAATATGGCGATGTATACAATGTATATGACATGTATTTGATTCCAAAAATAAAATATTATAACACGTGAATTGCATTTAAATTCTTAAAAAGATTAATTTAGTTTAGCTTAAAAATCATATTAGAAGTAGAGAATGTTTGTTAATGATGATGAATTTGTTTTAAACATGCTCACTTATTAGCAAAGTATTTTAATCGTATATTCAAATTTACATATTCTCTAGTCAGTATTATAAGTAACGATTTATTTTTTAGATGTATTGAATAACTATTATATCTGACCATTCATAATTTATAATTAATTTATAATAGTGATGAAAAGTATTATATATGAATCCACCTTTTTATTGTTTGTACAATCATCCTTCAAAATATGGACTATGTATAATTGCTATTAATAGAATAGAATATGATTTTATGAGTGTTTGAACAAATTAATTAACAAATTGGTTACATGATGTAATGGCAGATTTGAGCTGGGATTAGAGAAGCCAGATCCAAGGAGAGCATTGTATAGTGCAATGACCATTGCCATTGCTTATGTATTGGGTGGACTTGTTCCTCTCAGTCCTTACATGTTCATTCCAAAGGCAACAGAAGCTGTTCTGGTTTCAGTAATTGTTACTTTGATTGCTTTGTTTGTCTTTGGCTTTGTCAAAGGATGCTTCACCGGCAACAAACCTATCAGAAGTGCTTTGGAAACTACTCTTATCGGCGCCGTTGCCTCTGCTGCTGCTTATGGTTTGGCAAAGGCTTTTCATCCATAGTTGGTAGAGAAGGCTGCTTCTTTTAGAATTATTGTTTCTTTCTTTTTGGCTATTAGTTCTTTTGGTGGAAACTTTTCATGAACAACTTTTACCTTTTGGTTTGAGCTTTTATGGTAGATGATATCACTTTGCATTTTAATTGTCTCTTTTGATAAATGCAATGAAGTATTCGTTTAGGTTCAACCAATCGTCACCACTATTTGAAGAAATACTATTTTGGTTTTTGTTGCAATATGGCGAGATTAACATTTAAAAGTTTACATAAGAGTGCTTGTTTTGAATATGAGAACTTACCAATAGTTTTAGGCTTGTCAAATTGTTGGCATATGTTTTTATTTATTTATTTATTTATTTATTTATTTATTTTTACTTTTCAGTTGGTGTCATGTTTGTCTATCTTTTATGGTGACTCTATTATTTTTAAGGAGATTTCTTATCATTCTATTTGAAAAAGATAAATAATCATATCAATTTATTGTGAAATGTAGAAATTCATATAATTTTAGTATAATCCACCTTAACATACGAAAAGATGAAACTCAACGAGATGACGAGCTCGGCTCTCTGTTAGGGGTTAAAGCGAAAGCCTTGAGGACGGTTCGAGACGATAACTTTGGGCTTCTAGAACTCAATCATAATACGGCAAGATCGATTCAGTTATAGCTGGAATACGTATAGGTACATGGTTATAGCTAGAACACGCATCCATAAATGACAACAATTTGTAATCAAGTGGACAACACTAGATTACAAATTATTGTCATTCATGGATGTGTATTCTAGCTATAACCATGTACCTATGTTCTAGGCAGATAGCGACTAGAAAGCCTTCATGATTGAACAAGCTACCTATCGATATAACGTCGTGTCCTTTGGTCTGATGAATGCGGGAGCAACATACTAGAGGATGATGAACAAAATATTCAAAGACTATATATGTGAATGCTAGAAGTTTACATGGATGATATGCTCGTCAAGTCCAGCGAAGAACTACTCTAAAAACATATGTGGAACGTGTCCTAAAGAGTTCGACAATGCAATATGAGGCTCAATTTGGAAAAACAAACCCTCAAAGTCAGAGCCAAAAATTTCTTAGGTTTCTACTTAACCGATATATGTAAAGAAAAAAACCCCGATAAATGCGAAGCAGCCATTAAGATGGGAGTAATGACAATAAAGAAACAAGTAATGAAATTAAATGGGATGCTCATTGCCTTTAACAGACTCATCTTGAGGCCTGCACAACATGCATTACCATTTTACAAGTTGCTGAAGAAAAAAGCACACTTCGAATGAACTTCAAAATGCAAACAGACAATCTTATCCCTCAAAATAGTCTTATCAACCTTAGTGGTGTTATCCAGACTGGTTGTCAAAGAAGTTATGTTCCTTTACTTGCTTATAGCAGATAGTATCCTCCTCATCTGAGAAATGGATTCTAGTTAGAACCCAGTGTACTTCATATCTAAGGTGCTAGACAAACGTGAAACACGTTATCAAAAGATAGAGAAAGCAGTGTTAGCATTAGTTACTGCATCTAGGAAGTTGCGACATTATTTCCTGGAAAATGCTACGATTGTTTGCATTGATCTAGCTATGAACAACTATATCTAGCATGACAGATGACCAAATGTTATATCGATATGTACGAGTTTGACGTCTCTTTCAAAACTAAGAAAGCGTTGAAGGCCTAATATTTAGCAAACTTCATAGTAGAAATGAAGTATACATTATTGATACCTCATATGGAGAACTTATCTAAAATACATGGAACCTACCAAGCTCAAATGGTATTTCAACTACAGTATTATTCTGAATTACACTTATGCAAATCAAAAAAGAACTTTCTCATATAATAACATGAATAATTCAATAACCTATGTTAAGTTGATATTAAGTTGTATGAATTTTGTCCTAATACATGGAAAAGGACTTCTGCGCGAACCTTCAACAACAAACAAATATAGCTTTTACACTCTCTAAGCTCGAGAACCAATAGACATAAATTTGACACGGGCTTAACTCGGGAACCTTCCAACAGAGCTTTTACACAGGGCAAACTCAAAAACCTACAAACAGAGCTTTTACACATGTCAAGATTAAGAGTCTACAATCAAATTTTTACACAAGTTTAGCTAGAAACCTTTAAGTCCTTTAGAAAATAATTACGCGAGAGTTTCATATTTTTGGATACAACATTTTAAGCAGAACACTGATTGCAACAAAGCCCTCACAAGGTTTTTTAGTCTTTTAACACTGCAATAATTCTTATGAAAAGAAAATATAAAAGTAGAGAATGTATAAGAAAAGAAGAAAGATTTATATTAAGAAATTCGGTGCAAAATGAAATGAGAATAAACCTTTTTTATAAAGGAAAACTTTTGCTCATAATAAGAAATGATCCATTGGTAAATTTATTGATTTACCTTAGCTGGTAATTTATTAAATCTTTCCTAATATGAAATTCCTAATTAAATAAATGAAATATGAAAAACTACAAGATTTAATCGATTAAAAAGTTTTTCTAACTAATTAAAAGGTCATTTTCCATGCTTTAATATATTGAACCAGTCCTTAATCAACTAGGCATTGTAAAAACTTCCCTAATTGATTATAAATACTTCTTAGTCAATTCCATACAAACTTTAATAGGCTTTCAAGAACTTTTATGAAACAAGAGAGGGTTTGGAAAACTTTGAGGTGTGTCTGTGTGTCGTGTGTGCGCTTGCACACATGCTTGTGTGATTGCCTCAATACTTCAAGACTTACTATTGACCTTTCACATTTTAATAGATCACTTTAAGACACTTAATACATGACCATGTAGAATTTTACACTTTCTATCTTTCATACTTTAAGATCTTCTACTTGATTCATCAACTTGATTAACACTTCAATTGGATTATTTAATTGTTTGAATGTTGAAGCTTGATATATCTTCTTGATTAGGTGCCATCATCATAAGCTTTACTTGACAATTGAAATCAATTCCCCGTATCATAAAGAACTTTAAACTTCTAAAATCCATTTGATTATGAAGTTGTTATATTTAAGGTTTCTTTGTCAGTATTCCTCATAAAAACCAACTAATGGTTGTACATGTAGACACATAAATCCACTTGTTAGAGGAATAACCAAAGTTTTTCGAGTATATTCTTCTACCAATTGATTTACCATAAATCACAAGATACTTTTGAAAAGAGATTTTCTCCCCCCTTAAAAAATGAATTCAAACTTAAATCTTCTGCATCTCTTTGTACAACTTAATATTAGAGACGATCTTAAAATCCATTTCTAATTTGGTGAGACATCTTCCAAGGAAAATATTTCCCACAAAAATTCATCAAAAGAGATATTGAAATATCAAATCAAAGTTCTTAGAGGAATCTATGGACTCGTGCTTTCCACAAATTGTTGTATACTTCATTTATGGACGCATATTCTAGCTATAACCATGTACCTATGTTCTAGGCAGATAGCGACAAGAAAGCCTTCATGACTGAACAAGCTACCTATCGATATAACGTCGTGTCCTTTGGTATGATGAGTGCAGGAGCAACATACTAGAGCATGATGACCAAAATATTCAAAGATTATATAGGTGAATGATAGAACTTTACATGGACGATATGCTCGTCAAGTCCAGCGAAGAAGAACTACACTAAAAACATATGTGGAACGTGTCCTGAAGGGTCCAACAATGCAATATGAGGCTCAATTTAGAAAAACAAACACTCAAAGTCAGAGCCAAAAATTTCTTAGGTTTCTACTTAACCGATATATGTAAAGAAAAAAACCCCGATAAATGCGAAGCAGCCATTAAGATGGGAGTAATGACAATAAAGAAACAAGTAATGAAATTAAATGGGATGCTCATTGCCTTTAACAGACTCATCTTGAGGCCTGCACAACATGCATTACCATTTTACAAGTTGCTGAAGAAAAAAGCACACTTCGAATGAACTTCAAAATGCAAACAGACAATCTTATCCCTCAAAATAGTCTTATCAACCTTAGTGGTGTTATCCAGACTGGTTGTCGAAGAAGTTATATTCCTTTACTTGCTTACCTCTACCATAGTGGATAGTATCATCCTCATCCGAGACATGGATTCTAGTTAGAACCCAGTGTACTTCATATCTAAGGTGCTAGACAAACCTGAAACACGTTATCAAAAGATAGAGAAAGCAGTGTTAGCATTAGTTACTGCATCTAGGAAGTTGCGACATTATTTCCTGGAAAATGCTACGATTGTTTGCATCGATCTAGCTATGAACAACTATATCTAGAATGACAGGTGACCAAATGTTATATCGATATGTACGAGTTTGACGTCTCTTTCAAAACTAGGAAAGCGTTGAAGGCCCAATATTTAGCAAACTTCATAGTAGAAATGAAGTATACATTATTGATACCTTATATGGAGAAATTATCTAAAATACATGGAACCTACCAAGCTCAAATGGTATTTCAATTAAATTATTATTCTGAAATACGCCTATGCAAATCAAAAAAGAAATTTCTCATATAATAACATGAATAATTCAATAACCTATGTTAAGTTGATGTTGAGTTGTATGAATTTTTGTCTAATACATAGAAAAGGACTTCTGCGCGAACCTTCAACAACAAACAAATATAGCTTTTACACTATCTAGGATCGAGAATCAACCAACATAAATTTTACACGGCTTAACTCGGGAACATTCCAACAGATCTTTTACACAGGAAAAACTCAAAAACCTACAAACAGAGATTTTACACATGTCAAGATTAAGATTCTACAATCAAATTTTTACACAAGTTTATCTAGAAACCTTTAAGTCCTTTAGAAAATAATTACGCGAGAGTTTCATACTTTTGGATACAACATATTAAGCAGAACACTGATTACAACAAAACTCTCACAAGGTCTTTTGCTCTTTTAACACTACAGTCATTCTTATGAAAAGAAAATATAAAAGTAGAGAATGTATAAGAAAAGAAGAAAGATTTATATTAAGAAATTAGGTGCAAAATGAAATGAGGATAAACCTCTTTTATATAGGAAAACTTTTGGCTCATAATAAGAAATGATCCATTGGTAAATTTTTTTATTTACCTTAGCTGGTAATTTATTAAATCTTTCCTAATATGACATTCCTAATTAAAAAAATGAAATCTGAAAAACTACACGATTTAATCTATTAAAAAGTTTTTCTAACTGATTAAAAAGTCATTTTCCATGATTTAATATATTGAAACAGTCCTTAATCAACTAGGCATTGTAAAAACTTCCCTAATTGATTATAAATACTTCTTAGTCAGTTCCATACAAAACTTAATAGGCTTTCAAGAATTTTTATTAAATAAGAGAGGGTTTGAAAAACTTTGATGTGTGTCTGTGTGTGCGCTTGCACACATGCTTGTGTGATTGCCTTAATACTTCAAGACTTACTATTGACCTTTCACATTTTAATATATCACTTTAAGACACTTAATGCATGACCATGCATGCTTTTACACTTTCTGTCTTTCATGCTTTAAGATCTTCTACTTGATTCATCAACTTGATTAACACTTTAATTAGATTATTTAATCGTTTGAATGTTGAAGCTTGATATATCTTCTTGATTAGGTTCCATCATCATAAGCTTTACTTGACACTTGAAATCAATTCCCCGTATCATAAATATCTCTAAACATCTAAAATCTATTTGACTTATGAAGTTGTTATCTTCAAGGTTTCTTTGTAAATATTCGTCATAAAAACCAACTAATGGTTATGCTTGTAGGCACATAAATCCACTTGTTAGAGGAATAACCAATGTTTTTCGAGTTTATTATTCTACCAGTTGATTTACTATAAGTCACAAGATACTTTTGAAAATAGATTTTCTCCCCCCTTAAAAAATGAATTCAAACTTAAATCTTTGTCATCTCTTTGTACCACTTAATATTAGGGACAATCTTAAAATTCATTTCTAATTTGGTGAGACATCTTCCAAGGAAAACATTTGCCACAAAAATTCATCCAAAGAAATATTGAAATATCAAATCAAAGTTCTTAGAGGAGTCTATGGACTCGTGCTTTCCATAACTTTGGAGACCATTTCATAAATCAAATTCGAAAACAATTCTTGGTGTTGATGAACTTGAGTATCTCACTGCATTCGAATCAAAGGTAATGACTCATCGCCTCATCCCAGTAAATCTACAATTATTGTTGTGATCTTATACACCTGGGTAACATTGGTGAGGTATTTTGGATCTTTGTCTTTTAAAACAGCAACTATTTACCGTGGAGTCATGTTGTACTTTGCCATGTCATTCACAAACTGTCTTTCATGATCTTTTAAACGACCCAATATTTCATGGTCTTCTAAATCCATAGATAGCTTATGATTGTGCAACTCACACCTAACTATCATCTTTCAACCGCTACCACTCGACACAGATCTCAGCCAAAAAGAACATTTCACTTTCATACTATAAATGGCCTATGAGGATTTATTGCTTTCAGATGCATTCTTCCTTTTATAATTTCCTCCTCTCTCATAACCCATAATCAATTTATCTTTCCTACCTCGTTTTTCATTTGTAGTATCAAAATGAACAATCACAACAATAATACCATAATATTTGCCAATATGTTGTGTCCATGCTAATACTTCAGATCGGGACTCAAATATTTTTCATTTACGTCATATAAAAAATATACAATCAATATCACATAGAGGCGGGAAAATATTTAAATTAAACTTGTTACATATAAAACATATTACTTCAGTAGTGAAGAACTGCATAAAATCTATACACGAATTTGTAGAAGACCATGTCGGTGATGGACCACATAAATAAAGTTTTTTTTTTGTTTTCTGCACTACTACTGAAAATTTGGAGTACAGGAAAAATTTCCAGTATATCGAAACTTTAAAATTTCTGGTATTCCGAAAAAAAATTAAATTTGCAGAAGTTTTTGTTTTTGTTTTTTTGTTGAGAAATTTTGACATTTTTCGAAATGGGTTTAAGATTTTTCAGGAAAATACCGGAATTTTTGAAATTTCCAGCATTTCTTCATCGAAAATTTTCAAAAGTCCAGTAAAATGTGAGATTTTCTAAAAATGCAAAAAAAAAAAAAATACGTATCGGAAATTTCGTTTTTGAGATGGCAGTAAGAGTGACAATTTTTGAAGAAAAATAAAATTTGTTTAGAAAATAATAGTAAAGACATTTTTGAAATTTTAAAATTATGGAATGCCAGATGTAATGTGGAGTGGCAAATCAAAATCTCTTGCTTCATTTGTACAAACTTTTTTAAATTTCAACCTATTCTTTTACTCTCTCTGTCCTAACTTATAAGTCACTTTGGCAAAAAAAATTGTCTCAAATTATAAATCACCTTACATTTCCAATGCAATATTAATGACATTTTCCTCAATATACTCTCAAGTATTTATTATTATTTATTGTTTCAACTCTTTTCATTTCTCTCTCCTGTATAATTATTAGGGACATTACTGTAAAGTCATACGTAATTTATCTTCCCCATGAAATAATAATTAAATTTCTTAATTTGTGTGAAATTGTCAAAACGTCTTATAATTTGGGACGAAGGTAGTATGTCTTTTCTATTTTTTCTGCCATTTGTGTTAGTATAAACATCAAGTGATATATGACAATGATTAGAAGCATATTTGAACAGATGGTTATTAGAATAATTTTGGTTACTAGAAACCTATCAAGCATGGTCTGGATGTGATATATGTCTAGCTGGCTGTTAGTCCAGTAACATATTTCCAATGAAACCAATATCATTGAGGTCTATAAATTTATAGTATCATTAAACATGTTAGTAATATTTATGTCAATAGTTTCCACCCTGTTTCTCATAAGAATTAGTCACCATATTAAAATTATCAAATAGAATCCATTTACCAATGTGTTCGCATGCAGTTTTTGCTCAAATGTCCTCTGACCTCCTAACGCAGGTTTACTTGCGGGACCGGCCAAACAAGTCCCAGAATGCATCAGTCGAGTGTATGAGATGGTGGTGAAATGGTGTTGTTTAGAATAGGTTGAAGACAAATTTGAGAAAGACTATGTAGACTTAAACAGAGACAAATGCATAAACAAGAAAAGACAAAAACAAAAGATAAGAAATCTTTAAAGTTGGCGATATAAATTGCTATTAAAAGGAAATATGGACGCGATCATACATTTTGCAGGAATGAAACTCTTTTCTCTTAACGCTTGGTACTCATAGTGTTTTTCCCTTACAATGTTACAAAATGCGTCCTCCAAAATGAACATGGGTATTGCCTTAAATAGGAAAATAAAATAACTACTATGTTAATCTTGGTGGCGCCACGTGTCCTTTCACCACTTCTATAACTTCTCACATTCTTAGCTTTTCAAGTTTTCTTCTTGCTCAAACATTCTTATACTTCGTCTCGGATTCCTTGCCCCTCAGTCGACATCTTCGATAGAATAGGCCTGAGTCGACTCACAAAACTCCCTCTGCTGGCATCGACTCACATCGTTTCCTTTACCACTTTTCCTAGCCTGTCGACCCACAAGCCAATCTCTATGTTGCCTTTCCTTAGTCGAAACTTCCAGCCAACAAAATTCCCCCTCAAAACCCAGTTTCGACTGAGCACTTTTTTGACTGAGGAACTTGGTGTTTTGGTACTATGAGGTTTCGACTGTGTCTTAGTAATGCCCCAGCAACACCATTATTATTTTTCTGTCGAGTCAGCCACGCGTCATCCCTAGTCTGACGTGATAATGGTGCCTTTCTGTGCCATGATTTCCAAGAAAGCTAATCGTGCATGGTCGCATCCCAACGTTATGGGTTTTAAACTACTCCCACTTACTCTGGAATTGGAATCTCCCCTTGTCTTTTCAGCTGTATGCCTGTTTGCCTATGAATAGAATCTTTCCATATTTGGTTTTCTTTTTCCATCTTCTCCCACGCTTCTTCTTTCCTGCAAACTATTGCCCTAAAAATTTCTTTGACCTTCCCTTTCAACGGCTTTTTCAACCATTACCACCACTCACACTATCGGAAACAACCCTATTGCATTTGTTCTCTCTGAACCTGAAGCCCTTAGGCCCCTTCCCAATCTGATGTTCATTGATGACACGGTGGTAGCTGCCTGGCAACGATAGATGATCATCCCCTTTGTGGTTGCTGGAAACTTGCATGCTTTCCATGGGCCTTATCCTGCTAACAAACCCAACCATGAGGATCTTCAGGACAAAGATTCCAACAAAGTGTCAGATGAAGAACATGTCACCTTTCTTACTCTCTGGATGCTATACTACTTCTTATGTCCTGGCTCTCTATAAATATCCAAGAGTTATATCAACCTCAACCCAAATACATGAGGGTCGACAAATATCTTTGGGTAAGCTTCTATTATCCTCTCTCTATCATTCTCTTGGTCTGTCGGCCTTAAGAATAAAACTTCTTCATGAAACCACCAAGGCCTTGAACATTTCAAGGCCTCTGCGGTTGTTACAACATTGGCTTAACACCATATTCGAGCATCAGCTGGACTATCCCTTGTCTGCAACAATGCAGCCTCTGGATGATGACCGTCCCATAGGAGGCGTTCGACTCGCCTTGGTGACTACGCATGAAACTCCCAACAAGACTTTCTTTATGAAATACCTCACCATGTTTGCAGAAGCAACAACCTTCGTTCCTGTCATGGATCCTTTTGTGCATCGACAGTTTGGTCCGTCATGGTTTAGAAACCCCTTTCCTGGTGCTTCCCCAAAAACGGCAGCAACGTCAAATTCCATATGGAGGTTGTTTCTGACTTCCACCATGTTTTCGTTTCGAATTAAGACGGGGAACACAAGCTATGGGTTCATGAACTACCATCCTAATTTGGTGGCTCGACAATTTAGTTTGAGGCAACTGCTACCAAAATCCTTGGTACGACGTTCCTTTGACATCGTGTGGGCTGGTCGATGGTTAAACCTGACAGGTTACAAGACATCTTTCAACGAACTCAACATCTTGAGGCCGTTCAAAATTTCCTACTAGGCTTGTCCCTTGGGAATTTGGTATAGTGAACGCAAAGCTATGGTACTCAACAACATCATGAAATGAGGTATGTTCATCTCGAATAGTGTGACATTCTTGCATAACCTGGTCTTCAACAAGAATCTGCACAGGCTGAGGTATGACGTTCTCAGTGACTATATGCCATTGAGATTTGTTCTCTCTCCCTGTCAAGGCTAACATAGCTTCCACAAGTTGGTCCAACTGATTCTTTATCAGGTCAACATCTGCTCTGGATGCAAACTGGTTCTACTCTTCTGAGTTCATGATTCTTCCAAAAGCTGCTTGAAGTTTGATACGGGTGTCAGAAAATTAACTGCGGATTATGGAAAAAGTATGGATAAGTTTTTTGTTTAGGAAGATGATATGAAATGCAAATGCAATGCAATGCTCAGGATCACAGGCTCAATCACATCCCGAGGTCAGTTAGAACAATGGGTAAATAACAGATATCTCTGACCAAAAGAACCCCATAGGTAGTCTCTAAACGGGTAGGTGCCTAGAGTCATGGATCTCTTCAAAGACATTATTGCCATGACAAAGATTCATCTGATAATAATACCTTTGAAAGAATCGCTTCTAGGTGAGGTTTTCACGTCGTCCCACGAGAAAGGTTCCTCGTGAGTCTCTACTACACAACCATTGAGTCCAAGGTTTCTAAAGGGACCTTAGAGCCATAGATCGAGGTTGAAAATTTCATTGTCAGAATAACGATACATTCAAGGGATCTCATCTGATTAGGGCATTCGCATTAACCCAACAATGAGTGACCCTCATGAGTTAATACTACCAACCACCATGGAAAATGTTTAAAAGGTCCTTAGAGTTATCAATTCAGGCCTGAAAACGGTATTATCATGGCAAAGGCTCAACGCGATAATGACATTCCCAATGGAATCAACTCTAAGTGGGGCTTTCGTATTCTCCCAACGAGAATGACTCCTCGAGGGATTCCACTACACAACCATCGTTCTAATCCTATGTTTTTCTCAGACTCGGGTGTAGAGCCATCTCACAAAGTTCCAACAATCAGAGAACCCCAACAGTGTCACAAGATATAATAATAGAATATAATAAAGATAAGCAAGTAATCAACTAAATAATTAAACAAGCAAGCAATAGAAGAACATAGACAAACAGGCAGATCTAACACTCGCGAATCAAGTCAAGTTAGGCTTAACTCTCTCTAGCATAGGGCTATGCAATTCCCCAGCAGTGTCGCCATCTGTGGTACCTCGAAAAATACGATCCTCGCGATGGACGCAGAAAAAAAACGTTCGAATAAAGTCACCACCGAACTTCATTCATTCCAAGGAAGGAATAGGAAAATATCTATAAAGCCTTTAAAGAGATAAGAACATGGTCATAGCAACCAAATTCTAGGTTCGGGAGTCGATTAAGCAAAGGGAAGGTATTAACACCCTCTACTTCCGTTGTACTCAACGGGAACCTCTTGATTCGATTCATGAGAGAAATTAGCTACGCTTGTTTGTTATCTTCTAAGGATTTACTTACTAAGGGGAAAAGGGTGGTTTTTAGATAGGGTGCTCGCCAAGGATTGGGGCCCTTGTGCCTACGTATTCCCTTGTGCAATGGGAAAGTCAGAGCATCATAGTTCGTGGGACTACGGGAAAAAATGGGAATTGAGGAATTGTGCTCGCCAAGATCATCGCAATCTTGTGCCTACATATCTTACATTCAGAGGAGAATGAAGAATCAGAGTATCCGTAGTTCGGACAACTACAGGAAAAGGTCTCGATCGCACTGGGGCGAGAGAAAAAGTTTTGAATAACAGGTTGGTCTCGATTGCACTAGGGCGAGAGAAAGAGGAAGTTAGTTGTTAGTGTGCTCGTCATGGATAGAGATCCTCGTGCCTACGTACGTATCCTCATTAGGGAATGAGGAATCAGAGCATCGTAGTTCGGCCTACTACGGTTGGTTGGTTTGTAAATGAACGAGTGTTTAGGTTTCATTCTAACTGCTAAACATTGGCTTGTCTGCTCGCTAGGTGATCGCGACTTTCTGAGTCTAACCTTAACTGACTGCAAGTGCACAGTCTATCGCGTAGTAATAAAAGATATCGATCCTGTTGCACCCTAAAATTTTCTCAACCTATTTCACCTGGTTTATGTTTTAATTGCATTATCATTTGCATAGTCACATCATGTACACAGTCCAATCATTTACATATCATATCATAGCAAGTCATCTAACAGGGGGTCAGGTGCCATCCTTATCTAAAGAAGCACATCAAGGGGCCTTATTCAAGCTGAAGAACATCCAAGTCATCAAGGAATGGGTTGAAGCTTTGAGGAGATTTGAGTGTCAATAGATGGATTTCTCTCCTAACTTGAGATGTATTGAATCATCAACATGGAATTATGAATTTGAGGTGTGTATGGATCCCATGGGAGGCCTAGAGAGCCCTATTAAAGCTTAGATAAGTCATGGCATCAAGTTCAAGAACCACAGGTGAGGTGTGTACAAGTAGGGTTTCATCTGGGTAACCCTAGGTCAAGAAGAGTAAAGAAAGGGCATCAAGACCTGGCTCCAGGTCATGGAAGTCATGGGTTGAGATGTTAAAGCATGTGTATGGATGAGGCAAGATCAAGTTCAAGAGAATTAAGAGTGGTTAGAGGTGTTTAATACAGGGTTCCTAGGGTAAAATCCCCTGTATAGCACTGGACTTCCAAGCAACATAAGTCAAAATACAAGTTTAAAATGGATTCTTGGCCAACATGAAACTTGTAGAGCTTATCAATATCTTTAATTTTAGTACTATAAGTCTTAAAGGAGATTTGTAGAACTCAAGTTATGGTTCTTGCAAGTTATGGGTCACCAGAGGACATTGAAATTTATCTGTGAAAGTCACTTGACTTCCAAGCAACTTTTTCCCATCAAGGAGTTGTCAAATGGATTCTTGGCCAACATAAGAATTGTAGGGCTTGATCTTATCTTTAATTTGAGTACTAGAAGTCCTCAAGAGGATTTGTGGAACTCAAGTTATGGTCTTGGCAATCCAGGGGTATTTTGGGAAAGTTGAATTATAGGTCATTTTTCAACATAGGTCAAAATCTCTATCTTCCACTCCTCAAATGAAGAAATGTTCAACATGAGATGTGTTTAAAATGATGTTTTTTGGTCAGATAAGAAGTCATGGGTGATTGGAATGGCTTGTATCACAAAGTTGCCCAAAATGGCCTAAAAAGGGAGATTTTTCAAATGATTCAAAGGAGGGAAATTGGGATTTTTGAGATATGAGGCATACATATGGCATATGGGTAGTCATTTTGAATGGAAATTGGATTTCAAACCCATTGGAAATGTCACAATTTTGAGATGAACCATTTCTTTATGAGTTGCTTTGGAAAATGCTTTCTTACATCATAAGTAACATATGCAAAACCATTTTTTAGATCATAACCAAGGCCTTAACCCTTACCAATCCATTCAATATGTCATTAGAGGAGAATTTGGATCAAAATCAGGTGTTGAAGCAAGTTGAATCATGACTGTCATGGATGAACTTATCATGGTAATTTCAAGTGCATGAGAATTTCAATATCTCACATAGATCATTCCAGGGCATTCTAGATGATTCCTACATGTTCTATATAAGGATTATAACTAATTCAGTTAGTTTTTTGGTGAAGATTGAGATAGATTTGAGAGATAGAACTTTGAGTTTTCACTTTGCAAATCCAAATCGGTTATACCAATTGGAGCATTATCAAAGCAAATTCATGCATTCAGTAGCTTTATCTTGAGTTGTTGAGTGAATTCAGAGGGATTTCTGGCCAAGATTGCTGAAGAATCAAGAAAGAGCACTTTGAGTTTCAAGCTTGCATTTGAAAATCGTATTTGGTGATTCAAGAGGATTCAACACAATTGATTGCATACAGAAGCTCTATCAAGCATCATTGATCATATCTGGAAGGTTTTGGAGTGTGGCTTGAAGGATTCATCACTCTGTTCATCAGAATTTCGCAGGTATGTAAATCTCATTGTGTAGCTTGATATAGGTATAATTGCTAGGTTTTAGATGGTTAGATTCATTATAGATCATGGCTAGGTCGTTTCTGGTAAAGAGTTTCACGATTTAAAGACAAAATTAGGTTGAGCCAATTTTCTGTTGAGGATCATAACTGACGTTTCTTGATGATTTAAGCTTAGTGGAATGGTGGAAATTACTCAGGGTAGAGTGTAGGTGATGTTGGGACCATTAATTTTGAGAATATTGTTGATTGAAGTTTGAGCATATTCTGAAACTTTCATCGTGTTTTGAAATGGAGGATATTTCAATGAGAATGGAGGTTGGATTCTTGTTCAGTGTGAAAAATCGAATCAATTGATGTATTCAGGCTTGAGTTTGGGTGAGGATTAAAGGAATTGATGATTGGGGACGACGGTGGCGCCACCTCCGGCCACCGTCTGTTGATGTTTCCCTCCCAGAGTTTTGAATTGGAGAAGAAAGGTCCATAGCCCTAGGATGAGAGGAAGACCTTTGACTCAATCTTGATCCAACGGCCACGAGTGCGTTTGAGTTTGTAAAGGAGTCTGAAAACCCCTTATGCGCTGCGTTTCATTAACATTGCTGGGTGGGCCTAAGTTGAGACTTGCTACCCACACCACACTTTGGAAGCCCAATGGAATTAACACATGGATTGATTGCTATTCACCACGAGCCTTTCTCTATTTTCCTTGATTTTCCATATTATTTTCTGAATTGTTTTTGGGCTTAGCACGCGCATGATATCCACACCCCCCTCCTGAGCCCAACTTCATTTTGAACTGCATATTATTGCTATTTGTCACGCATCATTGTCATTTTCTTTTCTTTTTCTTCTATTTTCACATTTCATTTTTTTGGTTAATTGAAAAATTCATAACAATTGGAAAAATAATCATTTTAGGATGGGATTTTTTTCCCTAGTTCCCTTAGGACCTCTAGAAAATTATGAAACTAAAAAATATTAATTTCATGCATTTTATATTTTTTGGTATATTTTACAAGTTTATTGATTTTATTTTACATTTGTTTGATACTTAATTTTTCTGAATTTAGTATGAGAAATTGGTGCATGATTTTTGATTGATTCTTGTGAGGTTGATTAGACTAGGGAAGTATGTACCCTTAGGAATTTTGTCATATTTTTGTGACTAAAATTTAGGTTAGTTTGAGAGGTGGATAAGAAAGGTATTAGAATTAGGGTTTCACAATAACTAGTTGTAGTTTAGGGCATAGTTTGGGGACTTAGGATTTGACTTAGGCCTTGGGGTTTATATGGGGTATCGGGTATATATTTAGGTTCCCTTAGAAATTAATCTAGGATTTTATAATGAGTATTACTATTTTACTTGGTTTTTGCAATTTGAGTGGTGATTGTGTGTTTTCCCTCTTGGGCATTTTGCTTGTTTGTTTGGTTTGGGCTATGTCAATTGGGCTTGGGGGCTAGGGCTTTGCTTGTTGGGGCTTATGAAGACCTTGAGGATGATTGGAGACAAAGGATGGAGCATGAAGATTCTTCTCCTTGAAGGTTGCTTTTGAAGACTCAGGAGATAGGAAATGTAGGAAGAGCTCTAGATTAGACTGATTTCTTCTTGCAAACATAAAAAGCATCTTGTGCTTCTATTCCTCCCTATGACAAAAGGTCCTTTTAGGGTATTCACATCCCTCCTTTGGAGGGATAAGTAACATACTTTAGAAGTAGAACTTTGAGGGAACCTTTCCCCTACAAGGCTAAGTGCTTATAGGCTTCCTTTGGTTGTCAATAAGCTGTTTAGCATTTCAACTTAATCTGATAATTGATTCTCTTCTGGAATGGTGGCATTGAAGATGGTAACCTATTGAAGAATGAAGTTCATTGAAGATTGGTGAAATTGAAGCTTGTGCCTGTCAAAGCTAGTTATCTGTTGGAGTTAGGGTTCTGCTGCTTTTTGAAGCTGTTTACTTGTTAGGGTTCAGTGCTTGCTAGAGCTTGGAGATTTTTGGAGACAGGAGCTTATCTAAAGCTTGGGGATCATTGAAGAGTGAATATGGGGTCCTGCTTGAAGTTGTTGCTGTCTTTCCCACTTGCTGGTAATCAACTGTAGCTGTCAGAGCTGTTGCTGTTTAAGCTGCTTACTGTAGGAGCTGGTGTTGCTGTCAGAGCTGGTGTTGGGTTTTATTTCTTTTTCTGTATGATTGTTGACTTGTACAGCTTGCCCCCTTAGGTTTAAAGTGAAGCTGTTCACTTTGCCTGTTGTTTTCCCAGGTTCGAGGTTGAGTGGGACTCCCTTGCCTCGCTTGTACTGCTGCATCTCATGCATGTTTACTGTTTACTGTATATATCTGGTTCTTTTCCGTTTATCCCCTAGGATCTCTGTTTCCCTCTGGGCAAGAGGGAAATATGACATACATTAGGATTCTCATCCATGCATGACAACATTAGGTTAATTTTTATTCCCCTTTCAACCCTAGGTTTTTAGAGCTTCTCTCTCTTCTCATCTTGAAATAATCAAAAACACACTAACACTTCAAACATCATAAAAAACAGTTCTTGCGTAAAAGACTGAAAACAAACTTCAAACGTCATTTTTGTCCTCTTGGACTCTTAATCAAGAAAAACCCTTTCAGAAGGAGCTAAAAAACAGTCAGACAAATCTGTGTCTTCCGTAGCCCGAACTACGTTTGCTCTGATCTTTCATGCTGTATTAAAATACGTAGGCATAGGATGTCGTATCCTAGCGAGCAACCTTCCCCCCTTAACCTGTAGTTAGGCGAACTACGTGGACTCTGATTTCTCGCTCCAGACGGGAATACGTAGGCATAAAGTGCGATACTTTGCCGAGTCATTTTATTTTCTTTTAACCTCAGACCTTTAGAATAGATAGAATAACAATCCGTACTAGAAAACAAGCGTGGATCCCGTCGAGTACGACGGATGTGAGGGGTGCTAATACCTTCCCCTTGCGTAACCGACTCCCAAATCCAGGATTGGGTTGCGATGACCATTCCTTTCCCTCTTTGCGTTAGGTTTACTATGAGCGTTTCCTTTCCCTCCTTTGGGATAAATAACGCACGGTGGCGACTCTTCTGTCATAGCCGGCGCCGATTTTCGCAGTAGCGACAGATCACACAGGGACTCGTAATCAAACTAGTGTTCTCGGGCGTTACTATGTTTAGCTAGGTTGGATATGGTTTAAGGGAAAAGATGCAAAAGTAAAGGCTAAAGTAAAGAAAGGCTAAAAGGTTTCTTAGAATATTAATACGGGGAATCGATATGCAATGCCTTAGTTCTTCGAGGATTCGACAAGTTACCGGCGTAGTTTAATGATTTCAAAATAGTTTTCAGAAGAAAATAACAGTTTAAAAACCTTTGTCTCACGTTGGTTGTTGACGCTAGTCGCAACTCTAAGGCGGAACGTATGCTTTCGCTATCCCGTTCGGGGTTAAAAATTACTTTTTGAAAACCATTGAGTTCTAATCTCTTTTAAAGCACTTTCGCTGTATTTAAAATAGATGCCTAATTTTTACTATCTGGTCCTAGCCTCAGCTTTCGCATGTCGGTTCATACCTTAATGAATCTCCCACTGTCGTGGCGAGATTACTTTAAACAAATTCTCGCTATCGCAACGAGGTTCAGTTTAATAATTTTAGATAAAAACTATGGCCAGAAACAAGTTTGAAAAAGTGGAAAACGCCGAATGTTATCGAATCTCATCCTACTAATTCATTACATACCGATCGATATGGTTTAGCTAAACATGAATCTTAAAGCAAACATAATTGAATTAAAACAACAGAATATGTAAACATACATTATAAAGCAAATGGAAACTTAATTAATAATAATAATGAACCTGTAAACAATTCTGGTTCGGCACTTGGATAATCCCCCACAATGTTGGCAGGATTACTTCGGTGACGATTAACGTACGGAAAGTTTAAAGGAAATAATACAATCGGAATCTGACAGGAAAAGTAAAGGAAAAACAAAGCAGAAACAAAGAATGGCTTTTTGTAGTAAATTGGGCAGCACTTCGTGGTCTTCAATGCGACTCCCCTATTCAATTCCTCAAGCTCTCCTTTTATAGTGAATGTTTCCTACGTGAACTGCCTCAGAAAGTGCAGTTGAGGGTGAGAGGAATCAGGGAGTCGTGATTCTGTTTTTGGACTTCTGCTGACATGTTCTCAAAAGTGGACGTTAAGCTGTTTTTGCAAGTGTGACGGTCGTAAGGGATATATGCACATGACGTTCGTGACGCTCGTGAAGGTCGTCACACACGTGACAGTCGTGAGGGACCTGTGACGACCGTCATATCAGCAAAATCCATTTCTGCTCTTTTTTTCGTCCTTTTTCTTCAGTTTTGTGTCTTCTAGCATTTATTTTCTTTATCTTGCTTCATTTGAGTTTTAACTTCGTATACCTGCAAAAATACTTAACAAACAATGCGGAGAAGTCCAAAATCGGGGTGAAATCGACCATTAGTAGCATAAAATCATGGCATTTGATATATACGTTTTCGCGTTATCACTAGGGGAGGCTGAAGCACGAGTTCGTATGCGCGAAAGAAGAGACTAAACAATGTCCTTGGTAAAATGTGTATTTGAATCGACCGAGAGTTTATGTCGCATTCTAACTGCTAAACATTGGCTTGTCTGCTCACTAGGGGAGGCTAAAGCACTAGTTCATATGCACGGAAGAAGGGACTAAACAATGTTCTTTTGGAAAGTTGTTTAAGTTGTGGATCACACGAGGGAGAGGAATTGGTATTTGGAGAAGTTTCAATTGCACAGTGGCGAGAAAACGAGAGTTCGTTTTATTAAGTATTTTCATTTGGAAAAGAGGATAGATTTGAATAGTTTTTAGGGTTTTGGTCGCACGGGGGCGAGAAAATGAGATTTGATGTATCAGATGCTTAGAGGTGACGATTACATGAAGCTTAAGAAAGGCTCATCGGGCCCAAGTAATCGGAAGAGTGAGTCAAAGAATTGACTCTCTCTATTTTTCATCTCGAATTGTAAAGTAATAGGATATCGTTCGAGTAAGTTAATCGGATGACGATTACTCGAGGCTTAAGAAAGGCTCCTCGGGCCCAAGTAATCGGAAGAGTGAGTCAAAGACTTGACTCTCTATCTTTTTCATCTCGAAAAGAGATTGCGTCGGAAAAGCAATGAAAGATAGAAGATAGTTGAAGTAGTTTATGAATGACGACTACTTGAGGCTTAAGAAAGACTCCTCGGGCCCAAGTAATCGGGAGAGCGATTCAAAGACTTGACTCTCTCTCTTTTTCATTTTATATTATGAAATAGTTTGATATAATTAGCAAATGTTAAATCGGATGATGATTACTCGAGGCTTAAGAAAGACTCTTCGGGCCCAAGTAATCGGGAGAGTGAGCCAAAGACTTGGCTCTCTCTCTTTTTCATCTAAGTATTGAGAAAATAGATTTTGAGTTTGTCGTATTGTACATATTTTAAAGAAGACAATTGTTTGGACTTAAGAAAGGCTCCTCGGGCCCAAACAACCAAGAAGAGAAATCAAAGACTTGATTCCAACTCCCTTTTCATCTTTATTGAAATTGTATTTAAGTATAAACACATGTATTCATTTGATTTGGTTTGAAGAAAGTACTCGATGTGAATCGAGGTTTGGATTTGCGTGCAAAAGAATGCAAAAGTGGGAAGGAAAATAATTAGGGAAAAACAACTCCTAAAAATTTCCATGTAAAGGATTGCAAACCTGACGATTCCCCTACCTCGAGCTTAATCACGAATTACATCGAGCTAAGAATTCTGAAATGTCAAGTGAACACATACAATCGAACATTACATTAAACAAATAACAGAACAATGTCGTGATCTCAGCTATGGAGCAAAACTGAGTGACTCTTTGTTTTCAATTGAAAGAACGATGTCGTGATCTCAGCTATGGAGTAAAACTGAGTGACTCTTCGTTTTCAACAAAGCATGATAAAATGGTAAAAACGAAACTAAAGCATAAATTGAACTGGCATGCAAGCTGAACGTACAACTAGGAGTCAAGACTCCTCGAACAATAACAAGCAAAACAGTAGCAATGACTGCACTTCAGCACAACATCATCGTAAATTATAGCAAGCACCAGCTCCTATCTTCAAGGCAAAAGTGTACTCATCAGCATCATTTCCTACATTCAAGCAACTTATGCACAAGGAAAGTTTAGGAGCATCAGTCCACGAGAATTCATACGCGATTTTGAAGACCAAGCAAGCACAAATATCTCGAGGATCAAAGCACTCTTTTCATCAGAAGAACTATATAATTGTCAAGAAAAACAACCAGAGTTAACCACCAAAGCTCTAATGGAACAAGGAAAAAATCAACTAGAAATTCTACAAGAATTTAACCAAAGGATCTACCAGGATCCAAATCGGAACTCGCCAAATACTCAATAAAAATAGAATATTCAATTAGGAATTCAAGAATTCTAAACAAAGTCGCTCACAAGAAAACATGGCATCAGGGGAACTTTTTTTTAGTAGTCTAGCATGCTTTTGTTTTGGATCAAAGATATGCATAAAAACACAGCTAGAAGTATGCGAAAAGAGTATTATAATAAAATGGAAGAGGAGTGGATTGTGAAGAAAAAATGAGGGTATATTACAAAGAAAAGAGAAAACAGGAGGATGCTTTAGAAGGATAACATCCTCACGCTGCAGCCAAAGATTTATGCCTTTGTTGAGAAGATATTACACTAAGATTTATGTCTTTGTTGAAAAGATATTACACCAAGGATACTATCTATCTACAACCTAAGATTTATGTCTTTGTTGAGAGATATTACACCAAGGATACTATCTATAAATAAATAATAAATGTCAAAGTCAACGTACCGAATCAAGAGCTACGTATTGTTGTAATTTGTAACAATGAATTGAAATAAAACAATTAACAAATAAAGGAAATAAATTGTATATAGTAGACAAAATTCTTTGAGGACAGTAAAACAAAAAGGATTTCAGAAATAAATCGCTAATCAATGCGCCAAAATAACCTTTCCTTTAACCTTACTGTCATGATAAACTTGGATAACCTTTCCTTTAACCTGTAATTTAGTGGATCTTGCTCTATGGTTTTTTTAGTTCTTTAACTGCTACTGTCTCTATGCTCCATCTGGACTGAGTTTCATTAAGTCGATTAAATCAGTAGGAGGGTTTTTTGATAGTGGTGGACCAGTGGTGAGAGTTGAAGCTTAGATGTTTTCATGGTGGATCTGTGGTGCGACTGTGAGTTAGAGAAGAAGAGAATCCTTCAGCTAAAGAATGCTTGTGGTGTTCGAAACTTAGCCGTCGAGTTATAGATGTTGAGGTGTTATGTGTTCAGAATTTCCGGGATTGCGGCAGAGTCAAAGTCGATGATGTCGATTCGATTTGTTGTTATTTGTGTGGCAGAGCTGCGTTATTTCTACGAAAACTTCAACCATAATACCATTGTTGTTGCATTATCATGGTAATATCATTGGTGAACTTGAGTAGTGTTGTCTGCGTCTTGTTGCTTTCGTCAATGTTTCCACAATGGTTATTGACACAGGCAAGGAGTTTCATCAGAGTATGCTCCCGCGGTGTGATGTACGGGGTCAACGAAAACTTTTTCCCTGAATACCTGGAAGCTTCCTCAATTGTTCTACCCATATTTTTAGATCCACTGTGTGAATGATGTGTCGTATAGTCATTTCCATCATTAACCTTATCATGATACGTTTTTGGAACTGTTTGGTTACAGGTTCTAATATCTATGGTTTCAGCTTGCGGTGGATGGTCATCAGCTAGTGAGCACATCAGTTGTTTTTTGAATGTCTCTAACTTCTTCAATATTACTGCCAATTCATCCCTCTCCTTCGTAAGTGTCGCGGTGAAATTTGATACCAAGCTATTGATGAGCTTGAATCTTAATTCATTTGCAACCGATCTTTAATTTGTCCAAAGGAAGGGAAAAAGATCGAATTACCCACAATGCAATGCAAATGCAAAAGTTAGAGAGTTATAGGTTCGGGGGTTGGTTAAACTTAGGGAAGGTGCTAGCATCCTAAGTTTTTGTAGTACTCTACAGGAACCTCTTGTTTTATGTTGTTTGTTATTAAGGGTTATCTGCTTAAGGGATGAAAGACCTAGGGGGTTTATTTCTAAGTATACTCGACAAGATATCGCATCTTGTGCCTACATATCATGACGGGAATGGAATCAGAGTATATGTAGTTCCCCTAAAGGGTTTAAGGAGTTCTTTGACTGTGGTCAAAGTTCCTACGGGATAAGGGTAGTTGATTGATTGATTTTAGGAAAAAAGATGAGTTGTCATTTTAAGGGAGATTACTTGATTTAACCACCACGACTTTGTAGGAAAATAGTCTTTGCATCGTCTTAAGAGAAGGGCTCAAGTACTCAGATTGTCAACAAGTACGCCTATATCTCTCCTAAGGCAAAGTCCCTACATATTGATTGAATCGTTATGGGGTAGAAGTTTTATCTCACTTAAGATGATTAACATCTTATCCTCTAATGCGTTTGAATAAGTTTGATATTGAGTTGTTGAATGTGTTTGTCTAAGTTGTAAAGATAAAAGGTCCTCCTTATGGGGTAGGATCTAACTTAAGAGATCAACTTGAATGGGATCAAGGATCCATGGGGAATATGATGCAAATGATATGCATACACGCAAGTTTTTACGTTACGCGCAAGTTCTTCCTTTGTACATTATGCAATGCGATAATATAAAGGATGGTAAAGATAAATTGCAGATAAAGATAAATTGCGGAAAATAAAGGCATACACAAACGCATGAAAGCGCTAAGACGTACAAAGTATGTGAAAGTGAATGTGCGAATCGAATCGGTGTTAGGAGACGGAAACGTGCACGATTGATTGAATTTTAGGCGAGTTAATTGATTTTAGGAAGTGATTGATTTTGAGAGATTATTTTAAAAAAGTTGAATTGATTTTTAAGAAGATTAATTTTAAGAGAAATTATTTTAAAGGGGTTTTTATAAAAAAAGGTTTGATGGTTAATTAAATTGATAGGAATATTTTTAAGTGATGATTTATTAAAAAGGTTTTCTTATTAAATAAAAATAGTTTTTGTTATTATAAATAGATAAAAGTTATTTAAATTATATGAAGTAGTGTTTTATTTATTTATTAAGAATATGAATAAATTTATTATAGAAAAAGGGTATTAAATTGATGAAATGAATTAGTCGATAGGATGATTAAAATACAACTGAGTTATTATAATAAATTAATAAGTTAAATAAAAAGAAAATTGATTAGATAAATAGATTAATTAAAAAAGGATTAATTAGTTATTTTAAATTAAAAAGCTGATTACAAATTAAATTAATAAAGTTGATTAGAAAAAACAGCTAATTAATTGAATTATATTATGAAATGATTATCTTAATTAAAGTAGTTTAAAGGGTTAATTATGTTAATTAAAGGTTAACAGGTGGATTAAAAAACGTGTGGTGAGGTGATACGCAGGGAGAGGTCTATCGTGGACATGCGATATGGGTCGTGTGATGCGATCAAGTGGCGAGTTGACGGTGATGACCGTGAGGGTGCATCGTATGTGTGTGTGGGTGCAGGCATCAGATTATATTACAACATCAAAATTAAAAAGATAAAATAGAAACCCTAAATCCTAAATTCGACCCCCTTTTCCGTCGATGCTTCTGCCACCTCCATCTTCGTCTCGTTTTCTCCTTCAATCTCTCCGTCTTCGTCTTGCTTCATGATGACCTGCAATCAAACAAAAGAACGAACATGCAAAGCAATTTAGGAGTGAAATGTTTTTTTTACCCACAAACAGGAGTCGGCGACGCGTTTGCAATGGCGAGGAAATGGTGATGCAATCCACGATCTTGTACTTTCCCTTGACCGGAGATGATGAGTCTTTGTAGGTAGTCTGAGCTTCGCGGCGATGACGGGCTTTCTCGATCAATATCTGAGCGCAGGTGCTTCGTCTCCTTCGCTCAGGGTTTTTTTTTTTCGATCTCCCAATTGCTGAGTGTTGCTTCTTTTTATAAGTGAGACCCATGGGCCTCCAATGATGATTGTCTTCAAAGCTTTCCTAATCGGTTGATTTTTGTCGGACTGCTGGACGATTTGAGGAGACCAACAATTAACTTCCTTCTTTTTTCGTCTGATCTTGTCAAGGAGAGTGTTGGCTTTGATTAGGGAAGTTTTGAATTTCCTTCTTTGTGTTGATTTGTCAAATTGACGTGTCTGTTGACTTCGTTGACTTTGAATTAATGCTTATTTTTCTCTTATTCTCGTAGGCTAATACTACGCTTAAGTTCATAAGCTGCCTTATCTTGAGCTTGTCGGGAACTATGGTTGCCGTTGTTTACTTCTTCTGTTGTTTGAGTGAACTCTGAGTTAGGTAGGAGGTGGTGACGGTTTCCGTCACTCTGCCGGCAGCTCGAGTTCTACGCCCGATGATGAGCTTCATCCTTCTGAGAGTTTGAACCTTCTTCCTTCCGCTTTGAGATTCTAGCATCAAGGGCATTTCTGGTTCCATATGGATTCTGAAGTTGGAACGTGAAGTCGAGGTTCAACTTGGTGATGTTTTGATGGTGTTGCTGTTGATGTAGGGAGAAATATTGATGCAGTACCATTGTTGCTACTTGAGCTCAGTTGCCTTGCTTTTGTTGAACTCTTCCGTTTGCGAATGTTAGCTTGCAGCTGATGCAACATTTGCCTGCTATTGTTGGAATGCTCGTGTTACTTGATGTGGGAGAAAATTGTTGTTGTTTGCAGCGGACGTGTTTTCTCTTCTTTTTGCAGGGAAAGCTACATCTTGAGTTCAGATACTCGCCTGGCCTCGTACTAGCCGGGGAAGGTTTAAAACGACAATGATGACACCACGTCTGAGCTAAGAAACTTACAGCCGTTGTTGCTCCCGAATGTCTGTTGAAGCTTTCGAGTTGGCAGGGTGTTGGTGATATCTTTGGCAGTTGCCCTCCCGGCTGTTCGAGCTTTTGCCCAATGATGGATCGAACTGAGGGCTGAGAATATGACCCCTTCTTGGATTCAACCCTAGTCTCCAAATTATCTTTGTAAAGTTTAATCTTTGTGTTGTTGTTGTCGTAGATGGTGCGCTGACATTGTTGGTGTTGCTCGCAGCCGACATTATTGACGTTTGTTCTGATGTTATGGATGTCTGCTTGCAATTGCAGACGTGATACTTGTTTGCGGATGCTGATGTGATGCTGATATGCTGATGGCGTTGTTGTTGCGGTTGCTTGCAAATGATGTTTGTGACTGATATGGAAACACTTACTGCACTGACATTTCTCTTCTTCTTTCAGGATGCCGCTAGCGGTTTCAGAGGATGCCGGTGTTAGTCCATGTACTGAGAAAGGTTGTAAATGGTGATGATTACTATAGCAGTCTGAACCGTGTTGGCTTGCAATGAACTGGATTGTTGATTCATGCTAAAGTTTCTTGCCCATTCTGTTTTATTGATGCTCCTGTAGGAGTGAAGCCACAACCTTACTTCTCATGGAGAAATCCACAGACACCTCAGGGGAAGTTTAAACTTTGGAGGCATGAGATTGATTACCGCTTCAAATCTAACAACGTCCTCTCATTGTTTATTTTTGCCTTGCAGGTGACGAAACCCAGTTGTGACAGGGGAAAGGTTTTGCTTTGATGATCACAACCTCTTACCTTTGCGAAAGGAGTAACCAACTTGGCGTTAAGGGTGCAAATTGAGCCTTAAATCAGAGGGATGAATACCTTGAAGGGAATTGAGGTAAGAAGAGTTTCTAATTTCATAAGTTTGTCTTTAAAGTGGAAACTTCATCTTGCTAACTCTGGTTTGGTTCCTTGCCGTTAGGGCAGATTTGTTTTTTCAAGGATTTAAGCCTTTGCTAAGAATGAAGCCGGTTTGGAAGATATTATGTTGAAGAGGATGGTTGTGTCATGTGAGAGTCAGAAGCTGCTATCTCTGCGTTCAAGTTGCTATAGTTCCGCAGCTGCTTCTAACTTCTTAGAATTCATGTCTTTATGGTTGAATCTCTTGAACCTTTCCTTGGAGGTTATGAGGTAAAGAAATTGTTTGAACCTTGACCACATAGTCTAAAACTGAAGCGAGACCGTTTTAAACTGTATCACACATCGTAACACTTGATATTTTCAATGTTCTGCAGGGGAATTACTTTGCCATATTCTGACTTGGTTCGAAAAGTTCTAAATCAACCGCTCTCTTTTTTGCCGCAGGTTCAATTCAAGGTCCATGTATTCTTTGGTGAGTCCAGTCATCATCACAGTACTGCTGCAAAATGGAGTGAACTTGGAGGTTTGGATTCCTTGCTAAAACGCTTGTACATGTTGCTGTGATCCACAAAACTGCCATGAAGAAAGGCCAATGGTCCTGCTTTCACGTGGTAGGCATGTTGCTTAATTAATGAAAACGACATCTGCTAACAACTTCTGTTCTGACTCTTATGCCGTTGCAACATCGTCGGACGTATTTTGATTCCTTTCCGATAAACACCCTTGGTTCTTGCCGAAGTCATGGTTGATTCTATGTGGTTATTGCGAACTCTACGTTGATTGCTCCAGTGAGAAAGATAGTGTTGATAACACCGGCAAACAACGACACTTTGCTCAGGCTCCATGGCAGCTGGTGTGTTTGGAAATTCTTGCTAGGAGTAGTTCATTTAATAGCTTGTAGGAAGTTTGGATCTTGTAATAGTCATCAAACCAAAGCTAGTGATGTATTTGGTATCTATGTAGTGGACTAAGTGATAATGTTTTAGCATATGTAGATTCTTCATTTCGTAACAGACCATTCTGTGTCACCTGGAATAAAATGTGTACTCTTGAGATTATTGGAATAATAATAAAGGTGAATGATCTTCTTATTGTCCTTAGAAGATCGCTTTGAGTAAAGGTGTTTTGTAGCCCAAATGATGAATCTCACGCTGAATTTCATGGCAAGATAATGAACTTAAAACTTGGATCCATTGACATGATCTGGCCGTTGATCGGATGATCGGCACCGTAGAAAAAGTTAGGATAAGGAAAGTATTCAAAAGGTAAAAGTTTGTGTAAAAACCCCCTTGTTATTTGAATTCTAATGAGAACTCAAAAATAACATTATTCCATCTCTAGATGCCACTTGAACTTCCAAGAGCCCGTTAGCCTAAATCTTCAATTTAATTGCAAGTCCATTCCTTCAGATAAAACACTTCGTTTTACGGAATGTTCAAACGGTCTTTTTGACGATGACAGTCTTAGTACAAAATCAAAGTTATGAAGAATCCCCATAAGTAGGAGTGCCACTTGAGAAATATATGGGATTTTTCAACTGTCTTGGAATCTTCTTAATAATTTTGTTAGTGAGCATGAAAGCTGTCTCCACTTGAAATTACTGCAGTTACACACACTAGTTAGTTATAATGAATATGCGTACAAAAGCAAAATAAAACTAGCAATAAAAGCACGGGGAGGTGAAATCTTATGGTCAAAAATTAGGGTGTGACAGATGCCCCTATTTAAGTTTCTTCTATCCGGAGATATGGAGATTGAAATCTTTGTCTCGACGAGATAGGAGGGACTTAAATACAAACATAACACGAATATTTGGGCCGTAAGAAGCCACCGAATGCATATGATATGAGATGATATGAAAAATGCGAGACAACGAGGGCCCTGTGGAGACACCAATCCACAGGGGGAGAAACTGGACACAACACAAGAAACAAAAGAACAACAGACCTAACGAAGCGGGACTCCACGGGGGAAGAGACAACAATCATTGAGGAATCTCCCAAAATATAGACATAATACATAATACTAAGCAAAATGGTGATCGGGATAACGGGCAAGAATCCTGAAATTGAAGGATAACCTGCTACCAATGGGTGGTAGCCTAAGTAGTTGTTAATAACCAAAATGAACTTTTTTTGATCGAACATAGTTTAGCTTCTTAATTGAGTACCATTTGAGAAGAGTAGTAAAAAAAAATAAACCTCCCCGAGCGTCGTGGTCTGGATGCCATGAGCTGGCCTCAGTTTCTTGAAATAAACCTCCCCGAGCGTCATGGTTTGGATGCCATGAGCTGGTCTCAGTTTCTTGAAATAAACCTCCCCGAGTGTCATGGTCTGAATGCCATGAGCTGGTCTCGATTTCTTGAAATAAACCTCCCCGAGTGTCATGGTCTGGATGCCATGAGCTGCTCTCAGTTTCTTGAAATAAACCTCCCCGAGCGTCATGGTCTGGATGCCATGAGCTGGTCTCAGTTTCTTGAAATAAACCTCTCCGAGCGTCATGGTCTGGATGCCATGAGCTGGTCTCAGTTTCTACCTGAAATGATGAAAACTCGTGAGAGCATCTTCACAGGGGATTAAAATATCACTGTAGATTGTAGAACTTTAGCGGTAATTCATAATGTACTAGAGATTGTAAAACTCCACCGGGGATCTTCAAAGGATATGTAAGCCAGTTCATTTGCAAATATGTCTTCTCAAATAAAGAGAGATCAAATGTAATAAACTTCACCAAATTTTGGGAGATATGTGTCGCTACTGCGAAAATCGGCGCCGGCTGAACAGAAGAGTCGCCACCGTGCGTTATTTATCCCAAAGGAGGGAAAGGAAACGCTCGAAGTAAACCTAACGCAAAGACGGGAAAAGGTATGGTCATCGCAACCAAAACCTGGATTCGGGAGTCGGTTACGCAAGGGGAAGGTATTAGCACCCCTCACGTCCATCGTACTCGATGGGATCCACGCTTGCTTGGTTTGTACGGATTACACTTCTATCTAAACTAAAGGATGAGGTCTGAAAAGAAAAGAAAACATGACTCGGCAAAGCATCGCACTTTATGCCTACGTATTCCCGTCTGGAACGAGAAATCAGAGTCAACATAGTTCGCCTAACTACGGGTGAAGGTGGGGAAGGTTGCTCGCTAGGATATCGCATCCTATGCCTACGTACTTCCACACTGCATGGAAGATCAGAGCAAACGTAGTTCGGGCCACGTACGACACAAGCTGTTCAAGTGTCTTTTATGAAAAATCTCACCTTAAACAAGGGTTTTCTTATTGCAAAAAGGTTTGTGTTTGTTCAGATCTTTTGACGGAAGAAATGAATTGATTTTGTTATAACCTTTATTAATGTTTTTCTGTTGTTTTGAAGAAAGAAGAGATGACACTCTACAAATCCTAGGGTTGAAAAAGGGGATAAAATATACCCTAATGTTATCATGCATGGGTTAACTCCTAATGTCTATCATGCTCCTCTCTTGCGCAGAGAGAAACAGAGATCCTAAGGGAATAGACGGAAACAGAAACAACAGATATATATACAATAAAGCAGTAAAATGCATGGATGCAGCAATACAAGCGAGGCAAGGGAGTCCCACTCAACCTCGAACCTAGAAAACAATAGGCAAAAGTGAACATCATTCACTTTCAACCTAACAAGTTAAACAGCAAGCAATACAGTCAGGGAAATTCAATCAATACAAAGAGAAATATCAACAGCAAAAACTAAACAGCAAAGCAGTCTTCATTAGCATCTGACTTCAAGCAAGGTCTCTATCTTCAATCTCCCAATGACTTTTCTTCAAGTCCTAATCTCCCAGCTGAGGAAACAATCACAAGAATGAACTGGGTGTTAAGCAATTAGTTGACCACCAAAGGTGGCAAACAGACTGCTAACAACACATAGAATATTTCTCTCAAGAGTTCTATCTCTTAGACACCATCACCAAGCCTTCCAAAGGAAGGGGGTGAGTGTCCTAGAGAGACTCTGCATCATAGAGAAGGATGGAGGCAATCAAGACCTTCCATGTTTGTGAATCAAGTTTTCTACTCTAGAGCTCTGCCTAACTCCTATATCCTAGAACCTTCCACAGCTGCCAACAAGAGATACTCCTCATCAAATCTGGAAGTTGGTCTTCATCCTTTAATCTTCAAATGGGCTTCATCATCACAATCTTCAACTCAAACCCCAAGCCCCAAACAAACCCAATACCCCACACAGTCAAATAATAACCCTAGCGAGGGCACACCACACAGTCAATCAAATACAAGCAATATACTAATAGTAATAGGGGAAGCCTAATATTTTCTAAGGGATCTATTATCTACCCATAACCCCTATAGTCCCATACCCCAAAATCAAATTAAAATCCCTAAAAGAAATGATCTATCTCACCTATGTTCACTTAAAACCCTAATTTTAACCACTCTAATCTCACCTAATCAAATCATCTAAAAATTAACCATAAAATTATGAATTAAATCCCATGAGGAAGCTAAAGTCCTAAGTTAATCACCCTAAAAAGAATGGACCCTAAATCTAAGGGGAGCTAATTGAACTAAAATCAACAAAATTAAGTATTAACCTAAACTCATTAAAAAGCTATTTAAAAGAAAAATACACAAAAAATACTAAAACAAAATAAAATGCTAATTTTATTTACGTATATTTTTCTTAACAGAATTATAAACCTAATGCAAAAAGAAGCAATTAAAAATAAGCTTTTTTCAATTTTATATGGATTTTTTAAGATGCAAAAAATATTAAAGAAAATAAAAATCACAAAATGAAATAAATGGGGATGGGGGTGCCAACAACATAGGCGCTCAGTTGTATCCCTAAGTGGGCTCAGGGATGGGAGGTGTGGAAAGTAACAGATGCTAGGCCCAAATGCAGTCAGAAAACGAATTAAAAAAGAAAGGAAAATAAAGAAAATCGTGGTGCAAATAGCATGATAATACAATGCGTTTTGTTGGGCTTTCTAAAAGGGGGGTGGGGTTAGAATATTCATTCAGGCCCACGCGTTTCAATTAGTGAAACGCAGCGTATCAAACGCAGTCAACTCCCTCCATTTTTCAAGTTTAAATTCTAGCCCTTGGATTTGAGTTTGAGTCAGAGGTCCAAGTATGAATCTAAGGCCCTCCTTCATCGTCCCCAAACACCATTCTAGGGTTTCAGAATTCTTCCTCCATGCACGCATATTCCAGCCTCTCTTGCTCTCTCCATTCTCCATGAAATGCCTTGCCATCAAAAGCAAAAATGATCTATTCTTCACCCTCTTCAAAACCATGGCACTAGTTTTCTCTAAAACCCAACCAACAACCAAACCCGATAGGTGCAAACCCTGGGTACAACTAGATTATCACTGATATGCACACTGAAGATTCTTGCTAAAACTTATACTATTGTACTCTATGTGTTGCACTCATTATTCTATGCTATTACACTAAGGTTAATATGCCCTAACCTATGAATTCTTGATCGATAAAGTTCCGACACCATATTCTCAAACTCCATGGATGGCACTCAAACTCTCTGAATTCAATCATCTAACCTAACCTAACAACTCTAACCTAACAAACTAAGCTAACAATGCATAATTAATGGTGTAGAGATCAAAATGCAAACCTGCTATTCTTGATGAAACAGATGAGAATTGGCTCGATTCAACACTTGCAATCTTTCACAAATGATCCTTAGATGATGCTCTGGTTTCTGTTTGCAAAAAGTTGGAAGAAGAATGCTTCTAATGTGAGATTCGAATCTGGTTTGCTTCTTGAAACTTCAAACCCTAGCTCTTCAATCTTCCATGGATAAGCCTCTGAAGCAGCTTCTATGCACTCAACCAGATCAATGGATCATGAATGAAGAAGAAGAATCAATGGAATTGATGCTGAATATGGAGTTTCACCCTTTCTTACAATTGAAGCAACAATGAAATTCTCACTTTTCTCTCTCTCTTTTCACCAACCTTTTCCACCAATGATCCCAATTCATTATATAGATGATGATGGAAATGCCTAGAAGTTTCTGGATCCCTCTAGGATGATTCTAGAATATCTCATGTCATGATATGATAATCCATCTCATCTCTTATAATATCTCATGTCAAAATCCCTTGCAGCCCTTCAATTACACTTGAATTTCTCCTTGCATGAGTTATTGGAAAGGTCTAGATGCATAGCAAGCTTATTCTTTGCATTTTATTAAGTTTGGCATTTGTACCTTATTTTGCAAGTAACTACTTTTCAAAGCAACTCCAAAATTTAAGCCTTAACTCAAAAATGTGGCTGAACCAATGTCTTTAAAATGTTGTTTAGAATCAATTTGGTATATTACATGACCCATTTTGGATTTATAAATTCCCCAAACCAATTTTCCATTTCAACTTTTTCAAGTTATATGCCATTTTTAAGCCATTTTCACCAACTTTTATCAATCCTTGTTCCAAGCTTTTCCAACATTCCATGACCTCTTTTCTAGACTTAAAATGACATTTTGAGCAACTTTGATGTTGTGAAGTTTTTCATTTGAAGCTTCCTTGTATGAGTTTTAGGCATAGGCTAGGAATGACCTGTAATTCTCAAATGACCAAAATACCCTTTGCTTGCCAAGGACATAAGTAGAGTTCCACAAATCATATGAAGGCATAACATACCTTCCTAGAAATCTAAGACAATGAGGAACAACTCTTATGTTGACCAGAAATCCATTTGAAATCTCCTTGAGGGGTAAAAGTTGCTTGGAAGACAGACAACTTTCACAGACAAATTTCAGTGCCCTCAGATGACCTGTAACTTGCAAGAGCTATAACTTGAGTTCTATAAATCATCTTGATGACTTCCACCACTCAAATTAAAGCTATGCAGATACTCTACAAGTTTCATGTGGACCAGAAATTCATATGAAGCTTGCATCTTGAGTTACACTGCTTTGAAGTTTGACCTAAATCAGGGGATTTTACACTGAAACCCTAATTTGGTAACTCCATTTCTCCTTGACTCCTTCTGATTTTTCTTTGGCACAACACCATATCCATATCTATATAGCAAATAATGAATCCCACCTTCTTCAAATGATCCTTGATGCCTTTCAAAACAAGTCTTTGACCTAAGGTTGACCTAGTGCTGACCCAGATAAAACCCTAGTTGACTGACTTCAACTGAGGCTCTTGCAATCATTCCAATGACTTGGTTACTCCTCAAAAATGATCATCCAGGCTCTTCATAACATCCATACACACCTCATGTTCTTGGCTCATAGCTCACACTCCCTCTGATGATCCCTAACTAATCCTCAAGATAGGAGAGAACTCACTGATCAACCTGTCAACTCTTTAAAGCTCAAATTCTTCTATGATGACCTGAGTAGTCTTGAATATGAATGAAACCCCTTGAATATGCCTCTTGAGACAAGAATAGCACTTGATCCCCTGATTAAGATAACTTGCTTATGCTATGCAATGCAGATGAATACACTATGTACATTATGACAATGCAAGTGACTATGCAATTGAAACATAAACCTAGGTTAGAAAAGGTTGGGCAAACTTTGGGGTGCAACAATATGCCGTTTGACGGAATTAGACTTGTGTAACTCTCTGGGGAATACCTTCCTGAGGAGTGTTTCTTTGCTGTAACTGTGGAAATATGTATCCTTGTAGTGTAAATTTCTCAAATAAAGAGAAATATTTGTAATGTCTTCGACGAATTTCTTTGACGGATTTCCGGAGAGATCCTGTTTGATAGTTTGATAATCTTGATAAACCCACTGGGGATGGTCAAATCGTCTGGAGACTGCCTTTTGTTGTTTTGAATAAGATCCTGATCAGAACGAGTTACTCAAATAAAGAGGTCGCTTGTAGTTCAGATATAAATTGTTGAGAATATTGTTGGAGAAGTATGCGTCCTCAGATAGTAATCTTCAGAAAGAACCTCTTGGGTAGTAAGGTGCAAAATAAATGCACACTTAATCCGAATTCAAAAGTCTGGAGATATCCACAGTGTGATTGTCAGGGACCAAAGTTCAATTCAGGAAATAGCTGAAGAGAAACTGTCAAGTAAGACTCGACCATTGAGGCATGAGCTCAAATGGTATTTAACTAAAACAACTGTCTTCCACGAGGATCAAACTTCGTGGGGAAATGGAAATATTGCACTCTTTCTGCCTAGGGTTGACAATTCTACTTGGAAGGAGAAGACACACCCAGTCACTTGGGGATAAACACAACCAAAGTGACAAACACACAAAGATGCAAAAAAAATTCACATTCCATGCTATCTATCTATATGCTATGTGTATGCTAACGAAACCAAACGGGTCGAAAACAGAGGTCCCACCTCAAGCTAAGCCTCCCCAGATCAGTCACCGCCCGAGGGCGATCTTCAACTGTTTTGTACGGGGGTATGATGAATTTCCACCTCCGTGGATGAAAAAAACGTCCACGGACATCCTTTTGTTATTCATATATCAAATAAACACAAGGTACTTTTAAAAAGAATATCATTCGGGATTTTGCCATCATAATGAAAATATTTAACACGCCACAACTGGAAACTTTATTTATTAAATGGCAGTCGGCAGAACAGCGCGGTTCCAATATTACAATGTTGGAAAGTAATAAGAAAGATTACATCGATGGAATAATGATTTTGTTCCTAAGTCAACTGGAACTTCTTAAGTTCTAAGCAAAATACTTCTTGACAGCATCTGCGTTCACGGGTCGGGTGATTTCTTCTCCGTCCATTGTTGCTAACATCAGGGCGCCTCCTGAGAAGACCTTCTTTACCACATACGGCCCATCATAGTTCGAAGCCCATTTTCCTCTGGCATCGGTGAGGAAAGACTGAATCTTCTTGAGCACCAGGTCGCCTTCCTTGAATTCTAGGGGTCGAACTTTCTTGTCAAATGCCTTCTTCATCCTCTGCTGGTACAACTGCTCATGGCACAAGGTCTTTATCCTCTTCTCTTCAATTAGGTTCAACTGATCATATCTGCTCTGGCACCATTCGGCTTCTGACAACTTTGTTTCCATCAAAATCCTCATAGAGGGGATCTCGACCTCTATCGGTAGTACAACTTTCATACCGTAGACAAGTGAAAAAGGAGTTGCCCCAGTTGAGGTGTGTACCGAAGTACGATATCCATGTAGAGCGAACGGGAGCATCTCATGCCAATCTTTGTATGTGACAACCATCTTCTGAATTATCTTCTTAATATTCTTGTTGGCAGCTTCAACAACCCCATTCATCTTCGGTCTGTAGGGAGAAGAATTATGATGTTCAATCTTGAATTCTTCGCACAGTTCTTTCATCATACTATTATTCAAGTTGGACCCATTATCTGTAATAATCCTGCTCGGCACACCATATTGTCATACCCTAAATTTGTCCTACCCTTTTTAAAAATATTTTCGCATTTTTTGCTCTTATGTCCTTTTTGCATTGTTTGTTTAATTTCATGTCGTTTAGACATGTGTCCACCCCCGATTGGGCGTTTTTCAAATCTCGATTATTTTGCCCAATGGAAGCGTGACACACGGTCTAAGGGCATTTTTGTAAATTTTATTTCCATTTTTATGTTGCTCTTTTTCTCCTTTTCAAAACATTATTCTCTTTGTACACATTTTTTATTTTACATTTACAATTTTATTTAGTTAATTAATTAGTTTTTTTATTATCATATTTTTAGAATTAGAATAGTTATTTATTTTCCATTTAAATAGTCTTTGATTTTAATAGTTTTTTTAAAAATAAATTTTTTTATATAATCGTTTAGAATAGGATTTAAATTTTAAATAGATTTTTAATTAGTTTTTTTTTGTTAGAATTTTGATAGTTTAATATAGATTTTAATTATTTTTTAGAATATTTTATTTAGAAATAAATTTTTTTTCTTATTTAAAATAGAAATAGATTATTTTTTACAGCATAGAATTAATTTGTTTTTAGAATTATTTTAGTATTAGAATTAATTAGATTTAATTTTGTTTTAGAGATATTTTAGGATTTTAGAATTAAGTTAGTAATGTTAGAGATATTTTAGGATTTTAGAATTTTAGAATTAAGTTAGTAATGTTAGAGATATTTTAGGATTTTAGAATTAAGTTAGTAATGTTAGAGATATTTTAGGATTTTAATAGTTTTTAGATTTTTTATTTTAGAGTTTTAACCGTTTTTTAATTTTATTAGAAATAGTTTAGAGTTTTATTTGAGTTTATTTACATTTTTTAATTTTTTTTGAGCATTGTATTAGAATAAATAGAATTAATTATTATTTGGGTTAGTTTTAAAAATAGTTTTTTTTAATTAAATTTGATTTTTTTTATATACACATGTGATATATATATTTGTGCAACTTTATAATTGAAAATATATGTGTCCTAGCGGTTGGGTTCGTGAGTATTGTCTAAAAGGTTGGGGATTTGAATCTCACCCCAGCTGTTTTTGTTTCTTTTTCAGTTTATTTTAGTTTGTGGTAACATATATTTATTTGCGCCTTTTAGTTATTTGAAGTATTCTCGCCCTAGTGGATGAACATGTATGTATTTTCTTAAAGGTTGGGGGTTTGAATCCCACCCCTAATCCTTTTGTTATTTTTCTTCGTTTTTTAACTTTTTTTTTTACAGGATTAGTAATAGAATTAATTTATTTTATATTTTGTAATCAGATTTGTTAGTTTAGTTTATTTCATTAGTTAATTGGTTATAAGTTTTATTCAGCATTTATTAATTATATTCATCATTAGTTAATTTTAATAATTATTCATTAATTCAGCATTATTTGTTATTAATCATCATTAGTAATTATTAATTAGAAAAATTCAAAAAAAAAGAAATTAGTGTGCCACACGTCAAATAAGTAGTATATATACTACTATTCATTGTCTCCTAGCTAAGGACACCAACCCTAATCCCTTCAGCCTCCAACCCTAAACACTAACCCTAACCAGCCGCCTGTTTATCATCATCCTAAATCCTTCATCTCCCTCATTCCAACTCTTCAACAAACTCACAAACTTCCATCCAAATCTCAATACAACTTCACACGAAATCCATGAACAAGCCCAACAAACCCGTTTTGTTTTTCCAGAAATAAAACCCACCTTCAAACATCCTTCCCTAATCTTCTTCCCCAACTCTCATGAATAAACCATATCGAAAAACCCGCCGACGAAAACGATCATTGAACCTCCCTCCTCAAACTCGTTCGTCTTTCATCTTCAGATTAAACCCATAAAGCATTTGTTCAATACAACCTTTGTTAACGGAACAACACCTTTCCGCCGTTCACAAACAAAGCAACCGTAACCTCTGTCCATTCGACCTCCACCGGCGACACTCATTTTTTCCGCCGAAACCCACCGTACTCCATAACCCATTAACGAACCTCCAACGATCTACAAAAACAAAACGCAGAAACCACAATTTAAACCTTCTGTTTTCTTCATCGCAACCCAGAAGCCAAACATACCACCATATCTAGGTTCGCCCAGAACAAATAACCTCTCAGAGAGCTTCAACCCCATCATCTAACCGACCTTCATTAAACCAAAAATTTGAGAACAGTGAGAGATATTGAAAGATAAAGAGAGTGAGAATCGAGATCGAAAGAGGAAAAGTGAAACAGAGAGGGAAATGTGGTGAGCGAGTGAATAGAGGAGAAGGAGAGATTCTTTTGTTTTTATTTTATTTTTTGTTTTAATTTAATTTGCTGTTTGTTTTTTTTTTATTTTTTTTTTATTTTTTTTTATTTTTTCAGATTGGGTCTGTTAGAGTCAACCGTGGTTCTCTCCATTTCTCATTCTTTTTCCCTAAACAAATGTAAATATTTTAGTTTTTTTAAAATTATAATAATTATTATATATATAGAACATTATCATGTATATATTATTATTATTACATAAATATTATTAATTTATAACTTTGTAAATATATTAGTTTTGTTATTTTAAGTTTTAATAATATTTCTTTTAAAACCTTTTTATGTATATATATTATAATTTTTTTTAGGAGTTCAGATTTATTCTTCATTTTGTTATTGGATATTTTGTCCCATTTTCCCCGTTTTGGGTCGATGACGAGATTACCAACGTTTAACCGTCAAATTATTGGCGTGAAACAAAGGATCTGAGACCACTTTCTTTCTCCGGTTTTATTTCGATTTTTGGATCAATGAAGTCTTTTATTCGTAAGCGTCGCGTATCGAAGTTGATAACCTTCTCGATTTCAAATCTATGGTGAATGACCATTGAGGTCATTTTCCGTACTTTGGGATCGTGATAGGCTACCTTCGATTAATTGGCATTATGTTTGTGATTAAGACGAGATCTTATTCTTTCGTGTCCCGATTCGATTCACTAACCATTAAATTTAATTTCCGTTAAATATTATTGTGAATATTATTGTCATATTATTATTCATATTATCATATCTCATTATTTATATTCATTCACCCATATTCGAAAATACCTAATAAATTATCGAAACTCCTAAAAGCCAAATTGGTGGACTGTTTAGATCTTTGGTCATTTGCAGGTATCCTAACTTTGAGTCGTGCCCGACTTTTCTCAAGGCGTAGTTTAGGACACAAATGCACACACACGACTTTCTCTTGGGCTACCTGACAATGAGACCCCTTTATTTCGTGCAATCCCGTGTAATTTACATGTACCCCTCTCCCATTCCGATGTATGTTTCGTATTTCTTTGTTTATTAGTTTATCTCCTAGGAGCACCCATAGGGACTAGAGCGGATCAAACTATTTTCAAACTAATTCTCGATTCATCATCGAGCCATTTTCAAACCCTTGTAAGTCGAGTGCTCATATGCATTCGCCATCAACCTATTACATAACTCGACCCTTGATGCGTAAGTCAAGTCGGTCACGTTTCTCAAACCGTGTACATTACTAACTATCAAACCCTTGATCCAACGTCAAGTGGATTTTCGTAACAAACTATCAATCAATTAACAATTATTCAATTATTTTCAAGGTGTAAAGAGTAGGTTCAAGTCTTTGATCTTGCTTTCCGTTGTTTATATGCGAGTTATCTTATTCGTGTGTGAGCAATTGACGCCTTTAAATAGTATTAACAAACTCGATAATACTCAACCATCTCCAATTACTCATCCTTTCACTCACCATTCAAACAACCTTCTTTTACGATGAAAAAGAGAGTGTTCCAAGTCTTTGGTTCGCTTTCCCGATTACTTGGGGTCTGTGAAGTTTTTCTTAGGCTTCAAGTGATCGTCATTATTTCAACCTTATCCTTTCAAACATATCATTCCTTCATGATGAAAAAGATAGTGTTCCAAGTCTTTGGTTCGCTCTCCCGATTACTTGGGTCCGAGAAGTCTTTCTTAAACTTTGAGTAATAGTCATCCGTACTCACTTCAAACCCAATTCAAATCCGTTTCTTTCGTGGTCGTAACCACGAACTACGACTGCTCTGATTCTTCATTCACTCTTGAATGTAAGATACGTAGGCACAAGATTGCGATGATCTTGGCGAGCACAATCCCCTCCATCTTCCATTTTCCCCCATCCTTTCCCGTAGTCGAACTACAACGCTCTGATTTCTCATTCTTGTCCGAATGAGCATACGTAGGCACAGGGGCCCCAATCCTTGGCGAGCACCCTATCTTCTAACCATCCCCTTCCCCCTTAGCGTCTCTAGCCTTTATAGTATCGTTTCAGTATCTAGTATTGAGAAGAGAAGAATTAAGTTTAGCTAACTCTATTACAACTCGAATTAAGAGGTTCCCGTTGAGTACAACGGACGTGAGGGGTGCTAATACCTTTCCCTCGCGTAACCGACTCCCGAACCCAGGAATATGGTTGCGACGGCCGTGTTCCTTCCGCGCTTATGAGGTTTTCTAGATATTTTCCTCTCCCGTTCATTCGGAAAAAATAAAGTTCGGTGGTGACTCTGTCGAACTGCATTTTCCGCGCCTTTCGCGCGTGGGTCGTATGTTCGAAATGAATTTTCGAGGTGCGACACATATCTACAGATGAGCCGATTCTTGATAAATTTGACAACCACATGTCGAGTTACGTTAGCATAAGATGTAGCTTCGACCCACTTAGTGAAGTAGTCAATTGCCACTAAGATAAATCAGTGTCCATTAGATGTCTTTGATTTTATCATTCCAATCATATCAATTCCCCACATGGAGAATGGCCAAGGAGACGAGATAACATTCAATAAGGTCGGAGGCACATGAATCTTATCAGCGTAGATCTGACACTTGTGACATTTCCTAGCGAACTTGTAGCAGTCGGATTCCACTGTGATCCAATAATAACCAGCTTTTAATAGCTTCATGGCCATAACATGTCCATTTGCATGAGTACCAAAGGACCCTTCGTGAATTTCTGTCATTAACATGTCTGCTTCCCGCTTGTTAACACATCTCAGCAGGACCATGTCAAAGTTCCGCTTGTATAACACTTTATTACTCAGGAGAAAATTATCGGCCAATCTTCATAATGTTCTCTTATCCTTGTTGGAGGCTCCCAAAGGATACTCTTGCATTCTGAGAAACACTTCAATATCATGGTACCAGGGTTTTCCATCTTCAGTATCTTCAATGGCGAAGACGAAGGCGTGTTTGTCAAGACGTCTTACTTCGATTCGAGGACACGCATTCCAAGTGTTCACCATAATCATGGAGGCCAAAGTTGCCAATGCATCTGCCATCCTATTCTCATCGCGAGGGATGTGGTGAAAATTGACCCTGTCAAAGAAAGGTATCAGTCTTCTTGCATAATCTCTGTATGGGACCAAACTATCCTGTTAAGTTACCCACTCTCCCGTGATTTGATAAATGACCACGGCAGAATCCCCGAACACATCCAAATTCTTAATTCTTAAGTCCACTGCCTCCTCGAGGCCCATAATACATGCTTCATACTCGGCTTCATTATTAGTACACTTGGACGTTAGCCTAGAGGTAAATGGAATATGAGACCCATGGGGAGTCACGATAATCGCACCTATTCCTCTCCCATGAGCGTTGACAGCTCCGTCAAAAACCAGACTCCATTGAGAACCGGGCTCGGGTCCTTCATCTGGAAGAGGTTCTTCACAATCTTTCATTTTCAAATACATAACCTCTTCGTCCGGGAAATCGTCATTCAAAGGTTGATGATCCAAAATAGGCTGATGTGCCAAATGGTCAGCCACAATACTTCCTCTAATAGCCTTCCGAGTACGGTATTCGATGTCATACTCTGATAACAACATCTGCCACCTCCCAATTCTTCCCGTCAATGTAGGTTTCTCAAAAATATACTTGATGGGGTCCATCTTTGAAACTAACCAAGTAGTGTGACTCAACATGTACTGTCGGAGACGCTTAGCAGCCCACGCCAAAGCACAACAAGTTTTCTCAAGCATAGTGTATCTGGACTCACAGTCGGTAAACTTCTTACTCAAATAATAAGTGACGTGATCCTGTTTTCCTGTCTTATCTCGCTGACCGAGCACACAACCCATCGAATCTTCCAACACAGTCAAATACATGATCAAAGGTCGCCCTTCGACCGGCGGTATCAGAATAGGTGGTTTGAGCAAATACTCTTTGATACCATCAAAAGCCTTTTGATAATATTCAGTCCAAACATACCCTTGTTCTTTCCTCAACAACTTGAAAATAGGTTTACACTTAGCAATCATATTAGATATAAATCTAGAGATGTAGTTCAAACGTCCCAAAAACCCTCTGACTTGTTTCTCTATAGACGGAGCTGGCATTTCCTGAATAGCCTTAACCTTATCAGAATCCACTTCAATACCCTTCTGGTTGACAATGAAACCCAATAATTTCCCTGATCATACTCCGAACATGCACTTGTTGGGATTCAAACGAAGCTTGTATTCTCTCAATCGTCCAAACAGTTTCAAAAAATGCTTGACATGATCATCTTCGGTCCTTGACTTAGCTATCATATCGTCCACATAAACTTCAATCTCTTTGTGCATCATATCATGGAACAAAGTAGTCATAGCTCGTTGATACGTCGCCCCAACATTCTTTAATCCGAACGACATGACTCTATAGCAAAAGGTGCCCCAGGGGGTGATGAACGACGTCTTCTCTCTGTCTTCGGGAGCCATTCTGATTTGATTGTATCCTAAAAATCCATCCATAAAAGAGAAGATTTTATATCTCGCAGTACTGTTAACCAAAATGTCGATGTGAGGTAATGGAAAATCATCCTTTGGACTGGCCTTGTTCAGATCCCTGTAATCCACACACATATGCACTTTTCCATCTTTCTTCGGGACAGGCACAATGTTGGCTAGCCAAAGCGGATACTCGGTAGTGATAAGAAAACCTGCATCAATTTGTTTCTGTACCTCCTCTTTGATTTTCAAGGTCATATCGGGCCGATTTCTTCTAAGTTTCTGTTTAACTGTTGGGCAATCTAGTTTCAACAGCAGACAATGTTCAACTATGGCAGTATCCAATCCAGGCATGTCTTGATACGACCATACGAACACGTCAACAAACTCTTTGAGCAACTCAATCAACTGCTCCTTCACATCTGGCTTGAGCAGAGCTCCAATTTTCACTTCCCTACGGATTTCTTCTGTTCCTAAATTGATTACTTCCACTGGCTCTTGATGAGGTTGGATAGCCTTTTCTTCTTTCTCAAGCATTCTGGGGATCTCTTCTAGAATATCGTCTTCTTTGTCTTCGGCCTCAAACACAGGGAATTCGAAGTTCGGCGAAGGAAGAGGGTCATTATTCCCGGGATGTAATGGGTGTAGTAATCTGTGCATGTGATATTATTTTATTTAGTTTTATAAAGTGGAAAGTGTGTGTACGCAAGATGCTACTCATTATTATTTTCCAACATAGTAATAATAAAGAAAAAAATAAAATAGCACACAAATGGAAACAAATATTTATTGATGATAGCAAAATTCGAACAAAGAAATGCCCAACAGGGTCACCTTTGCCTTGGGCAGAGCAAAGGGAATTATTAAAAGCAAGCCCACACAACACATTTTCTCCTTGGGCAGAGCGAAAAATTTAAAAAACAAATGTTTACCTTGATATATGAATCACAGCAGGGGCTTCAACCACACTCCAATTCATAACCAAAACTCTCGGAGTCATAAAATCTGGAACATCTTCATCAGAATCTCCTTCAATAACAACATAGACTCCAAAACTATAATCAAAGTCATCTGAGACATAACCCAGATCTTCCACATAGGGCTCATAATCTTCAAATGAAATGGAGAGACTTGTTGAACCATCTGATCAGTAGCCTTCAGACTCGTCTTCAGACACGGCGTTGATATGAGGAGGGTGGATGACCCCTCCACTGCGGAACACTTCGTTGATCGGCGGGAACTCCTGATTTCTGATGACCTGTTGAGCAGACCCATTGGAAAAACCAAGACCTTTCTTGTTCTTATTCTCTGGCAAAAACAACATTTTTCCCCAACCTGTCTGAGGACCACTGCTCACAACCTGCTGCGCATCCTTGAACGACGACATGGGTATTCTGGGTTTCTGAGCCCTATCGTTTATAATAGATAAAGCCTGGAATTGCGTACCAACCTCTTCCTCAGCTTTAACATACGAAAACGATGACAAATGACTCACCACTAGAGCCCTCTCTCCACAAACCGTAATCGTCTTGCTTTCAAAAGCATATTTCAGTTTCTGATGCAGGGTGGAGGTAACTGCTCCAGCTTCATGTATCCACGGCCTCCCTAACAAACAGTTATATGCGGCGTGAATGTCCATGACTTGGAACATGATCATGAAAGTCTGCAAACCGATGGTCATTGGTAGATCTACTTCACCAATTACTGCCTTTCTAGATCCATCAAAAGCTTTGACGATGACATGATTGGGCCTCATCGGCGGTCCCTAATAAGATAACTTGGATAAAGTGGTTCTAGGCATCATATTCAGAGAGGATCTGGTATCAACCATCACACTGGACAAAGAATCGTTCCCACAATTCATAGAAATATGCAAGGCCATATTATGTTTCTTTCCTTCCTCTGGGAGGTCTTCCTCATTAAAACCGAGATTGTCACATGCAGTAATATTACCGATGATATTATCAAATTGCTCCATTGTAACATCTTGTTCCACATATGCTTTCTCCAATATATTTTGGAGCGCTTCCCTATGTGCCTCAGAACTCATTAGCAACTGCAGAACAGAGATCTTAGATGGGGTTTGCAAAAGCTGATCCGTAACTTTATATTTATTTCTCTTGATTACTTTCAGCACTTTGTCCGTCTTGGACGGATTGAATCCACCAGATTGGTCCGCAATTGGGTCCTTTGAACTCGGTTGCTCTGCTGAGATTTCTTTGTCTTTTGAAGGCATTGAAGGGTAAACCAGGCCGCTTCTTGTTACTCTACTAACATCTGCAATGTTAACAACCGAAGGCAAAGTAGGTAACGGTACCTCCTTTCCATTTTCCAACATTGTAGCGTTATATCGGTAGGGGTAGCCTTACTGGAAGTGTAGGGGACAGGTCCTGGCACATTGATTACTAGGGGAGTAACGGTCGGCTTTCTACTGTCATACGTGATTTCAATACGCTCCACTTCCTTGAAGTGAGGCACTATAACACATACTTCTCCAGTCTTCTTATCTGAAACTTCCTGATCACTTCCTCCTGGGTAACCCTGAATCATGTTGACGGAGGGTGAACCGTGCGGTGGCAATGGATTGTCCTGCACATTAGGATTAGAATCCTTAAAGGATAAGATTCCGCACTTAATGAGCTCTGGACGTCTACTTTCATACCGAAACAAATCTCGATATCATGCCCTGGAGCTCCTTGATGGTAAGGACAAAATCTGTCAGCTCTATATGAAGGAGGGGGATTCTTAGGAATCTCAGGTGGAGCTCTTATCTGGATATGACCTTTCTAGATCAATGTTGGGAATAGATCTGCATACTTCATAGGGATGGGATCAAAGTTCATTTTCCTGTATACACGGCCCTGATTGTTGAATGGCTGATTTTGTTGAGGAGACTGTGGACTTTGTTGATACTGTGGTTGTGGTTGATAAGCTGGAGCGTTGAATACAGGTGATACCGTGGCAACCTGACGTGGCGATGAATACCTCTATCTGAATTGCCCTTCTTGTACAACATTCACTTCCTTCTCCTTCTTCTTCACAAAACCACTCCCATACTTCTTAGCGCTGCTATGAGCATTCTCTTCTTTGACCAATCTTCCTTCTCGGACTCCCTCTTCCAAACGCATCCCCATATTCACCATCTCAGTGAAGTCGCTGGGTTGCGCTTGCTACCATTTTCTCGTAAAAGAAAGGACCAAGGGTCTTCAGAAAAATCTTAGTCATTTCCCTTTCCTCCAATGGCGGCGTTACCTGCGCGTCCAACTCGCGCCAACGTTGAGCGTATTCCTTGAAGTTCTCTTTATCTTTCTGCATCATGGCCCTCAACTGATCTTGGTCAGGAGCCATGTCTACATTATATTTATACTGCTTGATGAAGGTCTCACCTAGATCATTGAAAGTTAGAATCTTCGCACTATCCAACCCCATATACCATTTGAGCGCAACGCCTGTCAGACTATCCTGGAAGTAATGGATGAACAATTGATCATTGCCAGTTTGTGCAGACATCTTTCTGGCATACATGATGAGATGACTATGAGGGCAAGTATTTCCTTTGTACTTCTCAAAATCAGGAACCTTGAATTTTGGTGGAACCTTGACATTCGGAACCAAACAAAAGTCAGAAGCACTCTTTCCAAAAAAATCCTTTCCACGAAGGGCTTTAAATTATTTCTGAATCTCAAAAAACTGGTCCTGAAAACCATTCATCCTTTCTTCAAAACCCACACTTTCAGCTTCTGGGCCTCGTCCAAGGCAGTTTTCAACTGATCTATCTCACTCACATCAAACCAGTCGGGGTCATGAAAGGTTAACACTATAGGTTCGTGGAAAGGGAATGGCATCTTGAGATCGAGATCCCTCTCGCGCACCCAATGCAGATAGTCTTCAGAGGCAGCACAATTAGGGAATCCTAAAGCAGTCGTCCCTTCCATGTTGACGTACTTCCATGCATATATTATGGTAGCCTTCAAGTATGGATCCTCTCCTTCCTTGAAAAAGATCCCTTCCATCAGAGTTGGGTCAGGTACTTCGTTCATCGGGTGCCCCAATTGTCGGCGAGCCAGAGCGGGGTTGTAACTGATGCATTCGTTCCTCCCAATAAGAGGTACATTGTGGAGTCCTCCAAAGCTGAGGATCATCTCAACACCTCCATAAGTAGGTTCGTACCACAAAATATCAGAGTGAGTAAGGGTCATGACTACTTCAGACCAACGGGGTGCCTCTATCTGCTCCCAGACAAATGGATGCCAAGCTAGGCGGGCAATAAACCATGAATGTAGCAAGGCGGTACAACAAACAATATGTCTTCCTCCTTCAGCATTCCTCGAGTGGATTGAATGGTACGTGTCGGCTAACAAGGTAGGAGCTAGGTTCTTGAGGATGAACAAAATCATAGACTAACAAGGCAAAGGTAGCTTCCATTATCGAGACTTCCTTTCTCTCAGCATGGTAACGAACTTTCTCGATCAGAAAATCGGACGGAAATCCAAGAACTCCTTCCTTGGTGGTTAAATGAGCTTGAACATCTAGTAGGCTAAGACGGGTAGCATTTGCGATCTCTTGGTCACTGGGCGTGTCCTCCAATCCAGTAAACATAGGTCGGGTAGTCACAGGCATCCTCAAAAATTCAGAATACTTCTCCAGGGTCGGCATCAGCTGGTAATCTAGAAAAGTGAAGCAATGATACAGCGGATCATAAAACTGAACAAGGGTCTCCAACAACCCATCAATCATCTTGAGCTTGAGGAAAAAGTAAACTCCTCCATATTCTAGCAAGAAAGCGTGGTGGTTATCAATAAGATCTGCTAGCTCTCTTAAGCTTTCAATGTTAGGACTCTGAAAAGTGTACTTCAATACTTCTCTTTTGAAATCCATAGTTACAATACCTGTAAAACAAAATTGAGTTTCTTGAAGTAAATAAAGAAAAAGAATGCAATGCAAGATGAGAAGGACTTCATGGAATTCCGATATTTATAGACATTGTGGTAAAAAGAAAACGTTTTACTAATTTTGAAACGGATTACAAATAATTATTCTTTTAAAAGTCCCAAATAAATAGCTAAATAAAAGCTAGTGAAAGCCCTAAGGAAGTTTCGAATTTCGCTGCTTGAGCTGCTTTTCCAGCTGGGTCTTCTCACGGGTGAGATTGTCCATAATCAACTTCCAAATAGTACATTGAGGGTCCGAGGAAAATAAATCCTCCAGAGCTTTCCTCTTATTGTGGGGGAGTAATTCTTCATCCTTCAACTCTATCTGTTTTTGAAGTTCATTGTTCTGTTTCTGGAGTTCATTATTTCGTTTCTGGAGTTCATCGTTCTCTGCAACAACCACTTGATACTTGTTCTTCCATGCTTCTGACTCATGTTGCAACTTCCTCAAAGCGACTTCTAATTCTTCATCCTTCAACTGTATCTGTTTTTGAAGTTCATTGTTCTGTTTCTGGAGTTCATCATTTCGTTTCTGGAGTTCATCGTTCTCTGCAACAACCACTTGATACTTGTTCTTCCACGCTTCTGACTCATGTTGCGACTTCCTTCTAATTTCTCAGCTTCAGACATAAAGACATAAACGGGTTCTCTTTTTGGAGGTATAGGATCTTGACGGAGATAAGGCATCTCCAACTTGATTTCTCTCTCTCTGACCCACTGAAGGTATGGTTCCAAGGACACGCAATTAAGTTTCCCAAGACTTTCCTTCCCTTTCTTATGCAAATGTTCCCATGCAGCCAAGATCTTTCCTTGAAGTTCCTTATTATCCTTGAAGAAGATATTCTCCACCTGAACACTCTTAGAGGGTCCCTTCAATGGATATCCCAATTGTCGCCGAGCTAAAACAGGACTATAACTGATCCCTCCATCAAAGCCAAGCAAGGGTATGTTAGCAAAATCTCCGCAGTTATCAATGATTAGAATCCCATTGTACTCACGGTTGTACTAATCGATGTCTGAATGAGTCAAAGTCATAATCTTTTCTGACCAGTGTCCACTATTAAGATTCCAAAAAGAAACATATTTAGGCAAGTGCAAAATAAACCACGTGTACAACAAGGGCACACAGTAGGTAATCATCCCTCCACCATAAAAGTTTCGGAGATGCATAGAATGATAGGTGCTGGCCAATAAAGAGGGAACTGGGTTTTTCTTCATGAAAATATTGATGGCATTGAGGTCGGCGAACCCTTCAAAACTTGGGAATATAAACACTCCATAAACAAGTAGGGCAAATATTGTTTCAAACAGAACCCTGTTCGTGTAATCAGCATAATATCGGGCTTTCCCGATTAAGAAATCTGTAGTCAGACCGAAAATCCCATCTTTGGTAACTAGGTTTTACTTGATGTCAGATACTTTTAGGTAGAGGATTTTAGCAATGTCTTGCTCCTTAGGGTCGCCTTCTAAGAAATGGGAAGGAGACTCTTCCAAGATAGGTAGACCAACCAAATAAGAGTATTCCTCTAGGGTAGGCAATAACTAATAATCCGAGAAAGTAAAACAATGATAAACCGGGTCATAGAATTGTAGCAAGGAAGAAAGTAGATTCTCGTTCACTCCACGACTCAACAAAGGTAGTAACTTCCCATACTTGTTCTTGAATCTTTCTTGGTCTTCAATCAAAGCTCCCAACTTCCTTAGGTCACCCAATTTGGGACTCTTAAAAGTATATTTCAAAGTATTTCTTCGGTTGGAATCCATAGTGTCCTACAATGTTCATAAACAAAGGTAAATTCCATGAAGTCCAATGCAGTATGATGCTATATGGATGCAACAAACACAAGTAAGCACATAAGGACACAAATGTAAACAAACAAAAAGGTCCTAGGTTTGCAACGAGCATGGAGCCAAAGGGTATACCCATTCCCAAAGGATGTGGACTAAAGGTTGATTGTACCTACAGAACAAGGCTCTAAGAAGGTCCCCAAAGTCATTAGTCCATCTTTCGGATATTATCAATTTTTTGACTGACTCGGTGGTTAATAATATTCTCAAGAGAACCTCTTTTGAGTGTAGTATCGCGTAGCAACTATTTTGGGACTACACCCTCACAGTCCTCGCACTACGTCCTAATAAAGGCCAAAGTGGAGTTAAAGGTAACTACGGTCCTCAATATCATGGACTCCAATCAAAAATAGTAAAAGTTTTCACGACTATACTCGTTCAACCAAACTATTTTAGAGAGGGTCTCAACTGAGCGGTGATTCTCGAGTTAACTTGGTCGAGACTCACTCCCTATAAGCCTCGTCGGATATATCACCATCCTATCTTAAGTTCACTCAAGTCTGGGTGTAGGACTTTGTCTCACCACTCAAAGATATCAACCCAAAAGCAATAAAACAAATATACAAATAAGCAATTAACCAAATATATAACAAGCATAATAAACAAGTAAGGGAAACCCATTGAAGAGTCTCCCCAGTGAAGTCGCCATTTTTGTCGCGGTGAAATTTGATACCAAGCTATTGACGAGCTTGAATCTTAATTCATTTGCAACCGGTCTTTAATTTGTCCAAAGGAAGGGAAAAAGATCGAATTACCCACAATGCAATGCAAATGCAAAAGTTAGAGAGTTATAGGTTCGGGGGTTGGTTAAACTTAGGGAAGGTGCTAATATCCTAAGTTTCCGTAGTACTCTACAGGAACCTCTTGTTCTATGTTGTTTATTGCTAAGGGTTATCTGCTTAAGGGATGAAAGACCTAGGGGGTTTATTTCTAAGTATACTCGACAAGATATCGCATCTTGTGCCTACATATCCTGACGGGAATGGAATCAGAGTATCTGTAGTTCCCCTAAAGGGTTTAAGGCGTTCTTTGATTGTGGTCAAAGTTCCTACGGGATAAGGGTAGTTGATTGATTGATTTTAGGAGAAAAGATGAGTTGTCATTTTAAGGGAGATTACTTGATTTAACCACCACAACTTTGTAGGAAAATAGTCTTTGCATCGTCTTAAGAGAAGGGCTCAAGTACTCGTATTTGTCAACAAGTACGCCTCTATCTCTCCTAAGCCAAAGTCCCTACATATTGATTGAATCGTTATGGGATAGAAGCTTTATCTCACTTAAGATGATTAACATCTTATCCTCTAATGCGTTTGAATAAGTTTGATATTGAGTTGTTGAATGTGTTTGTCTAAGTTGTAAAGATAAGAGGTCCTCCTTATGGGGTAGGATCTAACTTAAGAGATCGACTTGAATGGGATCAAGGATCCATGGTGAATATGATGCAAATGATATGCATACGCGCAAGTTTTTACGCTACGCGCAAGTTCTTCCTTTGGACATTATGCAATGCGATAATATAAAGGATGGTAAAGATAAATTGCGGATAAAGATAAATTACGGAAAATAAAGGCATACACAAACGTATGAAAGCGCTAAGACGTACAAAGTGTGTGAAAGTGAATGTGCGAATCGAATCGGTCTTAGGAGACGGAAATGTGCATGATTGATTGAATTTTAGGCGAGTTAATTGATTTTAGGAAGTGATTGATTTTGAGAGATTATTTTAAAAAAGTTGAATTGATTTTTAAGAAGATTAATTTTAAGAGAAATTATTTTAAAGGGGTTTTTATAAAAAAAGGTTTGATGGTTAATTAAATTGATAGGAATAATTTTAAGTGATGATTTATTAAAAAGGTTTTCTTATTAAATAAAAATAGTTTTTGTTATCACTGGAGGAGGAATAACATTCCCAGTAACTGGAGTACTCTGAATATTGGCCTCTCTCCTTGTCATGGCTGTCATAGCTTCCACAAGTTGATCCAACTGATTCTTCATCAGCTCAACATCTTCCCTTGTAACAAACTGGTTCTGCTCTCCTGAGTTCATGATTTGTCTAAAAGCTTATTTAAATCCAATATGAGTGTTGGGAAGTCAACTGCGGGTCAGACAAAAAATGGATGAACTCTGTTGTTTCCGACCGAGGAAGGCTATGCAAAAATGATGCACAAATGCTTATGCAATGCAATATGAATGCAACAGACATGGGATCAAAGCTTCCACAAAGCTCTGAATAGCTGTTGTGACACTGAATGAATAGACTCATAAGTCTATTCTGATGAGAAAATACTGGAATAATCGGAATACCAGAATACCAGGCTGATAAGTTCACACTGCTAAGTAAACCAGAAAACCGGGTTGGTTGAAAGTCAAGGTTTCCTGCAAAACCAATCCCCTTTCACATGTAGGTTCTAGTCTTGGACGATATGACATCCTATGTAGGTCATCAGTATTACAGACTCTTAGGTCGAGAAACAATGATATGTTCATCATTTCTGGTTTGGCATCATGGTCAATCAAGGAGGTCTCAACTGACTTCCTAATGAACGGTCTCCAGAGTCGTTAGCTTTCTAATTCAACATCCCCTCAACTGCCCTAAATGCGCAGGATAGGATGTCTCCAAAGAAAACCTCGTCTTGACGTGAATTTGTATGAAATTTTGCGTGACTCATGCCACACAAGTCCACACTACTCTCCACACTAATCCTGTGTGTATACTCAAGTCTGGCTATGGGGCTTATCTCTCATGGAACAACCCACCCAACAGCACAGCAATAACAACATAATATGATAATAATAAAATGCAAATGCAATAATATACAACAGGTATTGTACATAAAAGAAAATAAATGCACAAAAGTAAACACCCAAAGACGCAAAACAAACAAGCGCTAGAATCGAATTGCATATGGAACCTTTTCCCCAACAGAGTCGCCTGCTGTCGCAACTACGAAAAACACCTGGCAGAACAAAGCTACTCAAAAGGATCATTTCCCGTTACCTTTCATTGATCAAATGCTTGAATGATTAGCTAAGCACTCCTATTTTTGCTATTTAGAAGGTTATTTAGGATTCTTTTAAATCCCTATTCATCTTGATGACCAAGAAAAGACAACCTTCACTTGTCCTCATGGTACATTTGCCTATTGACGAATGTCGTTTGGATTATGTAACGCTCCCGCAACATTCCAAAGATGCATGATGTTAATCTTTGTTGACTTTATAGACGACATCATGGAAGTATTTATGGATGATTTTTCTGTTTGTAGGCATAGTTTTGAAGGATGCTTATCAAAACCTAGAAATGGTACTTGAAAGATGTATAAAAGTCAATCTCGTGTTAAATTGGGAAAAATGCCATTTCATGGTCCGACAAGGAATAGTACTTGGAGACATAGTGTCTGATAAGGGGATTGAAGTTGATAAAGCCAAAATAGAAGTCATAGAAAACCTTCAACCTCTTAAAAACGTAAGAGAGATACGAAGTTTCTTAGGACACGCCGGTTTCTACCGACGATTCATTAAGGATTTCTCTAAAATTACTAAACCACTGTCTGGCTTATTAATGAAAGACACTAAATTCATTTTCAATGACAAATGCCAAAAAGCATTTGAGCAGTTAAAAACAACTCTCATTATCGCACCCATCATGCAACCACCTGATTGGAGGTTACCATTTGAAATCATGTGTGACACTAGTGATTATACCGTAGGTGTAGTTCTAGGACATAGAAAAGATAAAAAGCTTCATACAATTTATGATGCTAGTAGAACCCTGGACCCTGCGCAAATGAACTACGCCACCACAGAAAAGGAACTTCTAGATGTCGTGTTCGCTTTGGATAAATTCTGATCTTACTTAGTAGGAGCAAAGAGGATTATCTATACCGATCATGCCACAATCAGGTACCTATTGAGTAAAAAGGATTCCAAACCAAGACTCCTAAGACGGATACTACTACTGCAAGAATTTGATTTAGAAATCAAAGACAAGAAAGGTACTGAAAACATAGTAGCTGGTCATTTATCGAGAATGGAGGATATTAAGCATGAGCAAGTGCCTATCAATGATGATTTTCCTTACGAGAGACTCATAGCTCAGTTAAAAAACACGGTTGGACAATCTTTAACATACGATGAGACCGAAACAAAAGAAGTCGTGGAAGCGATCTATACGAAAACCACACTGCCATGGTATGTTGACTTTGTCAACTACTTAGCAGCTGGAGTTCTTCCACCAGATTTAACTTACCAACAAAAGAATGTTGCTCAAGCTCAGCATGTGTGGATTCCTGTTGAGGATCAAGTTATACAAGAGCATACCATTGTCCGAGATGGACATTCCTCTTCTCTTAATGCCACGGACTATCAGAGCTTTGCATTTTCTGTGCCCGATTTCCAAGGGGTAGTTCCAACGATAAAACCTAAAGACCCACGGGCTGTTGAGTTTATGAAAAGGTATCGTGTGTTGGAGGAGAAGCTTGACGCCCTGGAGGGTCGTGATACTCTTAATCTAAATGCTTCAAGCATGTGTTTGGTGCTAGACCTTGTGATGCCTCCGAAGTTTAAGACATCGAATTTTGAGAAGTACAAAGGGGATAGTTGTCCAAAGCAAAATTTGGTAATGTTTTGCAGAATAATGACCTCATATGTCCATAACGATAAGCTTATGATTCACTATTTCCAGGACAATCTGAGTGGGGCATCATTGAGTTGGTATATGCAGTTAGATAGCGGTTGCATCCGATCATGGTCAGACCTAGCCAACGCATTTGTGAAGCAATACAATTACAATCTTGACATGGCTTCCAGCTGCACACAGTTGCAAGACTTATCTCAAGCAGACAGTGAATCCTTCAGAGAGTATGCTTAGAGATGGAGAGAGTTAGCTGCTCGCGTTTAACCACCACTTCTAGACAGAAAATTGGTTGACCTGTTCATGGATATTTTGCAAGGTCCATACTTGGATAAGATGATTAGAAATGGGGCATTAAACTTTTATTACTTGATAGTAGTTGGGGAACATATCGAGAGTGCACTCAAGAGTGGAAAGATTCAAGAAGTCCCGAACATCTTAATTGGTGAAAGTGAATCAGTTGTCAATTCTCAGGAAGAATGGGAGAAGCCTCAGTACTCAGATAATTCAAGTATTCGAAGTCAACAATCTTCTAGATCTCCGTATCATATACCATTCTCTCCCCAAGGACGATATTCTTCTCCAAATCAGGGATCTCCACAGAGTCCACATTCATATCGCCGTCAGCCACGTCAGCACGCTTGATAAAAACCAAGGGAGCCAAAAAGGTATTTAACTCAGTTGCCAATTTCGTACAGCCAAATGTTGCCAGATTTGATCAAAGTTGGCTTAATAGTGCCGAAGGAGATAAATCCAGTGATTCCTCCATCCCCAATAGGTTTTGATGTCAACGCCCGTTGTGACTACCATGTTGGGGCACATGGGCATTCAACCGAAGAGCGTAAGGTGCTTAAGAGAAAAATTCAGACTCTGCTTGACTCCAATATATTTTCACTCACACCTCAGGTTATTCAGATCAACAATCCTCCTTCATTCAATCACGTGGGTTCATCAGTCTTTGTTATGCAAGCATTCACTGAGAGCAGATGTTCAGATGAGTATCATACTGACTTTGAAGAGCAATTTTGAAGATGGCTAGTTCAGTAGTGAGTCAAGATTGGAAAGCCCAGTTCCCCGAAGTTGGCGATCTTGTGTATCATGTCATTTCTTTGCATGCGTAGTTTCTTTTCTGTTAAAGTGCAAACTTATTTGTAAAAACTTGTTTGTTTTTTATTAATGGTGATAATGATATAATATAAACATGTTTGTATTGCATTTTCATATTCATTGGCACGCCAGGTGTTCGAGGCTGGTCTTTTGTTATCCTAATTTGGTTTTCTTCATAATTTCATACTTAACTTTTCAAAGAAGCTAGAAGTTAACTATGGAGCAAGTTCAAGCAAAGTTGAGAGAAGTACGAAGCCAAATGGGAAAATTCATGGTGAACATGCAAGCTTTGTCTCAGGATCAGAAAATGCTAAGAGAGGAAGTCCACTAACTGAAGACTCAGATGGGCCTGATTATGGAAGTCATGAAAAAAGTGCTAAGAAAGGAAGGCAATCATATGCCTGAAGTCGTAGCAGAAATGATCGTTCTACCCTTTCCCGTGGAATCTCTTCCAGAGCGTGACGTGCCTCGTAGATCTTTTGCATGAACTGGGGTTCTAGAATTTCCCCATTAGCAGTTATCTCCTATTTCTTAAGATAATCCTAAGATTAAAAAGTACGCACAGAGGTTGAAGCAGCTCGACAGAATCTTCAACCAGTTCCCTATGACTTATGCTCAGTTTCTGCAACGTTTGCTTCAACTTCAATTGGTTGAACTTCGGACTCTGGCTCCATTTGCTGGTAAGCCATCACTGGGCTATGATGCAAGTTCCCATTGTAATTTCCTTTCTGGGGCACCAGGGCATAATTTGGAGAAATGCAAGGCCTTTAAGCACAAAGTTCAAGACTTAATCGATTCAAAGGCAGTCAAGTTCACGCCGGGCGGTTTAAGCGTACAAGGTGGTCTTTCCCAGTTACTGTGAAAGAAGCGGATATTCATATTTTCTCCCCTGAAGTTGCATCAGGTCAAGGGCGTGTCTTACAGTATTTGGTTTCAGAATCTAAACATCTACAGCTATTGCTTGTTCTTGGGACAAGTCTTAGGATGAAAGTGCTTGAATGTGAGGAATGCCCTAATCGGTATCAACAACAGACTGGCTTCCAGAAAAAATAATAAAGGTTTGCGCATTAGTTGAAGTCTTCCAAGTGAGCACTTGATATTGCAAGGACATCATCAAAATCAATCAGTCCAGGCGGAGCCAGGCTTCCTCAACAATGGCAATTATCAATTTCCTTTGCTGCATTTTTCATTTGTATTTTTCGTTGTTTGTTAATGCTTTGTTTACATGTAAAACTTGTTTGTTTTTTAATGATGATCATAATGCAATGAGTATGTTTTTCTTGAAGTAATTCATTCGTGTTCACTCATATATATTTCTATGCATTGCAATACCAAGTTTCTTGCTTAAACTCTTTGAGGGAGGATGTTGAAGCGAAAACGCAAAATCTCTGGTCATATGCTTTTGGATAAAACCCTGTTGATGATGTACAAGCATTGTTTCGAATCCCTAAATACATGACATATAAGGAAGATAATCCCTTTCCAACCCCTTTGAGCCTAGAAGTAGGAGTTTCTTTCTGAAAACGGAAAAACCCTCAATCTTAACCTGGGGAAAGGTAGTCTTTAATTAGTCTGACCAAGCATTCAAATTTCAAAAAGAGTGTGCATGCAAAGGTCCATTACATTTTATCCTTCATAATCCTACAATGGTTATACCTCACCAACCGAAGGATCAGATAGTCAACCCTTTTGCAGAAATCAAGACAGTCAGTGTCACATGATTTGTTCCAAGAAAAGAATAAAAAAAAGGAGAAGAAAGAAGTCCGCTAAGTCGAATCTTGAAAACAAGTGACTTAGGTAAAAATTATGGCATCCCGCTGGACTCCAAATTCTAAAATTCAAAAGAATCAGTACATACAAGATCAGGGAAAAGAACAGAAAATGAAAAGGAGGACAAAAGAAAAATCCTTAGAAAAGAACAAAGTCATGTGACTGCAGACACCAACGACAAAAGGGGTGACTGTCGCTCCAAAAACCTTGTGGATTCATTAACCGTCACTTCTACCATTCAATAACCTTTTTGAAAGGTGAGCGCTTGTGCCAATTTAACTAAATATAGGGCTGGAGAATATCAAGAATAATGGGTGGGTACAAATAAATTTTGAGCCAAAAATCCTTTTTTCTAAAAAAACATGAACTAGGCCACGTTACAACTCTCAAAAGTCCTAATTGAAGCATGAATTATCTTGAAAGTGTACTTCAACAAGATAGTGTTCCTGACTCCCATGAGTTATGCTAAAAGACTTTGTTGGTATTGCATGTGCATGATGTCTTTCATTCAAAAATCAGTGTCTCATTTTAGCTAGTGACTTGTTCAAAAAGTTTGGCGATATCTATTTAATGAAAACTTCAAGAGTAGCATGTGTGTTGCATTAGAGTTATCATTCTCAGAATAAACATTATCTGCTTGCATACAGGTATTTGTCATCAATGAGGTTTACATAATGAATGTCAGCCAAGAAGTCTTATCTTGCTAGGAGGAAATTTCTGGACATATATGTCGAGAAGCATGTAGCCAAGAGACTCTATCAGAGGATGCTAATCTGGGGTAGTTACGTCGAGAAATTTCTAAGGCTTGGTTAATTTGGGGCAATCAAGTCGAGATTCATCAAATCTCTCGAGGATCAGTCAGACAGGGGCAAAGTCACTCCAAAGCTAGAACAGGACGCTGCAAAAGCGCGAAGAGTTACCCTCTCTAGAAGATGGTTAATCAGAGTCACCTCTCCATATTCTTAGAGCTACTCAAGCATGTTTTGTCAACCTTCAAGTTCAGGACGAATGTCGAGAAGTCATGTTAACCATTCTCTAACCTTTCAACCAGAACTCTTGTACCTAGACAAGATGCTTTTCAACGTCAGCCATACCTAACTTACATTGAAACCACTGTTTGAGCCGTCATATCATTGCATATCATCTACCATAGCATATCATGGAGCCTTGTGAAATAGAACAGATAATATAGAGCCCAATCCCTATTGGCATCTCCAACAAAATCCTACTTTGTTGGCATCCTCATAAACTCTAAAGTCCAATTCCTATCGGCAACCACCAAAATTCCAATCCCCATTGGTACCCAGAAAACACCACCTCATTCCAAAGTCCAATTCCTATTGGTATCACCTCATTTCAAAATCCAATCCTCATTGGTACCCAAAAAATATCACCTTCCAAAAATCAATCACCATCAAGTTTCACCAGTCCTTACCAGCAAATTCCAATCATACTTGGTATATCCTTTTTTCCCCAGTGGAGCGGTCCTTTTGTACATCATAAGAATCATTACATTGTATCCTCAAATGCGTAGCATTTCCATTTTATATGGAGCATTGCGCCATAGAAAGAAAAATCAAACATATGCATGTGAAGCATACGCCAATTTTGGTATCTTACATAGAAGCCTGAATCACCTTTCAATCAAGACAGTGACATATCCCCAGAAGACATTCTCTCTATCAGCCTTCTTTCTGTCAAACCGCTTTGACGATGTGGATCTTTGGATATGGTTCTTCTTTCCGTCAACCCTTTGACGACGTGGTTCTTTGGATATGTTTTCTTTACATCAAATCCCTTTGATGATTTGATGTATGGTTTTGTTTCCGTCAAACCCCTTTGACGATGTGATTCTTTGGATACGTTCTTCTTTCCGTCAACCCTTTGACGATGTGATCTTTGGATATGTCTTCTTTCCATCAAACCCCTTTTACGATGTGGTTCTTTGGATATGGTTTTTCTTTCCGTCAACCCTTTGACGATGTCATTTTTTAGATATGTTTTCTTTCCGTCAATCCTTTGACGATGTGGTTTCTTTGGATATGTCTTCTTTCCGTCAACCCTTTGACGATATGTTTCTCCAGTTAGGTGTTCTTTCCATCAACCCTTTGACGATGTGATAATTGGATTTGGTTTTCCTTCCGTCAAACCCCTTTGATGATGTGGTTTTTGGTTCGATTTTCTTTCTGCCATCCCTTTGACGATGTGGTTTTTTGGATATGTCTTCTTTCCGTTAACCCTTTGACGATGTGGTTTTTGGTTCAACCTTCTTTCCATCAAACCCCTTTGACGATGTGGTTTTTTGGATATGTTTTCTTTCCGTCAAACCCCTTCGACGATGTGGTTCTTTAGATATGTTTTCTTTCCGTCAAACCCTTTTGACGACGTAATCTTTGGATATGTTCTCCTTCCGTCGAACCCTTTGACAATGTGTCTCTCCGGTTCAGTTTTCTTTCCATCAAACCCCTTCAACATTGTGATTCTTTGGATATGTTTTGTTTCTGTCAAACCCCTTTGACGATGTAATCTTTGGATATGTTCTCTTTCTGTCGAACCCTTTGATGATGTGTCTCTCCGGTTCAGTTTTCTTTCCGTCGAACCCCTTTGACGATGTGATTCTTTGGATATGTTTTCTTTCTGTCAAACCCCTTTGACGATGTGATATTTGGATATGTTCTTTTTCCATCAAATCCCTTTGATGATGTGTTTCTCCAGTTCGGTTTTCTTTTCGTCAAACCCTTTTAACGATGTGTTTCTTTGGATATGGTTTTCTTTCTGTCAAACCCCTTTGACGATGTAATTCTTTGGATATGGTTTTTTTTCCGTCAACCCTTTGACGATGTGGTTTTTGGTTCTGTTTTCTTTTTGTTAACCCTTTGACGATGTGGGTTTTTGGATATGTTTTCTTTCCGCCAACCCTTTAACGATGTAATCTTTGGATATGGTTTTCTTCCCGTCAACCCTTTGACGATGTAATATTTGGATATGTCTTATTTCCATCAAATCCCTTTGACGATGTGTTTTTTTTATATGTCTTCTTTCCGTCAAACCCCTTTGACGACGTAATCTTTGGATATATTCTCTTTCCGTCAACCCTTTGACGATGTGTCTCTCCAATTCAGTTTTCTTTCCGTCGAACCCCTTCAACAATGTGATTCTTGGATACAGGTTTTCTTTCCATCAAATCCTTTTAAAGATGTGGTTCTAGGGTTCATTGTTATTTCTTTGGGTATGTTTTCTTTCCGTCAAATTCTTTTGACGATGTGTGACTGAGTTCCAATTGCATACATCCCCATAGACTGCAAATTTTTGGGTTCTTTTTATATTCAATCACCTTCTACCTTGAATGTCTGAAAATGGTTGCTATCATCCCTTCAGGTCCAAGTCGATTGAATAGGGGCAGCTGTAGCACCACAAAATTTTCCCTTTCGTTTTAACCGTAATTGGCTTATATTTCTTTGCATTTTTCATTTCTGCATATCATAGCATTGGTTCTTAAGACATGAGATCAAGGTGTTTTCATGGCTCAGGGTTCCTTTTTATTGTAAGAGTCTAAACAGCGAGCGTCAGAGACTTCGACATTTTTTTTGCCCAGCGATCGAGCGGCCGATTTTATTCAGCAGATTATTTTCATCTCAGAATATGGTGTACATGCTATCTCAAGAATTCTCACAGTTATAATATCCAAAGGTAAGTTTTAGAGGCTTAACAGAGCTCAAAATAGGTCGCAACAGATGATTACGCATGTTTCCTTCCATTTGGCGCCAAAATTGGCATTTTTTGAATGGAGCATTACGCCGTAGAAAGAAAAATTCAAACATATGCATGCGAAGCATAAGCTAGATTTGGTACATTACGTGGAAGCTCAAATCACCTTTCAATCAAGACATCAACATATCCCCAACATACATTCTCTCTATCAACTTTATTTTCGTCAGCTTTTTGACGATGTGGGTTTTTGGATATTTTCTCTTTCCCTCAACCCTTTGACAATGTGGTTTTTGGTTCGGTTTTCTTTCCGTCAACCCTTTGATGATGTGGTTTTTTGGATATGTCTTCTTTCCGTCAAATCCCTTTGACGATGTGTTTCTTTGGATATGGTTTTTCTTTCTGTCAACCCTTTGACGATGTGATTCTTTGGATATGTCTTCTCTCCATCAACTCTTTGACGATGTGTTTTTTGGTTCAAGCTTTCTTCCCGTCAAGCCCATTTGATGATGTGGTTCTTTGGATATGGTTTTCTTTCCGTCAAACCCCTTTGACGATGTGATTCTTTGGATATGTCTTCTTTCCGTCAAACCCCTTTGACGATGTGATTCTTTGAATATGATTTTCTTTTTGTTAACCCTTTGACGATGTGATTCTTTGGATATGTCTTCTTTCTGTCAAACCCCTTTGACGATATGATTCTTTGGATATGGTTTTCTTTCCGTCAACCCTTTGACGATATGGCTCTTTGGATATGTTTTCTTTCCGTCAAACCCCTTTGACGATGTGATTCTTTGGATATGTCTTCTTTCCGTCAACCCTTTGATGATGTGGTTTTTGGTTCAGTTTTCTTTCCATCAAATCCCTTTGACGATGTGTTTCTCTGGTTTGGTTTTTCTTTCCGTCAACCCTTTGACGATGTGATTCTTTGGATATGTCTTATTTCCTTCAACCCTTTGACGATGTGGTTTTTAGTTCAGGCTTTCTTCCCGTCAAACCCCTTTGACGATATGGTTCTTTGGATATGGTTTTCTTTCTGTCAAACCCCTTTAACGATGTGATTCTTTGGATATGTCTTCTTTCCGTCAAACCCCTTTGACGATGTGATTCTTTGGATATGGTTGTCTTTTCGTCAACCCTTTGACGATGTGGTTCTTTGGATATGTCTTCTTTCTGTCAAACCCCTTTGACAATGTGATTCTTTGGATATGGTTTTATTTCCGTCAACCCTTTGACGATGTGGCTCTTTGGATATGTTTTCTTTCTGTCAAATCCCTTTGACGATGTGATTCTTTGGATATGTCTTTTTTCCGTCAACCCTTTGACGATGTGGTTTTTTGTTCAGTTTTCTTTCTGTCAAACCCCTTTGACGATGTGTTTCTTCGGTTTGGTTTTTCTTTCCGTCAACCCTTTGACAATGTGATTCTTTGGATATGTCTTCTTTTCGTCAACCTTTTGATGATGTGGTTTTTGGTTCATGCTTTCTTCCCGTCAAACCCCTTTGGTGATGTGTCTCTTTGGATATGGTTTTCTTTCCGTCAAAACCCTTTGACGATGTGATTTATTGCATATGTCTTCTTTCCGTCGAATACCTTTGACGATGTATTTCTTTGGATATGTTTTCTTTTCGTCAAATTCTTTTAACGATGTGTGATTGGGCTCCAAATACATACATCCCCACAGATTGCAAATTTCTGGGTTCTTTTTTTATTCAATCACCTTCTACCTTAAATGTTTGAAAGTCGTTGCTATTATACCTTCAGGTCCAAGCCGATTGAATAGGAGCAGCTGTAGCACCCCTAAATTTGTCCATTTGTTTTAACCGTAACTGGCTTATGTTTCTTTTCATTTTGCATTTCTACATATCATAGCATTGGTTCTTGAGACATGAGATCAGGGTGTTTCCATGGCTCAGGGTTCCCTTTATTGCAAGAGAACAGTGAGCGTCAAAGGCTCCGACATTTATTTTGCCCAGCGATCGAGCGGCCAATTTTATTTTATTCAGCAGGTTATTTCAGCTCAGGAGACGGTGTACAAGCTATCTCAGACATTCTCACAATTATAATATCCAAGGGCAAGTTTTAGAGGCTTAACAGATCTTAAAACAGGTGGCAACGGATGATTACGCAAGTTTCCCTCCATCTAGCGCCAAAATTGGCATTTTTTTAATGTGGTAACCGGTTACCACATATGGGTAACCGGTTACCCTGGGCGAAATTTGCCAAAATATTTAAATTTTCAGCATTGCAATTTTCCAATAATTCTGCATCATTAATTTCACATGATCATCATTGGAAGGATCTCGAATTGCTTCAATTTTCACTATTTCCCTCCAAATTTCAAACACTCCATTCCTAATTCCACTCCTAATTTCCATTCCAAACACTAACTCACATTCCAAACCTAGAGCTTATTTAAGTGAATTTGCTGAAAACTTAAAAAAGAACCTTCATTTTCAGATTTCACACTCATTCTTGAGAATTTTCTCTCAACTTTTTCACTCCCAAAATCTCCATTAAAGCTCTTTTCACTTAAGTTCTTTGATTCTTCATTAGAATCCTTGAATTCTAGATCTAAACCTCCATCATTCATCTCCATTATCTTCAATTCATCACTCAATTTTCGTTTGGATTTGGATCTGAATTTGGAAGATAGATTGGAAGTGCTTTTTTGAGTCAATTTTGCTTGGTCTTGCTTGTTCTTCATTTCTACCATAAGGAAGCTCTTGGATCTTAAAGATTCTCTGAGTTTCTAACTTGGTCTGTTAATTTTAAGTGAATCAACACTTACTAAAGCAAATCTCAGCTTTGAAGGTTGGTAATTCTAGATCTAATTCTCTTTTGAACTTATTTACATAATCACAATGTAGATCCATAGATTTTGATGCATTTTGATCCATTTGGATGATTTGGATCTTTGTAATTTTTGATTTCATTGTTTGATTGTGTTTACATGATGCTTGATCACTGATTCTTGATAATAAATTTGTGCTTAATTGATAGCATGTTCATGTGAGTGATTGGATAAGTTGTTGGATGCTGAAAACTAATTTTGAAAGTTGATATTCTATTTTTGGTTCAGTGGTAACCGGTTACCACATGTTGGGCAACCGGTTACCTTCACAAATTTCACGTTCCAGGTTTTTTTTACAATAGGTAACCGGTTACCCAATATGTGTAACTGGTTACCACTGAGTAGAATGTTGTGTTTTTACATTTTTCTTGTTTGTTTGGTATCATTTTCACATGTAAACTTCATGGTTTGATATGATGCATCTATGTGGATTATTTTTGACATATTTCATCATTCTTGAATGTTTGATCTTGATTCTTTGACGTGTAACTTTCGGTTTCCGTTTGAATGCTTAACATGTTCACGTTGCTTGATTGATGAATGATCACATGCCTTTGCTTGCTTGTAGCATGACTAACTGATTATCATTAATGATTATTTGTTGGATATTGTGATTCATGTTTGTATTTGCTTCCGATGCCGCTTGTTGCACGTTTGTTTGATCGGTTGATCGTTCAATTTACTTTGAAAAAACATGTTGATCTTGATGATTCTTGTTGATGCATTGTTGTTGATCGATTATGTTTGATTGTTGAAGCATGTCCACTGTTGCATGCCATCTATCCATAATTGGTGTTTGCATATGTTTGATTTCATAAAATCATGCTTGCTTGCTTGCTTCCTCGCTTTTCACAGCTGTTCTTATTTTGAATTTACATGTTGTCATTGCCTTACTTGCTTGCTGCCTGTGTTTTACACCTACTTTTATGCTGAAACATGTTTTGTTATAGGATGTCTTGCTTGTGTGCTGGATTTTATTGTTGTTTTGTGCGGAGGCGCTGTTGTGGCTGTTGTTTTTACCTTGTTTCTTTGCTTTTTGCTTTGTCTTTGCATGCTCCCTTAGGATTCCTAGTCCAATTCAATTTCTGATTAAATTTGGAGTAGGATAGACATTAGGATTTCAATCCAAGCATGATAAAAAGTAGGCTAGTCCCTTTTAACCTCAATCTTAGGTCCATCTTTTGCATTCTAACATTAGGATATAATCTCCTTTCGTATCCCAACTTTAGGACCACTTTGCATGACAATGTTAGGGTCGAGTTTCCCTTAGACCTTCCGTGCGTCTCTCTTCTCATCTCAAAACACATTCTAACTCATCTAATAAATACGATGAATATTATACACTGCGAGCCTTAAGTATATGGGAAATGATGAGTGGGGGTTTTCTCCTTACTTGTCTATAGTGTTTAGCGTATGGCCTTAGGGCGATATGCGACGCATTCGCTCCTATGTCATAGTCTTTAGTGTGACGTGAATCACAAAGCAAACTAATTCACTTCACTAAAACTCACAAACAAAATTCAAACCTTTTTATCCTTCGGGATTTGTTTTTCAAACTCATTTTCAGAAAATAGTACGTTACTTTTCCGTTCTACCGCAAATAGGCATCGACCCTAACTGCTGGAATGGGAACTTAACGTCACTCATAAAAAACGCCTAACCAACCTGTGGTTTAGTTGCCCGAACTAAGTTTGCTCTGATTTCTCATACCAAATGAGGATACATAGGCACAAGACGAAGATTTCTTGGCGAGCAACCTTCCCTCCTTCGCCCGCAGTTTTCCGAACTACATTGACTATGACTTTCCCATTGCACGAGGGAATACGTAGGCATAGGGAGGCGATGTCCTATCGAGTCTTTTTATTTTTCTCTTGTTCTCTTTTCCATTTAGCTATAGTTTTTAGATAGCACACCCTTTGATTAGACAACAAGTGTGGATCCCGTTGAGTACAACGGACGTGAGGGATGTTAATACCTTCCCCTTGCATAACCGACTCCCGAACCCAAGATTTGGTTGCGATGACCTTGTCTTCTCCCGTTCTTCAGGTTTTCTTTGATTGTTTCATTTCCCTCTCTTTAGGATAAATAACTTTTGGTGACGACTCTTCTGTTTTTCCGCCGGGTGTTTTTCGCAGTTGCGACAGATGGCAATAAAATATGAGGCCTTGTGTGGTACTCTTTGATGGTTTCGAAAGCCTCTTGCTGCTCTTGTCCCCAGTGAAAGTCACTTTCTTTCTTGGCCTTGAGCAATGGCGAGAACACCTTCGTCTTGCCACTTAGATTTGATATAAACCTTCTCAAAAAGTTTATCTTCCTCAACAAAGACTGGAGTTGTTTCTTCGTCGAAGGAGGCTTGAGATCCAAAATTGTCTTGGTTTTGTTTTGGTTGATCTTGATGCCCTTTTTGTGGACTATGAATCCCAGGAAATCTCCTGCATGTACACAAAAAGCACACTTTAGTGGATTCATTTTTAATCCATATTTCCTCATTCTCTCAAATGAACGTTGAAGGTGGTCTAAGTGACCATTCTCTGATGAGGATTTTATGACAATGTCATCGATGTACACTTGCATAAATTTCTCAATAAAATCATGAAATATAGCATTCATGGCTCTTTGATAAGTTGCTCTGGCGTTTTTTAAATCAAATGGCATTACAATCCATTTGTACGTTCCCAAGGCCCCAGGGCATCGGAACTCCATTTTGGAAACATCATCTTCGGCTATGAGGATTTGGTTATAATCGGAGTACCCATCGAGCATACTCAAATATTCGAAGCCCGCAGCCGAAACGACTAGCATTTCTACCATAGGCATTGAGTACTCATCTTTGGGGGTATCGTTGTTCAAGTCCCTAAAATCTATACAAACTCTTAGAGTCCTATTTTTCTTAATAACAGGAACTATGTTTGCTAACCATTCGACGTACCTTGCAGTTCTGATAAACTGGTTTTTGAGTAGTCTCTCATTCTCCTGCTTGATCTTTAGAGTGATTTCTGGAGTGAGTCGTCGTGGCTACTGTTTTACTGGCCTTTTTCCTGGATGAATTCATAGTCGGTGTTCTACTACACTCCGACTCAAGCCATGCATTTTTCCATAATCCCAGGAAAAGCAGTCGTTGTACTCCTTCAATACCTCGATCAGCTTGACCTTCATCTTCGACCCAATCTTAGCACTTACATACGTAGGTCTCTTTGTTGCCCCATCACCCAAGTCAATCTCTTCGAGTGGGTCTTGCGCCTGCATTCTCTGCAGCTCAATGGATGGGTTTTTCTCAAACCTCAAAGACTCATTGTCATAGATGCAATCAAGCCTCCGGCTTTCCGAAGCTGTTGTCTGGCCTTGTCGGCCAATTAATTGTGTACTACTGTCGGCTTTACCAGTTATGTTTTGTCGCTTTCCTGCTTCTAGTGCCGACTTTCTCTTTTTTTAAGCAAATAGGCCGAAATTCGAGTCAAGCTCTCTAACTCAGTAGTCATTTTCATCAATTATGGGTCACCTTGTGGGTGGAAGTCCTTCTGTGGGCTCCATTGTGGCATCAGCAACATCCCAAACAAATACATAGTTAGGATCTAAGTTTAGGATACGACCCATGTCGACAGAAGTATAAGATCGTGATCCGTCGTCACAAGGTGACGCATTTGCTAGGTGTTGATCAAAAGATTTCTTTGCACCCTTTATTTCATCAATCTTATAATAACTATGATGGGCTTCAATATTTTTGACGATGTCGTCTTTCCTCCAAATGTTTAATCTCTTATGTAAATTTGATGGTACTGCCCATATCCCATGGATCCACTCTCGGCCCAACAATAAGTTGAATTTAGCCTTTGAGTTTATGACCATGAACAACGTCGACCTGATAGTTGTACCTACAGCTAAATTGACTTGGACAACCCCTAAAATATTGTTGGTTTTCCCTTCATAATTAGACAAAACCATGTTATGTTGTCTGAGATCGGCTTCAGTCTTTCCAATCTTCTGACACCACTCCTTTCTCTCCTGAAGTTTCCACAGTCACTGTTGTAGTCTGATTCGTCACAATTTTCTCCTTCTCGACCCCTCTTGCCTTTGGGTATTGCCTTTTCAGTCCAGAGGGTCCGACAGACTTCAAGTGTGAAGTTGAAGCCTCTTTGGCAGCCTTTTTGTTTCATTGATATCGCCTCCACTGGGTCCTTGTCATAGAATTTTTGCCTTTGTAATTGGGGGACACCATATAACCCCTGGGTTCAGCACTCTTGTCGGAGGCCTTTGCCTCCTTTTCTAGATCCAATACCCTCCATTTTGGCCGCTTGCTCCCCTTATGGACCACAGGTTCCACCCACTTATCCTGTGGAGTATCTAATGGCGGCACAAACTTCTTGGGTCACGCCTGCCGGAACAGCTTCATGTATTCTTCGTTTTGACGAGGAGCATCGTTCTGGTCGAACACGAACCTAGGGACTGAGGCTTACTGTCTTGCAACACCATTTTCCTACCCGATTTGTACTTCTCAGCAGCTTTTTCGTTAAACACGGCGTTTCATTTTGGGCATAATACAGCCTTTGACCCGCTCACCCTGCATTTCTCTTGGAAATCAGTCAGACTTTTGCCAATTTGATGGCAGACTGTCTCGAATTTCTCCTCATACTACTTGTCGGGATCATCAGTAATCTCGATCATCATGTATTCAAACCCTTCGATTGTCAAGTGTTTGATAAGATCCTCAGTAGCCTCAACCATCATGCAGTCATATAACTCATAATATAAGGCTTCTTCAACCTTCAGAGGATCTGTATCCACCTGCACCTTTGGTCTTTCGCCAAATTGAAGTCGGTTTTCTTTCAAAACTTTATGCACCAAGTCCCTGAAAAGAACACATTGAGATGTCTATGACCAAGGAAATTATGAAATTTACAAAATCCTTTTTTCTTATTTTGTTCTAAAGGGGGGTCTTTTGCCCCAAGAGGGACAATAATATGACCATCTTTAACTAATAAATCAAATATTTCATCGCACTTAGATACATCAAAAGTATACGTTTTTGCGACATATTTATCTGTTTTTTCGGATTCGACAAGATTTTTTTCATTCGATGGTTTTAATGATTTGCATGTGTACGGAGGCCCTGGCTTCAATTCAGTCACGTTAACCTTGTTTTTATCGACGAGCTCCTCATCGTTAGAAGAGTATTTGTCAGGGGCCACATATGAAACTTTCTCTTTCTTACGGTATCTGTTAGCCTGGGTTTTTTATTTTTTAAACATTCGACCTGTCAGACCCTATCAGCTAGCTGCGCCATATCTCTGAGATATTGTGTGTCTAACTTTTTCCTGATCGAATAATCTAGGCCACCATCCGCCATCTCGACTAGCTCATGTTCAGAGACTTCCGTGAAGCATCACACTTTCAACAGTCTAAACCTGTTAAGATATTGGTCCACCGACTTTGTGGCCTTTCGTTTGACGTTGGCTAACTCTTTCAGACTAACTTTCGATTGTCCCATGTAAAACTGTTCATGAAACAATCTTTCCAATTGTTCCTAGGTATGGACAGACTGTGGGAGTAAGGTGGTGAACCAAGTAAACGCATTTTTGGTGAGGAAACTTGGGAAGTACTTAATTTTGAAGTCCTCGTTGTTTTTCATGTCGCCAGCTTCGGTTTGATATCTGGCAACATGTTCGACGGTGGACTCTTCGGTCTCTTCGGAGAATTTGGTAAACTTTGGCTCCTTCCACCCTCTAGGCAACTCTGTTTGTAGAACGAAGTCAGGCAGTGGGGACGTATATGGTGGTTGTCAAAAGCCTGGGTTCGCCCCGTTGCGAACCATAATCCGTTCCACCATAGCTTCTAAGTTGGGTTCACCAGCCATGGCTTTGTGTCGAGCCTGTCTGACCATATAGTCTGGGTCCTGGTTCCTATGAACTAAAACAACGGGAGGCCTTTGGGCCACCTTGGGTGTGTGTTCAATTTCATGGGGTTGTTGGTCAATTGTTTCATCGAGGACCTCGTCTAATTGAATTGGCGTCTCCGGTCGAGGTGGCGGCGTTTGTCGACCTCGGGCCCTATGAGCGCCTAAAAAATCACCTATCTATGTCATCCGAGTCGCCAATTGTTGGTAACTCAGAGTCGAATCTTGTATTAGAGGTCTTAATATGGTGCCCATTTGCCGGGTCAACATGTGGACCATTTCGTGATTACTTTCATTCATCTGATATCGCATAACGACGACAGAACTTGAGGTGAAAGTTGGAATCGAATGTGACGGAAGACTAAACCGTGGGGGCCTATTAACTTGGTTTGCCAAAGGTCCTAACCCCTGATACGGCGAAAAAACTGACGAAGAGTTTTCTCCAAAGAGTGGGCCGCTGTGATGCAGACTCGAAATGAACTCTATCGGCATCCCAAAGGTTCGGGGTGTGGACATTGTGAAACTAGACATATATTGTCCTCCAGTTCCTGTCATCATAGGCCTAGATTTAGGTCGATGTGGCGTCACGACAGACCCACTATGAGCAGTCAAAATCGCAGACATAGTGTCAACACCAACGTCGGTTGTTTGAGTCACAATAATATTTCCCTCCGAAGACAGTTCTTCATTTGGACGTGGTATCACCATCTTACCACTGAGTAGATGCATACACCCAAATCGACGAGTCCCACTAGGCGTGCCAATTTGTTCGCACGCAGTTTTCGCACGAACAACCTCTGATCTCCTAACGCAGGTTTACTTGTGCGACCGGTAAAACAAGTCCCAGAACGTACCGGTCGAGTGTATGAGATGGTGGTAGAATGGTGTTGTTTAGAATAGGTTGAAGACAAATTTAAGAAAAACTGTATAGACTTAAATAAAGGCAAATGCATAAACAAGAAAAGACAAAAACAAAAGACAAGAAATCTTTAAAGTTGGTGATATAAATTGCTATTAAAAGGAAATGTGAACGCGATCATACACTTTGCAGAAATGAAACTCTTTTCTCTAAACGCTTGGTACTCAGAGTGTTTTTCCTTTACAATGTTACAAAATACGTCCTCCAAAATGAACATGGGTATTGCCTAAAATAGGAAATAAAATAACCGCTATGTTGATCTTGTTGGCGCCACGTGTCCTTCCACCACTTCTATAACTTCTCACGTTCTCAGCTTTTTAAATTTTCTTCCCGCTCAAACGTTCTTCTACGAAATAGGCTTGAGTCAACTCACAAAACTTTCTCTGCTGGCGTCGACTCACATCGTTTCCATTACCACCTTTCCCAACTTGTCGACCCACAAGTCAATCTCTGGGTTGCCTTTCCTTAGTCAAAACTTTTTGGTTTTATGAAGATCTTTTAATACTAGAATATGTAAGATGCGCTTTTTTTTTTTGTTTAGGATAACCATAAACAAGTAAAGTTACAAGTATCAGTTTGATCAAAATATGCCATAAATATCCATCAATAAAAAATTTATTGCTGTCAAGGATAGTTAAATTCACACAATTGGTCCACATGAGGATAATACCTCCTGCTTTTCCTTCACCGGAGGTGGTACAGTCAATGATATACTGATTAGACATGAATTTTCAAAATTGTAGTAAACTTTTCTAAAAGATATAGAGGGTAGCTTAGCTTCTTAGAGGAAAATGATATTCAACCGATGAGTAGTGATAATCTTTCTAAGAGCACAAACTATTCGAGGGTTTCCTAATCCTCGACAGTTCCAACTGATGATTTTCATGCCTCTCGGCTGACACTTGGAGAGGTGTCCCACGTTTGTTTGGTAATGATTGTGTATACGTCTGAGTTCTCTTTGATGTCTTTCCTTTTGTTTTCCTGGGATTGTAGCTACCATAGCAGGGAGAATTCATGGGGTTACTGGTGTAACTTTTCTCCCCATCTGCTTGGTTTTGATATTATTGGGGACAGACACCCCATAGTTGAACCCAGATTGAGACAATGTGGAAAGACAAGTCTTTGACAGCATAATTCTGATCCCATGGTTTCAGAGATAGCCACATATTTTTGAAAATCCATGGATTCCCCTCTGGGAGTCATTTACTATAGCACCCGAAAGACTCTTTTATTAACCAACATAACCTCCATATCAGCCATTTTCGGGCAGGATCCAATCCACTTTATGATTCTAGTATGAAAACCAAATCGTTTTTCATTAAATCAAAACACGGAGACAATATGAAAAAACGATTTACAAGTAGATTAGTTACAAAAATCATTTTTGGTTTGAACTGCTTTTTTAATATGAACCTCAGTAACACTAGACATAAAGCAAGGACAACAACCATTAGAATTCTTCAGACACAATGAAGAGAAACATGGTAATAATATAGATTGTGCATCCTCTGGCTTTGATACTCTCTGTTAAGAACAAAGAACCTGGCCCAACATAAAGAGAAAAAAAAAGGTTTTGATATTTTCCATAAAGAAATTTCGTTAGCATGGTACGCCAGCCTAAGTCAAGAACGCATATGACAGTGACATTTTGCGAGATCCGAACACGAACACAAACAGCTGATGATAGCAGCTTGCCTTGTTTTACAGTGAGCCCCGCTTCAAAAACCCCCAACCAGTCATCATGCACATGCGTTAGAGCAAAACACAGAGAACTAGGGGGAGGGGAAGATAATCATAACACAGTGAGAACTGAGAAGCATTGGCTTGTTCAAAATAATATGGCAAAAAATCATGTTTTCTATAAACTCTGTTTTTTGTAAGTATATATGAAGGCATGTGCAACTGTTAAGTGTGGCACAAAAAACAGAACTCCTACTAGACCACTCTTCTTCCTTACAGTTTACACATGATAAAAAAATAGTTGATCCATCATACTAGCTGCAGATCATACAACTCCCCGGACACCATATCAAGAAGCCAAACAGCAAACCCGTATTAGTATTCAGATATAAGTTGAATCTGCAAATCAGAAAAACAAAAATCAACAGAGCCTCTATCATCTCCACAATATGTAAAAGCATTCAAATTTGCGTATTCATTTAGCATGTATACAGATGAAAAATTGAGAGAATACTTACACTGAATCCAGATGAGGATCAAACAACTGCTGGAGGAGACGGAAGAAAAAATAGTTAAATGATGACTTGATAATGCTATGACTTAACCACAAGGAAAATTGCTTCCTTTTCTCTCTAAATTTTGCTAGTTTTTAAAGCTGAAGTTCAATTTTCTCAGTTTGAGATTCCAAACCTTGTGACCCATCCAATATCCTCCCTCAGCAGCATATAATTCAAACTCATGCTTGAGTTTTCTCCATTTCTACAATCATTGCTTCAAAAGCAGATCTTTCATTTGGAGTTTCCATGATAGATTCCATCTCCATTTCACTAACATTGTGCCTCTCATTTTCATGATCAGTATCTTCAACATTTTCGGGGAAAGGACTGCCCAGAAAAAGTTTTTCCCACGAACCATCATCAGGTAAATCCGGTACGAGAAACGGAGAATGGTTATCTAATGGAGATAATTTCTCATCTAGGAGCAATTTCAAGAACTCAGAACTGATGCACAAGTCTTTCATCCCATCTGCAGAAAGTTCGGGTTCTGGCTCAAAGGCAGAAGATAGCGGAACTACAGGTTTCAGTGTTTCACTTACAGGTGGCTTATACTTTACAATCATTCCATCAGAAGGAACTGGTTCGTTGTCTTGGCTACTGTGGTCCCACATATTCCCTTCTTCTGCAAAACGCCAGTTATTTTCCTTAGGGTGAAGCAGCTGAGCCAGGAACCCAGGGCATTGTACAACCATGACCAAGAATGATAGCATCTGCTGTTGATGCTTTTCCATTCCTTCCAGACGATCACTAAGTAGAAGCAACTTACTCTCAGAAGATTCAAGGTGCTGCTTATGTTTAACCAACTCCTGTGTCAGGGTTTTTCTATCCGATTTGAGATTCTCGACTTCTTTCCACAGGCTAGAATTAATCGCTTCTAGTGATGGTTCATCAGAATTGCTTTTCTGCGGCAATGCTTTTTGCTGATCTGCAACATGTGGATGTTTCCTCCTTCGTATATTCTTCAACAAATGCTTTTGACCCCTAATGAAGTTTTCATTGGCAAATTCCCAATTATCCGAATCAATTTTCCTGAAACCCTGGTAAATTCGACCGTCATCAATTGGTTAATTTTAAAAGAGAATCACTTCAAACAAATAGCGGCAGGAAAAAACTGGATGCCTGGATAAGCAAACTAAGGGCATATTCGGATTAGCTTATAGCTTATCTACCGACATAAATTTTGTGAGCCTATTCAAAGAATTTATAAAAAAAAAAACAGCTTATCATAAGCCTTTTTCAGCTTATTTTCATAAAATTTTCAAGATATATTATGAAAACAACTTATATAGCATACACAAAAACAATTTAACATTATTTTATCATTTTCTATTAAAAAATAGCTTATGTAAGCTAATACATAAGTGCTTATATTGATAAGCACTATGTTATAAGCTGCAAATAAGATATTCATCCAAACAGATACAAACCCTAAGTACTAACAGATTTTAAATCACAAACTATATTAATCAATAAATTTTAATTATCCAAAATTGATAGAAAGCATAAACACAATTCTGCGATTAAAGTACAAGAATCAAGAAAAATCGAAAATCAGAGAAAATCATGACCTAAAAAATTGAAGAAAAAAAAAGTAACAGTAAAATTAAGATAGAAGGGAGTAACGTACATAGATATTGAGCTGTCTGACGAAGCTGGAGAAATTGTTGTGTTTGAAGTAATTAGGAAGAAGAGTGAGAGAGAATTGAGAGACGTTATCGATGATGAAACTGTTATCAGATTGAGACCAAAAGATGATGGAGTCGGTGGAAGGATCTTCAACCATATCGTAACATTTGGTCAAGAAAGGTGCCACAGAAGAAGAACCATTCTCGCTCGCTGCTTTCACCATAATCGGAAACAAACGCAAAACAGAGGAACGAAGAAATGAATGACTTTGAAGTACTCTCTCTCTCTAACAGAGTCTAACTAGAAACAAAGACTTGTGAAACTTCGTTTCACCTCCTCCTGGACGCGTTCTTCTACCAAAACCAAAACTTTTCGTGTGAAGGGGTTTTCGAACCCCCTAGTATATACTTTTTTTTTATACTAACTCCACTATTATATACATCTAGAATATTTTGAAATATTATTATAATATAGATCTCAAAAATTAAGTTTTAGTATGGTTTTAAAATAAAAAATAATGAATTATAAGTGTCAATAATTTACTTATACTAGTATGTGTTTATTTTGATTTTTGGTAAACAACCGATAGTCTATCAATTTGGGATACAATTGACTAACTTGCAGGATCGACCATATTAAATTCTAGAACATGTGCTAAGAGTGTATGAACTTCTGTTTCGACTGAGTGAAATAAGGAGTGGAGAGTGCAACACAAATATAAATGTTGTAAATGTAAAGCTGAAAGTAAAAAAGGCTTTAAAATAACAGTTGTAATGTAAAGGCGAAAAGATTACTTCCAAACTCCGCGTTCGTTGTAAATCCTTTGGAAATTAAATAGCGTTTGAAAATAAAGAGGCAAGTAAATAAATGGCTTGAAGAATAACTCTAATCAGAACTCCGCGTTCGACTAGGGGGTCTTTGCTCAGCAAATAGGCAGAAAAATGTAAAGGACAATTTGAAATGTAAAAACTAGAAGTTAAAAATGGCAAGTGAATTGTAAAGACAAATCGCATTGATAATAAAGGGTTTGGTGTTGTATCACGTACATTCTCGTTAACTTGTTTCTCTACACGCGGATACTCAGAGTGGTATGAACTAGTACGGTAATAAATGAACACTCTTATTACATAGAATTTACATCTATTTATAGTGCTATGAAATAACTTCTATATGGCAGTTGAGGCTTCTTTAACATGCTCCTTTTGGAGCTATCTTCGTCCTTCTAACCGTTCCCACGTTTTCCACTTGATTCGAATTTTGAATATTTGGCAGTTCCCCCCACTTTTGGCAAACCTCCTTCGCGCCTCCTTTGTTATAGTCTCCGTCGAGCGTTTCCCAATACTTAGCATTTTTTTAGCTTCTTTTCCTCTTTCTTCGACGTTGAAGCTTTTTGGTCGAAACCCTCTTTTTTATACTATGTATTTAACTCTTTTACTCCAGATAACCCCGGGCTTCGACTAGCGTCAAAAATTAGGAGTCAACAAATTGCCCCCAAAAATCGTCCTTTCGACAGTCTTGGGCTGGAAGGTCGGTTTTTTTTCCTTTTATTTTCGACATATGTCACTTTGCATGTCGCTATTTTAGGGTGTTGACGTTAACAATTTAAAACCTATTTTATTGGCAAATTCCTGCATCTTTCGACCGGTAAACACTGATCCTTGATCTATCGTGATCGTTTCTGGAATGCCAAATCTGTATATAATGTGATTTTGGATAAACTCGATTACATCTTCCAGACCTACGTTTACTAATGGTATTGCTTCGATCCATTTGGTAAAGTAGTCAATTCCAACCAAAATATACTTCTGGTTTTTTGACGATGTCGGTCGAATCTCCCATATTATATCCAAAGCCCATCCTCTAAAGGGCCAGGGTTTCACTATTGAGTGCAATTCATTAGCAGGGATATGTTGTATACCAGCATGCATCTGGCAATCATGACATCCTTTAGCAAATTCTATGCAATCTTTTAACATAGTGGGTCAATACATGCCTTGTCGAAACAATAACCATTTCATCTTATGACCAACTTGGTGTGTTCCACGAGCTCCACTATACATTGTCGAAAGAGCGACGTATGCCTCTTCCTCGCTGAGGCACTTCAGCAACACCCCCTCAGGGGTCTTTTTGAACAACTCATTACCCATGAGTATGTAACTCAACGCCTGGTACTTGATTTTTTGCTCTGTCGAACCCGTTGGGTTTTGCAGATATTCGACTATAGCTTTTCTCCAATCTTTCTCTGTTAGATTATCTATGGCAAAAATTTCTAAACTTTCGCCATCTAAGTATCCAAGTTTTATAGATTCCAGATCTGATAGGCATAAACCCACAGTCATTATCTTTCCTCTTGCTTCAATTACTTCTTGAAATTTTTCTTTTAATACCTTATATCCAGAAGCGATTTGGGCTAAATCATTAGCCATTTGATTTTCTATCCTAGGCACGTGTTGGATAGAAACCATCTCAAACTTTCTTAATAGCCTATTCGCCACCACAAAGTATACAATGAGATTTTCCTTAACACACTTATATTCTTTTGTAAGTTGCTTTACGACCAATTCAGAATCTCCCATTATTTCGACTCTAGTTGCCCCCAATTCTAACAAAATTTCGAGGCCAGCAATTAATGCTTCATATTCATCCTCGTTGTTAGAACATGGACCTTCGATACTGAACTTAAATTTTGTTGGAATTATTTTAGGAGAAATAATTAGTATACCTACTCCTGTGCCATTCTTATGGCTGGACCCGTCGAAGTACAACTTCCAGGATGGTATTTCAACATAATTTACATCAGTTTCGTTTATAGCATGGTCAACTAAAAAGTCAGCCATAATTTGGCCTTTCATAGCCTTTAAAGGCTGATAGGTTAACGAATATTCTATTAGAGCTAAAGCCCATTTACGAATTCGGCTATGCAAAATAGGTTTGGATAGCATATGTTTAATAACATCTAAATGAGACGAAACCTACACATTAATAGGGTTTATATATTGCTTCAATTTAGTACAAGAGAAATACAAACATAGACACAATTTCTCAATCATGTTGTATCTAGTTTCTGCATCATTTAAAACTCTACTTAGATAATAAATGGATCTTTCAACTCCACTTTCATCTTCTTGAGCTAACATGCTCCCTAAGGTTTTCTCTGATGCAACTATATATAACCTCATACTTTTGTGACTACAAGGTGGAGATAAAATTGGTGGGTGGCTCAAATACTCCTTGATCTTGTCGAAAGCATCTTGTTGGAGTTGCCCCCGCTCGAAATTATCTTTGTTGACGCGAAGCAATGGCGAAAAAACTTGTGTCTTGCCACTCAGGTTGGAGATGAACCTTCTTAAGAAGTTGAGTTTGCCTAATAACGACTGCAACTCTTTTTTGGTTGATGGCGTTTTCGCTTCCATTATTGCTTTGGTTTTATTCTGATTTATTTTAACCCCTTTCTTATGGACCACAAATCCCAAGAAATCCCCTGCTTGTACACAAAAAGCACATTTAAGAGGATTCATCTTAAGCCCAAATTTTCTCATTCTAATAAAAGAACATCTTAAGTGGTCAAGGTGTATTTGACCAGAAACGGACTTTATGACGATGTCGTCAATATAAATTTGCATGAAAGTTTCTATAAAATCGTGAAAAATAGAATTCATGGCTCTTTGGTAGGTAGCGCCGGCATTTTTTAGACCAAAGGGCATCACTACCCACTCGTAAGTGTCTAAAGCCCCAGGACATCGAAAAGCAGTTTTTGGAATATCTTCTTCAACAATGAATATTTGGTTGTACCCAGAATATCCATCTAACATGCTAAGATATTCGTGACCATCCGTAGAGCCCACTAACATTTTTGTTATTGGCATCGAATATTCATCCTTAGGAGTAGCAGTATTTAGATCTCTAAAATCTATGCACACTTTTAAAGATCCATTCTTTTTAATAACAAGCACTATATTAACTAACCATCCGACGTACCTTGTTGTGCAAATGAATTTGCAACGAAGTAATCTTTCGACCTCTTCTTTGATTTTTGACAATATTTCTGGGGCAAACCGTCTTGGACCTTGCTTGATAGGCTTTCTCCCAGGTATCAGAGGCAGCTTATGTTTGACCAACTCCCTACCCAAACCAGGCATTTCGTCATAGTCCAAAGCGAAATAGTCCTTAAACTCTTTCAATAAATGAACCACTTTGGCTTTGAGTTGGGGCTCTATCCTTGCGTTGATATATGTCGGCCTTTTTAGCACCCCTTCACTTAAATCAACTTCTTCTAAAGGGTCCTGTGCTAGCATCTTGATAGGATTTGCTAGTGGATCCTTTTCGAACCCTAATGGTTCGTCGTCATAAATGGCGTCCAATCGTTGGTCTTGGCCTCCATCTGGATTTATCATGTCGAAGCCCTCTCTAGGATCTTCTTGATGAGAGTCGCAGATGGCTTCGTCAGCCATGTAATCATCCACAGCTTCGAGATCCGTTTGTAATTTTGTTTCAGCCACGTAGGCCGAAAGTATTTTCAAGGTTTCTTTCTCAGTCATTATCACTGAAACCTTCTTGAAGGTGAGAAAATACTTAGAAGGGGGGTTGAATAAGTATGACAAATAATCAAAGATTCAAACACAGTTATTTTTATCCTGGTTCGTTGAACTCAACTACTCCAGTCCACCCTCTCAAGAGTGATTTGCCTTTCTCAGTCAAGGACTTAATCCACTATTTAATCAAACAGATTACAATAGTAACACCTAAGAACAACTGTTCTTAGTCTTCTCAAGAGCTACTGATCCCAACTGGATCCTCTTAAGGAAACCTTTTACAATCAATGTAAAACTATTACAAGAGTAAGAATGCTTCTAAAAAGCTATTATCACAACTATGATATTTCTCTTAAGTTTAAGAACAATGTTACAGCAAATAGAATATAAGAGCTTTTGAGAGATTTGCTTGAGTGATTTTTGCAAGTAGTTCATTACTGAAGAAGATGGAGTGGACTTCTTTATATAGGCACTTAGATCCATGAAGTCTTCTCAACGTTGGAGGTTGTGCTGAAAAAGCCTGAAGCCTTTTGTCTTTACATTGGAGGTTGTGCTGAAAAAGCCTGATGCCTTTTGTCTTTTACTTTGCAGAAACTTTCCTTAGAATGGAATGCACAGATAAAACCTTTTTGTCTGTGTTCTTGTGTCTAACACAAAAGAGGAAAGAGCTGTTGAGATATGCCAATGGACATATTCAAATCTTCTTCACTAAGTAAGATCAGTTATCAACATCAGAGTCTGGATCTTCAGAATCTCCAGAGTAGAGATCTTCTGGATCTTCAGATTCTTGGGATGTTCTTCAAATTATGCTGAATCAGAGTATATGCAGCTTGTGTGCTTGAGCGTGTAGTTCTGTCAGAGCAGAGTCTTCTATATCAGATTCTCAATACTTATGCAGCGCAGTATCTTCAGAGTCTTCTGATGACTAAGCTTCTGAACTCTCAGAGTCTTCTATTCTTTAGAGGCTTCTGCTTCAGAATCTTCAGTAGACAGCACTCAGATTCTTCTAGAGGCAGCATTCAGATCTTCATATAAGATGCTCTTGAACCTTTGAAGCCTTTCATAATATCATTGTTCAGATCCAAATTTGCTCTTTAAAAATATTTTCTTTAGTGCCTGTAGCAAATAGTCTAGAACAAATTTAGAGTATATAATTCTTGAATACAAAATTCATAAGTGTTATCATCAAAACATAGAGATATTACTAAGAAACAATCTGTGTTCTTACAATCTCCCCCTTTTTTATGATGAAAAAACATGAGAAATTTTGTTCAATAAAAAGTATGAATTATAACTCCCCCTGAAATTAACAATCTCCCCCTGAAATGAATACTCTAATAAAAGAAAACACTTCCCTTTTTGATTGAGTATATTTCAGATTCAGAGCCTGATGCAAGAGGTTTGACTTTCAGAATCAAATCTTGATGCCAGATAATTATGACTTCCTTTAGTCAGAGCGCCTGGTTATCATCTTGCTTGAATTATCTTTTAGAGTAAAGGTATCAGAGTTGATTGAATACTCAGATTTGCCTTGGAAGATCAGGTTCTGGTTGAAAAAGTCTCAGGGTAACTTCAATGAATTATGTCAGATATATCAATGTAATCTGAAAGACTTAAATTCAAAGTAAGTTAATAAAATGTCTGAATTTCAGTTTTAGTAATTGCTTATAGGTTGAACAATCAGATTCTCTTTTTCTCCCCCTTTTTGTCATAATCAAAAAGATTTTTAAAGACATAAAGATACAGAAGAAAAGAAGCATATAGAAGCAAAAACATCAACTTTCATTTAAACATATTAAAGTTCACAACCAAACAGATAGATGCCAAAAAGAATAACACAACAATAAGAAAACAACAGAAGCAATAACATGTGCAAAAACATCAAATAAAACTAAGTTTGGCGTGAGGCAATAAGGGTCAGAAGCTCTATCATTTTGGTTGTTGACTCTTCTTGCTTAGACATCCAGGTCTTAATCTCATCAGTTGTCTTCTCTTGCTTTACCATCCAACTTTTTATCTCCTTGACATCATTCACAAGCTCTGTGACCACATATGAAGAAGGAGCAGATGCAGTAGCAGCAGTGTTCTCTTCAGACTGGTTCTCTTCAGAAGCTTGTTCAACCATTTCAGATTCAGGAGCCTCTGGAGGAGCAGCTTCTAGAAGCAACATAGGAGGAGGAGGCATGTTCATCAGAGTTATCTTGATTAACTCTGCAAACTGAGTCTTTGCAAGCTTAGAACATTTAGCACTAACTTTTAAAGCAGCTTTGTTGAACATCCAGATGAAACGTTTCCAAGCAGCATTTGAAACAGCCGGATCCAAACTTGACAAGCACACTTCCTTAACACGAGCATACTCAGAATCTATCTCCTTCTTGAATATTTCAAACATAATATTAACACATGATCCTAGATCTGACTGTTCAGAGGGTTCAGGATTGGGAGTGTTAACAGGAGTAGGTTCAAATGGTGTAGGTTCAGATGGTTGTTGTTGAGGTGGTGTTGGTTGAGATGTTTGGGTGTCATACTGAGGGGGTTCAGATGGTTGAGGAATGGTTAGTGTTGTAGAAGCATGCTTCAGTCTCAAGTTTTGATGATGTCAATACTACTCAAGATCATCTCTTGATTGCAAAAAGACAAGCCTTTCAAAGTTCTCAAGATCAAGTCAAGATATCTTTCAAGTCAAGCTACATATGGAACTATGATTCTTCCAGACTTGGCTGCATTACCGGTATATCAAATTCTACCCTTATAATTTGATATACAAGTGTTCAAAAACATCAAGCATTTTTTTACATAATACATAAGCATGTTTTTGAAACCTTGGAATTGGTATAACATTAATTTTAAAAAGCATTTTTCTGAAAATTAGCAGTGTTAACCGATTAACCATATAAGTTAACCGGTTAACCAGTTTGAATTTTGAAATTTCTGGGCTAACGTACCAGTGTTAACCGATTAACCATATGGGTTAACCGATTAACACTGAACGTACAGTGAAAAATTGCTTTGTTTCAAGTTCAAAAATTATTTAAAAATTATACCATTTCATATTTTTGATGTCTACTCAATGTACCTTTATGAAAGGGTATTTTACTCATATATATTCTGAGTTTTTCAATTTTGAAAAATATAGAACACAACACAAAAACACTTTCTACATTCATTTTCAAATTGTCTTAGAATCAAATTCACCATTTTCAAAAACTTTCATTAAGTGTTCATATGTGCATAAATTTCATATTCATCCTTGAACACTTGTATTGAAAATTGTAAGAGTGAATTCTGATCATTTGGAGAAGATCAACTTTGATATCATTACTCTCAAATCAAAATCTTTACAAACTTGTGTATTTTGACTTGTGATCCAGGATTGTTGGACACAAGGGTGAGTGTTTACAAGAGGATTGTTCTTGTACACTTGTTAGTTTTATTGTTTTATAGTAGGCCTCACCGGTTGATGGTGTGATAGGTTGTACTTTATTAAACAATAGTGAAAACTCTCTTTCATGTTGAAAGGGGAGTGGAGTACTCTCGGATTGTGAGGGGAACCACTATAAATCCTGGTGTCCATTGTTCTTTTATTTTTCTTCTTCTGCTTTCATAACCAAAAACAAACCAGTAATATTTCAAGATACCATAAAAACCTGAAAAATTTCAAAAGTCCTAATTCACCCCCCTCCCCCCTCTTAGGCATACTCTGTTCTTACAAGTGTTTCAGATAGATTGGTTTCAGATGGTTGAGTGATGGTTTGGGTTTCAGATAGATGAGTTTCAGATGGTTGAGGGATGGTTATCTGAGGTGGGGAGTTGGGTGGAGTATGAAACATAGAAATGTTAACATGTTCCTTCATAGCAATGTCAAAACGAGCTTGCTTGAGAGACTCTGGTTCAAAAACAGATGAATCAGATGATTCACAATCAGAAGATTCTTCTGAGTGAACAGATGTTGAAGAAATATTAATGGATTGATTCAGGGGTTGGATATCCAGAATATCTTCAGAAAGATTTGGATCTTCTGGTGGAGCTGGTTGTTCAGAGTGTTCAGTTTGAACAGTCTCTGGTTGGTTTGGTTCTGAGATGATTATATCTGGTTGGGGAATTTCTGGTTGTGAAATTTCTGTTTGTGAAATTTTTGGTTGTGAAATTTCTGGTTGTTGAATTTCTGGTGAAGTAGGTTGAGGGGGTTCAGATGTAGTATGAGGTTGGGGTTCAGAGTTTGTTGGTACAGAAGATGGTTGAGATAGTACTGGGGGAGATGAAGGTGGTTCAGATGAAAGGTTTGCAGATGGTTGGGGTTTAGAAGTTCTATGTCTAAGGGTTAGAGAGAGTTGAGGTGATGAAAGGGGTGAATGAACAGCAGGGGTAGGATCAGATGTTAATACCTGATGAATAGTGTCTCTTATCTCTTCTAGAGTAGCATCCCTAGAATTGATTCTGGCTTTCTTTACTCCTTTCTTCTTCTTCTTCTTCCTTGAAACTTCAGATTCTTTCCTTTTCTTCTGAACAAAGCCTTCTTCAGCTTTTCTCTTACTACGCCTTTCCTTCATCAGATTTGGAAATTCTTCTCCTTGTTTCTGAACAAGGTTAGCAGGTAGAAGAATTCCTTCCTTCAGACACTCTGCAATGTAAGCCCAGACAATACCTTTTGGTTCATCTGCGCTGAACATTGGAAAATCTTCTATAGGTATCCTTCTACTATTTACCTCCTCAAAGTTTATCTTCCTTAGTTTACCATTCAGCTCTGAAATGATCTTCATTCTTTTCAGAGTGAGTCCGTTTATCTCAGATCCAATGATGTAGGACATATCCTCTGTTGTTTTTGCATCTGTCAGATGCTTCACCAACTGATTCTCTGTAAGGATGTCTGAAATAAGTTTTCCCAGAGGTATCCAAGTTCTGACTTTCCCAGCTTTAGCTCTGACCTCTTCTCTAGTCTCTTTGACATGAGTCAGAAGATGACTGAAAATCAGATAGGGCAGATCCACCTTAATGTTCTTGCTGATGCAGTACATGAAGTACAGATGCTCTGTACTCACATAGTCTGGTGAGTTGGTTGACCTTCTGTGAAAGATTGTACTCATAAATATCTTTGCCCAGATCCTATAGATAGGTTTCAGATCTTTAACCTTACTTGTTGGTGTTCCAGATACAGTAATCTCTTCATACACCTTAGCCATATCAATACGTGAAGAGGCTAGGTTTGTAACACCATCAGATACTTCGTAAATGAACAGTTGCCTGATCAGTTTCTCAATGATCACTATCTCCTTCCCAAGGACAGATGAGTGAATGCACTTAGGACCAGCATGAGCGTGAATCCAGAATTCCTTCACAAGAGTTGGGTACACATGACCCATCAGTCTCTCAAAATACTTCTCCCAGCCTTGAGCTTTAATGGCAGTTGTTAGGTCAAACCCATTTTCTTCTAATGATTCAAGATCAACGAAGCTCTCACACAGAACCTCAAGATTCACAACTGGAGTAAAAAGAGTACGTACTGGTTTCTTGTACATTATATTTTTGTTGGAGATTTCAGCAGCATTTGATGGAGAAGCCATTGATGAAGATGAAGATCTTGATTTAGGTTTAGGGTTTTGGTAGAGGTTGAAGAGTAAGCAAAAACGCATAAGTGTAGTGAGTGTGAAAAGTGTGAAAATGTTGTGATAGGTGGTATTTATAGAAAACCAAGAAATCAAACATTGGGCACATCAAAAGACACATACGCACGTTTACACAGCATTTAATGAAAATAATCATTTCAATTTAAAGATATGACAAATGGGGGGAAATCCAAGAGAAATGAGATTTTCAAAGCAGTACCTCACACGTCAATTCAGTAGAGCACTCCATCTTTTCAGATTCTGAGTGACACGTGTTTGCTTTTATGTGCATCTGATGTCTCTCAAGAAATGAAACGTTTCCAACGTTCAGATCTTCTGAGTTTGTTAGTTCAGAGCTTCACACAAATAAATCAATCAAAGATAAATGAACAAATAATCAGATGAAATACTTCAGATCTTTAAACATTTTGCATCTGAGAAGTTGCCTCTGATAAATATTACTCTGGACAAAAATCCATACAAATATTTTTCAGAATGAACTTAAACCTATCTTCAGCAAGGGGTTTTGTGAAAATATCAGCCCATTGATGATCTGTATCAACAAAGGCTAGATTTATTACATCCTTCTGAACATAGTCTCTGATGAAGTGATGTTTAATTTCTATATGTTTAGCCTTAGAGTGTAAGATTGGATTTTTTTGACAATCATATAGCAGAAGTATTATCACAGAAGATAGAAAGATTACTCTCATAGATCTGATAATCTTCTAACTGACTCTTCATCCAGAGCATCTGCGTACAACATCCAACAGCAGCAATGTATTCTGCCTCTGTAGTTGATAGTGCAATAGTGGGTTGCTTTTTGCTGTACCATGAGATCAGATGACTTCCAAGAAACTGACAGCTTCCAGAAGTGCTTTTACGTTCAACTCTGTCTCCAGCATAATCAGCATCACAGAATCCAACTAATGAAAATTAATCAGATCTTCTGTAACACAGACCCATGTTAGTAGTACCTTTCAGATACCTTAGAATCCTCTTAACAGTTGTTAAGTGTGATTCTCTAGGATCTGATTGGAATCTTGCACATAAGCAGACACTAAACTGAATATCAGGTCTAGAAGCAGTCGAGTATAGAAGAGATCCTATCATACCTCTGTAGAGTTTCTGATCTACCTTCTTACTTACCTCTTCCTTACCTAGAGTGCTTGTGGGGTGCATTGGAGTCTTTGCCATCTTACTATCAACCATGTTGAACTTCTTCAGAAGCTCTTTAACATATTTGGTCTGATGTATGTAGGTGCACTCTGGAGTCTGGTTGACTTGGATTCCCAAAAAGAATCTCAATTCTCCCATCATGCTCATCTCAAACTCTGCCTGCATACATTTAGCAAACTCCTTTCCAAGCGTAATATTTGTTGATCCAAAAATAATATCATCTACATATATTTGACAAATCAACAGATCTTTCTTAAAAGTTTTACAGAATAAAGTTGTGTCCACTTTTCCTCTGATAAAATTTTTCTTCAGAAGGAAATTGCTCAACCTCTCATACCAAGCTCTGGGAGCTTGTTTTAAGCCATAAAGAGATTTCTTTAGTTTAAAAACATGATCTGGAAAGTTTTCACTTTCAAAACCAGGAGGTTGGTGGACATATACTTCCTCTTCTATAATACCATTAAGAAAGGCACTTTTAACATCCATCTGATATAGAGTGATGTTATTCTGTGCAGCAAATGAAATAAGAAGGCGTATAGATTCTAACCTTGCCACTGAAGCATAAGTTTCAGTGTAATCAATACCTTCTTGTTGACTGTAACCTTGAGCAACCAGCCTTGCCTTATTCCTTTCAACTTCTCCCTTTTCATTCAACTTATTCCTGAAGACCCATTTTGTTCCAATAACTTTGAATCCTTTAGGTCTAGGAACCAGATCCCAAACTTCATTTCTGGTGAATTGATTTAGCTCTTCTTGCATGACAATAATCCATTCATTATCTTTCAGAGCCTCATCCACAGATGTTGGTTCAATTATTGACACTAAGCCAAACAATGAAGATTCAGATGTTCTGAGATAGGATCTTGTCCTGATTGGATCATCTTTCTTTCCAATAATTACATCTTCTGGGTGAGATGCCTTGATTCTGGAAGAAGATCCTCTGACATTTGATCTTTTAGAAATGTGTAAGTTGTCCAATTGAGAAGATAAGGGAATAGCATCTGGAGTTGCTTCAGATTCCTTCTCTTTAGCCTTTTCTGCCTCTGAGCCTTCAGAGTCTGTGAGAATCACTTCTCTATCTGCAGAATTTTCAAACTGCTTTGGCTTTTTCAGAGCCAAGCTTATCATCAAATCTTACATGAATAGATTCTTCCACAATCTATGTTTCAGTATTGAATACTCTGTAGCCTTTAGAGCGTTCAGAATAACCAAGCATGAAACACTTATGTGCTTTGGAATCAAACTTGTTAAGATTCTCTTTAGTGTTAAGTATATAGCAAGTACATCCAAAAGGATGAAAATATGAAATGTTGGGCTTTTTGTTCTTCCACAGTTCATATGGAGTCTTTTTCAGAAGAGGTCTTACAAACACTCTGTTCTGAATGTAACAAGTTGTGTTAATTGCTTCTGCCCAAAAGTGTTTTGCCAGATTTGTCTCATTGATCATGATTCTGGCCATTTCTTGCAGAGTTCTGTTTTTCCTTTCTATAACCCCATTTTGTTGTGGAGTTCTAGGACAGGAAAAATCATGAGCAATGCCATTTTCAAAAAAATATTTTTCAAAATATTTATTTTCAAATTCACCACCATGATCACTTCTGACTTTTATAATTTTGAAATCTTTTTCATTCTGGACTTGCTTGCAGAAGTCAAAGAACACAGAATGTGACTCATCCTTGTGTTTTAAGAACTTTACCCATGTCCATCTACTATAGTCATCAACAATGACTAATCCATACTTCTTGCCTCTGATGGATGCAGTTTTCACTGGTCCAAACAGATCAATATGAAGTAATTCTAGTGGTTTGGAAGTAGAAACAACATTTTTTGATTTAAAAGATGATTTTGAAAACTTCCCTTTTTGGCATGCTTCACAAAGAGCATCTGAGGTGAACTTCAGATTAGGAAGTCCTCTGACAAGATTAAGTTTATTAATCTGAGATATACGTCTCATATTAATATGGCCCAATCTTCTGTGCCAGACCCATTGCTCTTCATTAACAGACAAGAGGCATTTAACATTCTGAACTTTAAATTCTGAAAGATTTATTTTATAAATGTTGTTTTTCCTCTTACCACTAAATAGGATAGAGCCATCCTTCTGACTAATAGCTTTACAACATTTTTGATTAAAGGTAATATCATAACCATTGTCACTTAATTGACTTATGGACAATAAGTTATGCTTTAAGCCTTCAACAAGTAAAACATTAGTTATAGAGGGAAGTTTACCATTTCCAATAGTGCCAGATCCAATGATCTTGCCTTTCTGGTTCCCTCCAAACTTCACGTCACCTCCAGATCTAAGTTTCAGGCTTTGGAACATAGACTTTTCTCCTGTCATGTGTCGTGAGCATCCAGAGTCTAGGTACCATGACTGGCGTCCTGACCTTCCTGCTAAGAACATCTGCAACAGGGATTATTTTGCTCTTAGGTACCCATATTTTCTTGGGTCCTTTAGGGTTAGTTGGTTTGTAGGTTTGTCTAAACTTCTGTTTTTCAACATAATGTTTATTCTGACTTGCCTTGGGTTTAAACACATAAGTATTCTTCTCAGAGCTTGTGTGTTTAATGTCATTTAAGTGACCAAACTTAAATTGAGAGTACAGAGGTGTCTTCTTGATGAAGAGTTTGTCAACAGATTTTGGATTACTTCCAGAGGAAGATTCATATCCAATACCTCTTCTGTTGTTCCCACTAACACCATAGATCATAGAAGCCATCTTGCTACTGTCTATGCTCTTAGTAAGGAATCTCTGAAAGCTAGAGTCATATTTTTCTAAAATGTTTTCACATGACTTAGTCTCAGATTCAGATTCTTATTGAGCTATTTCAAAGCCATTTTTGATTTTCAGATTAATTTCTTTTTGCTCAACAAGTTCTGTCTTCAGAAGATCAATCTCAGATTCAAGACTACTTTTCAGCTTCTTGTATTTGAGTTTGATATTGTTATAGCTTTTTAGAACTTCTGATAACACCTTGATAAGTTCTTCTTTAGTAAGTTTAGCCATTACCTCTTCAGCGTCATCGTCAAATTCAGAATCAGATTCAGATCCTGAAGTTCCTTCCTCCTGATCTTCTATGTCTGCCATTAGTGCAACATTAGCACATTCTTCTTCTGATTCATAAGATGATTCAGATTCATCTGAGTCATCCCATGTTGCCATCAGAATCTTCTTCTTTTTGTCAAACTTCTTCTTGGGTTTTTCTCTTTGAAGTTTGGGGCAATCATTCTTGTAATGCCCAGGTTCTTTGCACTCATAGCATACAACTTCTTTCTTGCCAGATCTTCTGTGCCCAGAAGATTCCTTTCTATGATCAGAATTTCTGAAGTTGTTGAACTTCTTTCCCTTATGCTTCCAGAGTCTGTTGATCCTTCTAGACAACATGGATAATTCATCTTCTTCAAAAGAAGAAGATCCTTCAGAGCTTTCTTCAATAACCTGCAAAGCTTTAGCAGATTTATTAGATTTTAAAGCAATAGATTTACCTTTCTCTTTCTTCTGAGGTTCATCTTCCTCAAGCTCAATTTCATGGCTCCTCAGTGAGCTGATGAGTTCTTCTAAAGAGATCTTATTCAGATCTTTAGCCATCTTTAAGGCAGTCACCATTGGTCTCCATCTGGTAGGTAGACTTCTGATGATTTTCTTTACATGATCTGATGTGGAGTATCCCTTGTCCAGAACCTTTAGACCAGCTGTGAGGATCTGAAATCTAGAAAACATAGTTTCTATATTTTCAGATTCTTCCATTTTGAACGCTTCATACTTCTGTATAAGCGCCAGAGCCTTGGTCTCCTTCACTTGAGAATTTCCTTCATGAGTCATTTTAAGTGACTCAAACATTCCATGAGTTGTTTCTCTGTTAGTAATCTTTTCATACTCAGCATGAGAGATTGCATTAAGCAATATTGTCCTAGCCTTATGGTGATTTTTGAAATCCTTCTTCTGGGCTTCTGTCATTGATTTTCTATCAATTTTCTTGCCATCCTCATTTGTAGGATGTTCATAGCCATCAATGACCAAGTCCCACAAATCAGCATCATAACCCAGGAAGAAACTTTCTATATTGTCCTTCCAGTAATCAAATTTCTCTCCATCAAACATAGGAGGCTTTGTGCTGATTCTATCCCCTTCATATTTGTTACAATTGGCTGTATTGGATGTAGAAACATCACCCATAATGACAAACAAATATATATCAAAGTAACTTTTCTCACTGGATCTTTACTGACACGGTTAAGTGGTAGCACACGCAAAACCGGAGCTCTGATGCCAACTGAAGGTGAGAAAATACTTAGAAGGGGGGGTTGAATAAGTATGACAAATAATCAAAGATTCAAACACAATTATTTTTATCCTGGTTCGTTGAACTCAACTACTCCAGTCCACCCTCTCAAGAGTGATTTGCCTTTCTCAGTCAAGGACTTAATCCACTATTTAATCAAACAGATTACAATAGTAACACCTAAGAACAACTATTCTTAGTCTTCTCAAGAGCTACTGATCCCAACTGGATCCTCTTAAGGAAACCTTTTACAATCAATGTAAAACTATTACAAGAGTAAGAATGCTTCTAAAAATCTATTATCACAACTGTGATATTTCTCTTAAGTTTAAGAACAATGTTACAGCAAATAGAATATAAGAGCTTTTGAGAGATTTGCTTGAGTGATTTTTGCAAGTAGTTCATTACTGAAGAAGATGGAGTGGACTTCTTTATATAGGCACTTAGATCCATGAAGTCTTCTCAACGTTGGAGGTTGTGCTGAAAAAGCCTGGAGCCTTTTGTCTTTACATTGGAGGTTGTGCAGAAAAAGCCTGATGCCTTTTGTCTTTTACTTTGCAGAAACTTTCCTTAGAATGGAATGCACAGATAAAACCTTTTTGTCTGTGTTCTTGTGTCTAACACAAAAGAGGAAAGAGCTGTTGAGATATGCCAACAGACATATTCAAATCTTCTTCACTAAGTAAGATCAGCTATCAACATCAGAGTCTGGATCTTCAGAATCTCCAAAGTAGAGATCTTCTGGATCTTCAGAGTCTTGAGATGTTCTTCAGATTATGCTGAATCAGAGTATATGCAGCTTGTGTGCTTGAGCGTGTAGTTCTGTCAGAGCAGAGTCTTCTATATCAGATTCTCAATACTTATGCAGCTCAGTATCTTCAGAGTCTTCTGATGACTAAGCTTCTGAACTCTCAGAGTCTTCTATTCTTTAGAGGCTTCTGCTTCAGAATCTTCAGTAGACAGCACTCAGATTCTTCTGGAGGCAGCATTCAGATCTTCATATAAGATGCTCTTGAACCTTTGAAGCCTTTCATAATATCATTGTTCAGATCCAAATTTGCTCTTTAAGAATATTTTCTTTAGTGCCTGTAGCAAATAGTCTAGAACAAATTTAGAGTATATAATTCTTGAATACAAAATTCATAAGTGTTATCATCAAAACATAGAGATATTACTAAGAAACAATTTGTGTTCTTACACTTCTCCCCACCCAGTGGGATCCACTAAAGGCCCTGGCAAAATTGGTAGCTTTTCTCCTGGAACTTCACTATCCCATCTAAAACCTTCGACAAGGTGTAGATACAAAGAATGGAATGTTGTTTCATTTGGGATAAATTCAAATCCTGCTGGAGGACATGGGGCTATAGTCACCAAATGCTTATCAAACTGATTTCCATCCACATAATTCATAGGAACTTTAAAATATCCTTGGTCCGCTTCGATGTTTTTAACAATTCCATCTGGTCGCTAGATAACAATCCTCTGGTGCATTGAAGATGGTACAGCATTGACACCATGAATCCATTCTCTGCCTACCAACAAGTTGTATTTGGATTTGGTTTCGACAACCATGAATACTGTAGGTCTAGTAAATGTCCCTATGGTGAGGCTGACTTGTATGACTCTTAGAGTCGAGCCTACGTTGCCCTCGTAGTTTGATAAAACCATGTTGTGGAGGCTTCGTATCATCATCATCTTTCCCGATCTTGCTTAACAATGATCAAGGCATCAAGTTGACAGTCGTGCGACAATCTACCAGAATCTTGTTGATAGGCACATTTTCCACCTTTCCGGTGATGAATAGAGGTTTCAAATGGTCCTTCATCTCCTCTGTAGGACGTTCAAAGAATGCATTTTATTCTTCGACACACCCATTATTCATGATATAATAACATACAGGTTTGTGTGCCATCATTTCCATTTCAGCGTTCTAGTCTATGTCTTCAACTTCAGTGACTTGGCTAAATTCCCTGGGCATTACAGATACCATATTTACTATAATGTCCAACGAAGCGGCGAATTCACTTCGAAATTTTCAGTCATATTTTCGTCATCTTCAATTAGACCAGCTGGCTCACTATTATGATCCTCAAACAACCTCCTTTTTATAGGCAATTTCTCCGTGATCTTCTTTGGACCTTCCGGATTCGTACTAGATTCTCCTTATTTCAAACCCTGAGCCTCCCTAACAGCTTTTCGTCTACGTTGTTCCCTTCACCATTGGGATCTTGTCATAGGATTTTCCCCTTGTTATTCGCTGATACATACAATGATTTGTTGGTAGTGTGATTTTCTTTGAGATACTTGAACGAAGAACCCCTCTCTACGTCAAAATTCCTCCATTTTTTCTGTCCTTGTCCTTCGACAGGTTTAACCCATTTTCCTGCAGGTACATTTCCCACTAGTTTGAAGGTACTAGGCTTTGCTGGAGTATTTACTCTTAGTTGGGGTTTTTTAGGATCCCCGTTCCTGGGGTCTCGACTCTTGTTCTTGAAGGTGAGAAAATACTTAGAAGGGGGGGGGGGGGGGGGTTGAATAAGTATATAAAAAATATTATGACAATAAAAACTCAAAGATTTTTATCCTAGTTCGTTGAACTCAACTACTCCAGTCCACCCTATCAAGAGTGATTTGCCTTTCTCTACAAGGACTTAATCCACTATTAATTAAACTGATTACAATAGCATCCACTAAGAACAACTGTTCTTAGTCTTCTCAAGAACTACTGACCACAACTTGGTCTTCTCAAGGAACTTTTACAATCAAATGTAAAACTAAACAAGTGTTTGAATGCTTCTAAGAAAGATATATCACAACTGTGATTTACACTAAAGTTTAAGAACGTATGAAATAAATTCAGCAAAGAGAATAATTTGTATGAGAGCTTTTCAATGAATTTCTTTCAATAATCGTCAACTTGAGAAAGATGTTGAAGTCTTGCTTTTATAGGCACACAAGTCCAAGACGTTTGCACTTTGAAGACTGTGTACTGAAAAGAGTTGTAGCCTTTTTGTCTTCACATCACTTGACCTTTCCTAGAAGTAGAATGTTCAGAGAAATCATTTTTGCCTATGTTCTTGTGTCTAGCATAAAAGAGGAAAGAGTCGTTTGGCATTTATCAACAGATATAACTTTGAATTCTTCTTCAATAAGTTTCTAATTCCCAGCAATTCACATCAGAGCCTTGAGTGATCAGAGTCTTGATGTCTTCAGAATTTTGTTGTATCAGAGTATTGCAGCACGTGTGCTTTAGCGTGAGATTACTCAGAGCAGAGTTTGGGATCAGATCCTCAGTACTTGCAGCGTACAGTACTATCAGAGTCTTCTGAAAAACTGTGCTTGAAACTTTTCATACAAAGTCTTCAGACTTTGCTTCAGATGCTTCTGTAGCTTCTGCTTCAGATCCTTCTGTAGGCAGCGCTCAGAGTCTTCTAAGAGATGCTTCTGATGCTTCAGAGCCTTGCATAGTTCCACGTTCAGATCCATTTTTGCTTTCAGAAGAATATTAAATTTAATATTTGCAGCAAAAATACTAGAACAAATTTAGAGTACATAATTTCTTAATACACAATTTTGTAAGTGTTATCATCAAAACATAGAGATATAACTAAGAACCAATATGTGTTCTAACAGTTCTGCCCCCAGGCTTCGTTGGTTTTCTTATTCTCTTCCAACTCTCGAGCGGTCCTCTCATCAAAGATAGCGCTGCATCTAGGGCATAACATTGCCCCTGACCCACGTTTCTGGAAGCGATGCAAAAAGTCCACAATGTTCTCTTCTTGCTCAGGGTATGCCACTGCATTAAGTTCTTCTGCTCTCTCTGCTTCCGCTGTTTCCTTAACCTTTTAATTGTTGATCTCGACCATGTTGATGTTGACATTATCCTCAAGCTTCATTTTGGACAGATGAGTCTCCAAATTTCCAACGTTTTCAGAATTTCTAGCCAAGCTTAACTCTTCGACATCAAACCTCTCGACATCAGGAGCATTCTTGAAATATTGTTTTGCTGCCAAGCAAATCCAATTCTCTAAGACGCAACCATCGACTTCAGTCATTTCTCCTACCACCAGCATGCGTTCTATCTTCTGAGCCATTGGTGTATTAATAACATTTCTTCCTCTGACCACTTTGTTAGTATTAATACCATCAATGTTGATATCGGTCCTTTCACCAAATTCTCCTGCACTGACCTTTCCAACTGACACATTCAGTTCTTTGGTATTGTTGTTGAGTCGGATGAATTTTTCGGCAGTTGTGTTGGTTACCAGCATCGAACCATGATCTTTAGCTTTTTTAGCATTATCACCGTCTTTGGTTAATTTAGCCGTCTCGGAAGTTATGGACAAGTCCTTCGTAGTCCTCCCAGGTTGACAGGACACTTTTCAATGGCCTCGACCATCTGGACTTCAGGCTTTGTGCAGTGGGCTTCCATTTTTTGTAATGGATCAGAATCAATCTTCATCTGAGCCTTTCCCTTATCTCCAAACTTCAACCTTCCTTCTTGGATGTTGTTTTGCACCAAATCCCTGAAAAGAAAACAATCAGAAGTCTTATGACCCAAGAAATTGTGGTATTTACAAAATCCTCTTTTCTTTCTGTGTTCTACATGAGGTATTTTAGCACCAGCAGGTACTATTATCTATCCATCTTTGACTAGTAAGTCAATGATTTTGTCACACTTAGTAACATCAAAAGTATATGTTCTTTTAGGGAACTTATCATTTAACTCCGTGGGATTTTTCCCATTCGATGGAGTGATAAATTTACAAGCATAAGGTGGACCCTGCTTTAATTCAACAACGTCTACCTCATTCTCGTCAAAATAATGTGTGTCGTCACACGTGTTTTCAACATTTTCATTGCATTCGACGAGGACTACTTTCTTACTCTTACTAAACCTAGCCTTCTCTTCTTTCAATTTTTCCAAGCGGCAAACTCGATATGCCAATTGTGCCATATCTCTGAGATACTGAGTGTCTAATTTCTTCCTAATGGAGTAATCTAGACCCCCTGCAGCTATTTTGACTAATTCGTGTTCTGGCACTTGGGTGAAGCACCTGGCTTTAAAAAGTCGAAACATATTCAAGTAGTCATCAATTGGCTCTGTAACTTTACATTTAATGCTAGACAATTCTTTCAGACTAATCTTGGTTTGTCCCATGTAGAACTGTTCATGAAATAACCGCTCCAACTAAGCCCAATTATAAACTGAGTTTGGTGGTAACATAGTAAACCACGTGAAAGCATTCTTTGTGAGAGAACTTGGAAAATATTTGATTCTAAGACTTTTGTCTCCCGCTATTTATCCTGCTTCGATCAGGTGTCTAACCACGTGTTCGACCGTTGACTCAGTGGTGTCCCCTGCAAACTTACTGAATTTTGGAAGTTTCGTCCTTGGAGGTAATTCAGCCTGCAAGATATAATCTACTATAGGTGAAGTATAATTTAGCCTGGTGAAGCAAAAAATTGCGCCATTTTTTGTCATTATCCTTTCGACCACTTCCGCCAGGTTATTTTCTTCTGCTACTTCATGTCGTCGAACTTGTCTAAGCACTTGGTCAGTGTTCTGATTCCTATTCACCATGACTACCTCTGGCTCTGCCTCTACATGGATGGGTACCTGATTTCTCCTTTGTTCGACTCTAAAAGGCTCATCGACTCTATGAACTTCTTCATTCACCTCGTGGATATTTTGTTGCTGGTATCGAGGAATGTTTTCGATGACTGCTGGTCTTTGCGCACATGCTAGCACTCCTAAGAAGTCAGCCATGCGGGCTAATTGCGTCACTACCTGTTGATTGGTTTGCATGGTACTCTGAATTAATGGTTGGAAAATTTCCCCCATGGTCTGAGATAAAGTATGCACCATCTGCATATTACTCTCATCCATTTGTTGCCTTAGACAATTAATCGAGGTCATTGATAGACTGGATACCTGTGCAGAATACCTAACACCTAAACTTTGATTATTTCGACCACCTGATACAGATCCTTGTGCTGGCGAAGACGTTACATTATCTGAAAATATGGGTGGTGCATCTTGTAAACTCTGCATCACTGCTGTATGCATCCCATACGGTTGACTTATCGATAATGGTTGTGAAAACCCTGAAGGAGGGACTTGTCTATATACAGAACTCCCCGAAGGTGTTGGAGAATTAGGACTTTGTGGCCTTATGTGTTCCAGCACTGGTTGGGTGTATGTTCGTATACACGTTGATCCTGGGTTAGTGATGGATTGCGTTTGCTCAGACCCCACCATAATCACTGGTGTTTATCCTCTTGTCGAAGAGACTGAATGCGGTACATCTTGAGACCCCATACTCGACTGAACATTCAAAACACTTCCTTGAGAATCAACTTGTTGACTAGCTCTCGTGGCCATTCTTTTATGATATTTCTTCTTTGGTACTTCATCGTGTGTTGTGGCTAACTTTCCACTTCTCAATAGCATACAATGAAGTACTTTGAACAAACTAAAAATTTATTAGCACTGGGTCCCACCAGGTGTGCCAATTTGTTTACTGTGATTTTTGGTAAACAACCGTTGGTCTATCAATTTGGAATACAATTACCTAACTTGCAGGATCGACCATACTAAATCCTAGAACATATGCTAAGAGTGTAGGAACTTCTGTTTCGACTGAGTGAAATAAGGAGTGGAGAGTGCAACACAAATATAAATATTGTAAAATGTAAAGCTGAAAGTAAAAAGGATTTAAAATAAAAGTTGTAATGTAAAGGCAAAAAGATTACTTCCAAACTCCGCGTTCGTTGTAAATCCTTTGGAAATTAAATAGCGTTTGAAAATAAATAGGCAAGTAAATAAATGGCTTGAAGAATAACTCTAATCAGAACTCCGCGTTCGACTAAGGGGTCTTTGCACAACAAATAGGCAGAAAAATTTAAAGGACAATTTGAAATGTAAAAACTGGAAGTTAAAAATGGCAAGTGAATTGTAAAGACAAATCACATTGATAATAAAGGGTTTGGTGTTGTATCACGTACATTCTCGTTAACTCATTTCTCTACACGCGGATACTCAGAGTGGTATGAACTAGTACGGTAATGAATGAACACCCTTATTATATAGAATTTACATCTATTTATAGTGCTATGAAATAACTTCCATATGGCGGTTCAGGCTTCTTTAACATGCTCCTTTTGGCGCTATCTTCGTCTTTCTAACCGTTCCCACGTTTTCCACTTGATTCGAATTTTGAATATTTGGCAGTTCCCTCCACTTTTGGCAAACCTCCTTCGCGCCTCCTTTGTTATAGTCTTCGCCGAGCGTTTCCCAATACTTAGCATTTTTTAGCTTCTTTTCCTCTTTCTTCGATGTTGAAGCTTTTTGGTCGAAACCCTATTTTTTTATACGATGTATTTAACTCTTTGACTCCAGATAACCCTGGGCTTCGACTAGCGTCGAAAATTAGGACTCTACGATGTATTTAAAGATTACTTCTTATTTGATTTTAATAAAAGATTAAGGGTAGCTGTTGTAAAATAGTTTTAATTATTATTTAAATAGAAATTTAACATTCAACCATGTAATAAAATTATAATTTGATGAGATTTACGTGTTAATAATATAAAAATATTTTATACTGTGGTAAATATTTTTTCTCTTATAATTATTAAAAATATATCATATTTTGTTGTTAATGGAGTTGGTGTTCATTCTTTCATTTTAGTTTTTTTAAAAATTATTTATATTAAAATTATATTTGTAATATATCAAATATTTAATTTAAAACATAATATTAGATTTTAATATCTACTTTTAATTAAAAAATAAATAGTTATTACTCTTATAAAAGAGGAAATAATTCTAAAAACTAAAAATGTCAATAAAACAAACTAATTAACTAGATAAACTAGATTATATTTAATATCTCTCCTCAAGTTGGAATATAGAAACTAAATTAGGATAAAGTAATGAAAGAGACTTGGATCAATAGGTTTTGTGAAAACGCCGAAAAATTATTGAACATGTGTGATAGGAAACATGTGAAAAAGTTTTTGTTGTTGTTAGGGCTGGAAATGAGTCGAGTCTAGTCAAACTCACCTCAGCTCGGCTCAACTCGATAAGAATTGGATCGAGTTCGAGTTCGACACAAACTTTTTTTTAAGCTCAAACTCGACTCGTTATAAGTTCACGAACAGTTCGGTTCAACTCGTTAGGTTCATCTCATTAGGTTCAGCTCACATGATTCACGGACTTAAAAACTATTTTTTTAAATATATATATTTTTTAGTATATTTGAAATTTTAAATAAATATATTTTTTTAAAATAAAATATTAAAATAAAATAAAAGTTATCATATTGAAATTTAACTTTATCTTCGAAATCTACTAATTCAAAACCTACACAACTTTTAAGAGATACATTTGAGAGTCTAATTCAAAAACTACTAAATTGAAGATTAAATTTGTCTAAGATTTGGATAAATATTTAAACCTAATCTTAAAGACAGTATAATTCTTCTCATATGTAATCGAGTTGACTCATGAACCTAACGAGTCGAACTATGTATAGTTCAAGTTCAGCTCATTTAGTTAACGAACTTAATTTTTCGCTCATACTCAACTCATTTGGTTCATGAACCTAGTTCAACGATTTAATTGTCAAATCGAATTCCGAACTATTTTCAAGTTGGTTCGGTTCATTGTCAGCCCTAGTTGTTATTTTTCAGACTAGGTGACAAACAAATTCAATATATTTTGTGTCCGTAGAAGGAAAAAATGATATCAATATGTTTTGTTGATTAGCTATCACAAGATAGCCTTGTTGTTTGTGAATAAGTAGGTTAAAGTAAATGATAAGATAGATAAGCCATTGAAGTTCAGATGTACTTGATGTCATCATTTTATATTCAACTTCAGATGAGCTTCTCGACATAGTTGTCTAGTTTTTGAATTTTTGAAAGAGTAATGAGTTGCCTAGAAAAATACAAAATTTAGTGTCATACTTTTTTGTGTTAAAGAATAATGAAGGTGAAAAAAAACATAAAAAGAGGGTTTGAATCGTGTTAGCTTTCTCTTTTTTTTCTTTCTAAAAATCTCTTATCAGATTATGAACACAAGATCTAGAATCTGAATCTGAGTTAAGTGTTTAGCAGCGGATTAAAAAAATTCATAGATAAAAAGGAAAGAATGAGAAATATGGTCCTGCATACTTGAACATTTGTTAGTATATCCTATTTTGGTTTAAATACTTTGTTAAACCTTAGAGGTATGGTACAAACTAATTTTATTCCACAGACTACAGTTGAGTATCCATCTTGTCTTGCTTATCAACCACTACAACCAGTTTCCCCTATAATTTCTCCTTTATTTGACTGGTAAAAGCAACAATATAATAAGTGAAGGACTTCTAGTTTTGCGTAACTGAGTCTACATAAGTTCTGAGAGAATCCCACTTAGCAGTATAAGTGACTGGGTCAGTTACAGTGAGCCTCTCAGCAACCAATTCTTGTATCCTATCATAGAAAACAGTTCTATATTCTTCCATTTGGTTTTGGATATTTGTTGGAGGGTTTATATTGAAGGTTTGTGGAAGGGGTGAAGGGATGTGAAGGTCCTTTCTTTTGAGAAAGACACAAGTATTGTGCCAGAACCTGACACATTATCATGGTCAGATGGTTGAGGGTGAGGGTCAGTTTAAGGATGGTCTTTTGGTTAAGATGATTAAGGGTTAGAGATTTCTTGTTTAGGATGGGGTTCAGTTTGAGTTTCAAGTTCTGGTTGTTGTTGAACAAGGTTTGGTTGAGGTTAATAAGGTTTGGTTGAGGTTAATAAGATGTGGTTTCAAAGGGTATGGCTTGAGTTAGTGTGACATATATAGGGTTAAAGTTAGATTTATCATAATCAGAGCTTGAACTTGAGATATATGATGTGGAAAGTATGGTTTTGTCAGAATATTCTTGTATGTTTATTTGTTGATTAGGTTCGGTGATGGTGTTTAGGGGGGTTGGTTGTTCAGATTCAGAGATACACAATAGTTGGTTAGTTTCAGATGGATGTTCTGAAGAGAACTCACCAACTAGGTACCTTGACAATACATTTATAATAGATGATGCTTGAAAATATTGTAGAATCTGAGCGATTGTGTGGGAATTTAAATCATCAGAAGGTTTTGGAAAGACATGATAGGTCCTTAAAGGTAGAATTGTGTCATGTTTTGGTGAGGGAGTGTGTTCAGAGGATTGGGTTGGTGACCTATGAGGGGTTGGTGTTTTGGTTTCAAGTAGATGATTGGAAGAATTTAAAACTTACTCACATATAGGATTAGAAATCGTACATGTGGTTATAGTTTATGCAGCATCTGAAGCTTATACACCAATTGTAGCTTCAGCAATGATGTCTTCTTCCATAGCAGCTTCAAGAGCCCAAGATTTTGAATCACCACCAACTCCCTACTTGAAAAGCTTGCTTCATCAAAACTTCAGCTTCAGAAAGATTTTTCAAAGCTTTGTCCCTTAGGGCAGATGTTATCAATTATACTCCTTCTACAATAGATTACTTCATTAAGTCCTAAACCATTTTCTTTGCCTCCTTTGTCTTCCTTACCAAAGTAGAATTATATTCCTTTCCCTCTTCTTCTTCTACAGGAAGAACCGCCTTCCTAAGTTTCTTTGAAGGTGCTAGTTTGACAAAGGAGGAAGTTATCTTTTAAGGAGTCTTCCCAATGGCTCCACTTCTAGTATCTGTAGATATTAAGACAATAAAAGAGACCAATTTCTTTACTTCCTTCTGAATAGATGCAAAAAACTTTTTCTTTGGTGGCTTCTAAACATTCTTCTGAGTTTCAGAAGCAATCTATTTCCTCTTCCTTGAAGGCTTGTAGACATTTTCAAGAGCATCTGGACTATCATCCATAGTCAGAAGGACACCCGTTTATTCTTTTGTCAGCTTGATATACTCCAAAATCACCTCGAGATTGTGCATCTTGGAAATAAAAGGAAAATCCTCAAGAATAGAACTAGAGAGAATGTTACCATACATTTCTTCCAGATCCTGAGTGGCATAAGGAACAATTCAGATAAGAGTCTAGCATAAGGAACATTCTTCTTGTTATGATTTTGGCTTTCCTTGATAGCAGTACACAAATGTTTGAAGATGTAGGCAGTGTTTAGCATCTCATGATTCACCAGGAACCACATGAAATCCTTGTGATCCCAGGAGATCTGATCAAAACTTCTTTCACTAGGGATCAAGCAACCAATGAGGATTCCGAATAGAAGCCTATATGCATTGCGCATATTCTTCACTTTACTAAAGTCTTTAGAGTTAGTAAGCAATCTTGATTTGATCAACTGAGCATATTTACTACTCTCTTTAGTGTTCATAACACATTTTCCTTCATTTGTTACATAAATCATCTTGAAAATATCCATTTGTGTGATGGTAACATCAATACTCATCACAGTTGATCTCGTTTCAACTTCTTTAAACTCTTTCAGACCCATCTCATCTCTTAACTTCCCTCTATCCACTTCATCTTCATCAATTGATGACTTCTTGATAAGTGTACCGATAATGTCGAAGTAATAGAAAGATAGAATCCACAGGAAATGATATTTAACAAGATAATAATTGTGCAATGTTTAGAAAATACTAAATACGAGAGACTTTCACATTTTAATGCGAAAAAGAATATAGAGTGTTAAGTCAATAATAAAAAAGTGGTTAGGTTTTGTATAGAATCCCCTATTTCTCTATCGTTGATGTTCGATGTATTGCATAAATGATATCGTTGCTATAATTCCATGATAAATTAACAAAACCCTTATACCTAATCCATTGGTGTATAGCTCACTAATCTATACTTGGAGTTTTCTATCCCTAGTCCACAAGCGTAAGTAAGATTAGGCAATACAATAGAATGTTAATTCCTAATCCACTACTTGAGATCTCATATCCCTACTCAACCGGCGTAAGCACAACAATTGTCCTAGGTCCAACGTATAGACTAATGGTCAGTATTCCCTATGCAGCCAAAATCATATTAAAAGAGTATCTCACATAAAAACATTCAGAACAAGGTGCAATTGAATATAATTATAACTCAAATTATTCATGTAATAACAAATCAAACATATGTCCCTACAATATTAAAATAGGTTCATCAAACAAAATCTAACCTAGAGAGAATTAGCTACTCATTATGTAAATTAAAATATCAAATATAAATAAGCATTTTGCATAAGAGATCCCTTGAAGAACTAGCCTCCAATGACTTAAAATGCACTCTCAATATGCCTTCCGATGTTGTAAATCGTCTCTTGCAGTGTAAAATCACAGAAACCTTGAAAAAGTACCAAACTTCCCCTTTTAAAGCAACCAGAACGTGTCAGAAAAGCCTAGAAAACAGACCCATCGCACACGCATTACTATTTATCA